>CAVLGL010000001.1:24058165-24658165 GCA_963668995.1 Parnassius mnemosyne
GGCTCGAGCAGGTCGATGCTCGAAGGGCTGCCGTGGAGGAGGCTTACTCTGAGCTCGAGGACTCGGAGGTGGAAAAGGGAGTCCTGGACTCCTGCCGCGTGGACTACGAGCAGTTCCTCGCGCTAACGGACGACCTGATCGAGGCGGGGGCCAAAAACGCGGAGAGTGAGCGCGAGGCTCGGCTGAGTAGCCTTCTGGAGTCCCCGCGGAAGCCGCCTACTCAGCCAGAGCTGCTAGGACGACTCCCCACGCTGGACCTGCCAAGGTTCTCCGGGGTCCTCTCGGAATGGCTGACCTTCGTCGGCATGTTTGACAGCCTGGTGGACGCCCGGAGGGACTTGACCCCCTGCCAAAAAATAGGGTACCTCCTGGCATCACTGGCCGGAGAGGCATTTACAACGAGACTGCCCGCACCAGCGGCCCTGCTCGCACTGCCAGGGCAACCACCACGTCATATTGTGCCTGGGTGCGCGCGGCTCGTCCTCTCAGGGCCCTGCCAGCCCCCCGACTCCCACGGGCGGGGGCCCCCAGCCACGCCCACTGTCGGGCGACGCTCAGCGCTCACCGGTGGACCACAGCGCCCCTCGTTCTGAGGGGAGTCCCTCCCCCGATCGGTCTGGGAGTCGTTCCCCCAGGGGCGGGGGTTCTTCATCCCCCCTCAGCGGGTTGATAGTGGATTCGCAGCCACTCAGCGGTCAGCGAGACCGTTCCCACCCCCGTTGGCTGAGTGGCCGCGACTGGAACGCCGCCCGCCCCCCTTTGGTCGGTGCCGGTACTACCGGGTTCCGGAGACTGCGTATCGGCCCCGGGCCTTGGAGCCGAGGATCCCCGAGTTTCCCCAGGTCGGCCCGTTCGGGGAATTCCAGTCAAGGGTCATAGAGATGCCGTCGGAGTGTCGCTCTCGGGGCCCCCGGTTCGGGTGCCGGTCCAACAGAGGCAGCTCCAGATAGGAGGCTGCCGCCCTAGCTCCCGCCATGGCCGCCTCCACTGAGCCTATAAGCCGTCAGCAGTCTACCTGTCAAACTGTTCTATTGCTGACGGCCTCAGTGAAGGTTTACAACCCGAGCGGCGACCGCTTAACGGTTCGAGCTCTATTGGATTCGGGTTCCCAACGTAGTGTGGCCTCTACTTGGTTGGTGGGAAGACTGGGGCTCCCCTGGAGCTCTGAATCACGTCCGATGGTAGGCATCGGAGGTGCCAAGCCTCCTGCTTCTAGGGGACAAGCGGAGTTGGTGTTCAACCCTGACAGCGAACACCTTCGTATTTTAGTCAAGGTAAATGTCCTCGACGACATTGTAGGGTTTCTCCCTAACGTTCGTATAAACGACAGCGCTGTGCGCTGTGCGTCGGCTTTGAGACCGGCAGACCTTCGGTTGGCCCAACCTGGGCCTATAGATTTGTTACTGGGGGCCGACACGCTGGGTGTCCTCTTGTTAGGTGAGATACGAGCTCTACAGCCCGATGGCCTGTCAGCCATTTCCACGATATTTGGGCACAGCTTCTTTGGACCGGTTATGTGGTCTCCTCCCCCTCCGACGGCCGACCCGCTCTCCGTCGTGGGCGTGTCCCTATCGGACGCCGTCCAGCGGTTCTGGGAAATTGAGGAACCACCAAATGCAGCTCGAGTCGACCCTCTGGACCGTGAGTGTGAGTTGTTATACCAGAACAATACCGGCCGGCGGGTTGACGGTCGTTTCGTCACTCGCTTACCCTTTCTGGACTCACGTCCCTCTTTGGGTCAATCTCGTGCTCTGGCCGAGAAGAGGTTGCTTTCCATGGAGCGCCGCATGCGGCGCGACCCAGCCTTTCGCGACAAATATGTCGAGTTCATGCGCGAGTATCAGGAGCTGGGCCACATGTCACCGTCCAACTTCAAATGGTGTTCACAGGAGCACTACTTCTCCCTCACCATACGGTCTTGAGGACCCCTGAGAGTAAGATTCGGGTAGTTTTTGACGGTTCCGCCCCCACATCAAACGGTGTGTCTCTGAACCAGTGTCTTCACTCGGGTCCTAAACTGATCAGGGACATATCCGACATCTTGACCCAATTCCGTCGACACCAAGTGGTTTTTGTCGCGGACATTCGGATGATGTTTCGCCAATCAGTGGTCCATCGTGATGACCGCCGATATCAGCTGATATTGTGGCGCGAGAAGCCCAGCGATCCTATACAGGTGTTTGAGTTGAACACCACCACATATGGACACCGTTCCAGCCCGTATATCGCCATGCGAACCCTCCTTGAACTCGCTGAGAGAGAGCGCCTGAGATACGCTCGGGGAGCTCCTAATTTGGAGACTTCGGTCTACATGGACAACAGTTGTACGGGCGCTTCCACCGTCGAGGAGGCTCTGGTCTTGCGAGACGAATTAATTGCCATCCTGAAGTCCGGAGGCTATGAGTTGCGCAAGTGGTTGTCGAACTCCCCTCATATTTTGAAGGACCTCCCAGGAGAGGATCAACAAGACCCTCATCTGTTCGAGCACCCTGAGAATCCTAATTTGTTGACCGTGCTGGGCATTCAATATCAGCCTGTTCAGGACACCTTTACGAATAGAGTCAAACTTGACCCACCGCCCAAAGCATGGACCAAACGCTTCGTGCTGTCCACCGTAGCCCGCACCTTCGACCCTAATGGGTGGATCACCCCGGTCATCTTTTTAGCTAAGTGCTTTCTTCAAAAGCTCTGGATGTCCGGGTTGGGTTAGGACGAGCCGATTAGCGGAGCCCTCTTGCGAGAGTGGCTCTCCATGCTCTCCTCCCTTCCGGATATCAACCGGGTTTTCATGCCAAGGTGCTTTCTTCCCCCCGGGAAATGTCGGGCTACCCTACATGGGTTTTGCGACGCCTCTGAGAAGGGCTATGCTGCTGTCGTATATTTGCGGACGGTGAGTTCCACTGGTCATACTGCCGTCCATCTCGTACTCGCTAAAAGCAAGGTTGCTCCCATTAGGTCCCGCTTAACTATCCCTAAATTGGAACTGTCCGGTGCCGCTCTCCTCACGCGACTCCTCAACCACGTTCACTCTTCCTTGAAGCCTGTAATCGACATTACGGGCGTCTACGCATGGTCGGACAGTGAGATCGTACTTTGTTGGCTCCGAGCTGCACCTCACAATCTCGAGGTCTTTGTGGCGAACCGCGTTTCTCAAATCCAGAGTTCTGAGACTTCTCTCAACTGGCGACATGTCCCAGGGGAGTTGAATCTCGCGGACTGCGCTTCTCGCGGCTGTGAGGCCCCATCGCTGGTTGACCACCCACTGTGGTGGGGTCCCGGTTGGTTATCTGGGTCTCAGTCATTCTGGCCCCCGGGCAATTACTCCAAACCTACCGAATTGCCGGGCCTACGAGCCCGAGTAGGAGTGGGCAAGGATAAGCCCACTCGGGATCTCTCTCTTCTTGAACGGTACAGCTCCCTCGATAAGCTCTTGGGAGTTACTGCTTGGTTGCGCCGCTTTGTCCGCAATTCGAGATACCCATCCCACCGACTCTCTGATAGCGGTTTGTCCCCTAGCGAGCGTCGTGAAGCTTTGATGCACTGGACCCGTATGGTCCAAACGGAGCAATTTGAGCCCGTCATTGAAAACTGGAAGCGTGGCTCTGTTATCAAGGGCGCCCTGGCCCGCCTGAACCTCTTTCTGGATAGCGCGGGAATGCTGCACGTTGGCGGACGTTTAAAAAATTCTCAACTGCCGTACGGGGCTCGACACCCGTTGCTGCTCCCTAAGGACGGCGCGCTGGTCCGGTTGCTGGTAGCCCACCACCATGTTAAGAATGCCCACGCTGGGTGCAACGCTCTTTCGGCTATTTTACAGCGGGAGTTTTGGATTTTGGCTGGCCGACGTATCATCCGGAGCGTCATCTTTAAGTGCATATCCTGTTATAAACTGAAGGCCACCATATCGCAGCCCCTCACGGGTGACTTGCCGCCCGACCGCGTCAGGGCCATCCGACCATTTGCTGGAGTCGGAACCGACTTTGCTGGCCCCTTCCTCGTCAAGTCCTCTAACCTTCGTAACGCCCGTTCGCATAAGGCCTATCTTTGCGTCTTCGTGTGCCTCTCCACTAAAGCCGTTCACTTGGAACTTGTAAGGGCCCTCAGCACGGAAGCCTTCTTGGCCACGCTTGGCCGTTTCGTATCGCGGCGCGGGTTGCCGTACTTGATCCGGTTGGATTGCGGAACGAATTATAAGGGCACGGATAGGTATCTAAAGCAGGTCGTCGAGTTTCTGTCTAGCCACCGGACTTATTTAGGCAATGCTATGTCAAAAAGGGGCATCCATTGGAAATTCGACCCTCCGGCGTATCCCCACTGGGGCGGTATTTTCGAGGCTGTGGTTAAAGTGGCAAAAACGCATCTCCGTCGCGTTATTGGTGAAGCTATTTTGACATTTGAGGAGCTCGCCACTGTATTCTGTAAAATTGAGGCGGTACTCAACTCTCGGCCCCTCTGTCCCCTCTTCTCCGACCCGAATGATTTGGAAGTTCTAACCCCGGGACACTTCCTGATTGGCCAGCCTCTTAACGCTCTGCCCGAGTACCCCTTCAGGGAAACGAGCGCTTCACGGCTTAGCAGGTTTGCCCTGCTGCAACAGATGACTCAAAGCTTTTGGCACCGATGGTCTCTGGAGTACATACATCTTTTGCAGCAGCGCGTTAAGTGGTCTGACAAGACGGAGCCTCCTCGGGTGGGAGACCTCGTGTTGGTTAAAGAACCAAACGCTCTACCTTTGTATTGGCGCCGTGGGCGCATTGTTAAGTTGTCGTATGGAGCGGATGGGGTGCCTAGAGTGGCCGAGGTTTTGGTCGGAGATTCGGTCTTGCAACGTGCCGTCGCGACCTTGTCCCGTTTGTCAATCTACTCGCGGACATAATGCCTTATGTCCGGGGCGGGGGTTTGTTTAGGCAATAATATTATACCTTCGAAACGTATTCTTTAACGTGCGCGCTTAGCCTCGATATCGAGGTCACCTTCCCCCCCCCCCCGGCCGCATTGCGCAGCGGGATCGGACGGACTTCTCGATTGTCATTGTAAAATTCTTTGCGATCTATACTGACGTCTGTTTTCCGCGCGTAACTTGTTACGAAAGTATCAACCCGCGTAAATTGTTGTGAGAACCCGTATCGTTCATTAGGACTTACTAACTCTGTTAAATTAATTGTGCAACTATAATAGTGATTTACCGCTGAAGTTCTACGTGTAGCTGTCCCATTGCGTGACAAACCAGGAAGAGTGCCGCCAGAGGGGGATTGTTCCGAGGATACCAGCGCATACCTTCTCCCGGACGGCATTGCGTCATCCAGACCAGGCCACGTCAACACACACGTACATACAATCACACATACACTCACGACACTGTCATCCGCCGGGCCGGTCTTGGTGAACCGTCTCCGCTCCTGGAGCAGGTGAGTGCCTTTATCATAGTGATCTTTCCCCTCGTTTATTTCAATTAAAAATTTCCACTTTGACCAAAAGCCCGACCTGTATCTGCCTGTAGGGTCTTCCTACTATGGGCCTAGGTAGACACTACCATTAGCTAGGCAGCTGCAGGCCGTAACACTAAAGGTTACAATGTTGTTTTTCCAGCAATTTTAAGCTGAGGACCCTGCCCCCCGCCTCAGTACTATAAATATAAAACGTCGTGGCGCGGCGCGCGTAGCCTCAGTCGCTCCGCGGCCGCGTCACGGTAACATGCCCTGTTTATTATTTTTCGTGCCTAAAGGCTTAATATATAAGAAATTAAATTGCACTATACAAAAGAATACAATTTACATATAATACTTACTCTACAATTTGGCATTAATTAATTTCTATATTCTAAATCTATGTTAACTCTCGCCATTTGTTCGGTGCCTTTATTGCGAGAGTTATTACATAGTTACAATACCATTTATTAAAAATAAAAGCTATATTTCTCAATATTATTGCTACGGCGTTTCCTGCGTTGCTGTGGGCAACCACCGCTAGTTGTGGAACCGTGAGCGCGGCCTGACGATCATAACATCCTCCTGGCTCAGCCCACCGCCCCTAGGTTGTTCAACTAGCGATGGTTACGATAAGCAATCCGTAAGTCATTTCGTTCGACGTATTACTATGTTTGAGTCGTGCACATATATATACATATATTAAGAGTGTAAGTCTTCTTAATAACGCCTAAAAAACTTCGGTAGCCAACCCGCACACAACATTAGTAAGAGA
Source organism: Parnassius mnemosyne (assembly GCA_963668995.1). Lineage (NCBI taxonomy): Eukaryota > Metazoa > Arthropoda > Insecta > Lepidoptera > Papilionidae > Parnassius > Parnassius mnemosyne. Next base: position 24,064,367 of record CAVLGL010000001.1, read on the forward strand.
TATAGAGGTGCTATAGCCTCTACGGAAACCTGACTGATAATGTGGGAGGATGTCATGTTGTTCAAAATGGACTTTGACTTGAGACTTGGTCATCACCTTGTCAAAAATTTTAGATATACAATGGACCCCCGGTAATCCGACAAACATCTTGCAGGGCAGTGCCGGAATATCGAATTTGTCGGATTATAGAGTACCGTGAAATGTGACGACTTTGCCTACCAAGGTATATTTGCCCAAAAAGAAATTTATAAACAAATCCGTTATTGCGGGATAATATTTTAGATCTATGGCAACATTGATTAGTTGAGTGGAAAGTCAGTTATATTTGTGGCTATACTAAGTATTGCATTTGTTTCTGATTCAACTCAGTAGTTTTGTAGAACTTGTTGAGTGTGGTGCGTGTTTTCGCGGGTAAAATTTCTTTAGTAAATCGTTTGTGAATTGTACTTCATGGCGAAAACGCTGGTTAGTATTTTTAAAGTATGTTATAAAATATCTACTGTAATACTCTAGTATTTTAATCATAGTTTCAGTACTAAAGGGCTTATATATCAAAATTTGTGTTGGTGGACATAATTACCCAATAATGTTCAGACTCAAAAATGTCAACATTGCCCGACATCAAATAATACCAAGGGTTGTCACTCTTTTGTTTTTTTTTAAATCGATTTTTTCTTTTATAAATGTGTTATTCTTTTGACGTATTTTTTAACTTATCAAAAATTGAAGTCGTTGTCAATTTTTTGACTACTTTCATAGCAGATGGTCTGACATAATTTTTTGTATGATTGATAGCGCTATGTTCAAAGATTATTTTCAAAAGATAATTATTCCTTGGGCACAAGATACTCCAGGTGCTAAAGTTGTAATTTGCGATAATCTATCTAGTCACTTGAATGTGAAATTAATAGAGTTATGTGAACAAAATTATATCAAGTTTGTTTTTATACCTCACCGGTCAACGCACCACACCCAGCCTCTTGACGTAGGATTTTTTGCACCATTGAAAAAAGCTTGGCGACAAATCTTTTACAAGTACAAAATTAAAAATCAAGACCAGACTTTACTGAACAAAAAACATTTCCCCAAGTTGCAAATTTAATGAACAGAAGCTATAAAGCTGAAGGAGGAAAAAACATAAGAAATGGTTTTAGAGCAAGGGGAATATTCCCACTAAATCCCCAAGAAGTGTTGAAAAAGATTCCTGAAATTCAAGAGGAAATATTGTCTTATGGAGTTGATCAGGCTTTAATAGATTATTTAAAGGAAACGAGAGCTCCAAAACCGATGGAATTAAAAAGAAATAAAAAGTTAAATTGCGAACCGGGGAAATCAGTGACAATCTATGATCTCAACATTATAAATTCTTGCAAAGATAAAGTTAAGTGTAACTTGAAAAATAAAATAAATAAAAAGAATTTATTTTGAGTAGAAAAATTACATAAAGAGAATATTTCCTTTTTAGATTGATCATCTAGTGGTATTTCAAATCAAAGTCCAAATATTGATACCAAAAAGGATCAAAATTTCGAGATTCAGAGTATAAATGATAACATACACCGTCTTGATAAATTTTCTGGTATACATATTGAGAATAGTAACTTCAAAATTGCTGCTCTTGATCCGTTTAACCTTAACAAGACCTCTGAGGAAAATTCTAACAAACACAATTATTGGTCAAAATACCAGCATTCTACTCTTATCCTAAAAACTCCTAAGAGTCTTAGCAGTTATTGTATTGATATTATTAACACTTTGTTGTGCAAAACTGTGCAAAAAGTGACGTATGCGCAAGATTTTTCACTTTCGAAAGTTGTTACCTCATTAATGTCTATAAATGATCATAATTTACCGAAATATCTGGGAAATATTGAGACATCTGAAAATTCTGCAAAAAAACCTAGTTCTTCCAAAATAACTATACTTTCTGATATAATAATTAAGGCTGGAACGCATACATTAGATGCCCGTTATTTGAGTAAAGTTTCTAAGAATGAAAACATGCCATTTATAGCTTTGAGTAATCGAAATTTGCCATAATGCCTGCAAAGAAAAGAAAAAATAATAAAAAAGGTTTGAAAGAAATAAAGATGAAAAATATTGGTCAAAAAAGAACGAAAGTAGATAGAAAAGATAACGTTGGAAAGAGAACCCTACAACATGCTTCTGTTAAACGAAAAAAGAGGCGATCTGCTAGTATTTCGAGCTCCATTTCTGCAGCTTCTACTATTACATCAGCTGACACGGATAATTCAGACTATGAAATAGTGTATAGCTACTATATAGCCGAATGTTTAAAAGAACGAGAAGAAAAAGAAAATGTGGAACCTACAGAGATTCCATTTGGCCTAAGTGATATTGAATATTTTAATGAGGACACGTGTGAATTAAGTAAAGGTGACTGGATTATTGTTCGATTTACTATTAAAAAGAGTTTCAAACATTTTGTGGGTGAAGTTTTATCGATCAATGACAAAAAACCCAAAATAAAATGTTTAAGCAAAGTAAAAGAATCGAAATGTGAAAAAGGGACAATGTTCACGTACCCAATCGTAGATGATATTTGCAAGATAGATCACTTAGAAGGTATTATTTCAATTTTGCCTAAGCCAACGATATCTAGACGTGGCCCAATTATATTTGATGTCAATTTGAATAGTTTAATATACAATAAAAGTAATATTTATGACTAAGGGGCATGAGCCCAATCGAAACCGCAAATTAAAAAAGTAAATTATTGTTGTTTTAGCCTAATTATAATTATTATTTTTTATATTTTTATGAAGCAAAATAATAACGTTACACTTAAAAACAATAGATGATTAGAAAATGATTAGAATTACAATAATAGAATAGTTTTTTCGTTTTGTTTTAATAATAGCTTTAATTAACTGTTATTATATGAAATGTTCATATAGCCTCACAATATTTTTATGTTCTTTGCGGCAATTTTAAGTATGAGAGATTTACCATGTGTGATATGATATATATATATATATATATATATATATGATATATCTACTTATATTAACGAAAATGAGACACATAAGTTACGTATGTCCTAATATTGAAATCATCAGTGAATGGCTAAGAAACAAAAATACTAAAATTATTTTGATGTAATTATAGAAATACTGAATTTTCTATACAAAATGCACATTACTGTGGTTCCTATTCTTTTTTTTTTTGTAAATTTAATGTCTCAACGATAATTTAATAGTGTTTTGTCACCGTAGGTCGGTCATCAGCTACCTATAAGTTTCCTCATTTACTTTTTGATTTATTTAACAATTGATTTTACTAACTTAATGAACCTTTATTGATCTCAATTTATTATAATAAATTTAGAAATAAGGGAAAAAACAAATAAACATTTAATTTTGATCACGATTTTTATAATATCTAGCTACCTCTATAGAAATTTCGGGAGATGATTGACATTTACTAGAATGTGACAACCCTAACACTTTTATCACTCATATAATCGCTAAATGCGGCTTGTATGAAAAAGTGCGAAAATAGCTAGTTAACTTTGCCCACTCATTTTACTGTAAATGTTTTAACACTACAAACAAAGTTTTGAAACCAACGCCAAGATTTCTCACATCTAGGTAGTGACGCTTATTGCTGGTCCATTACAAACTCTATTTGCATAAATAATCAATGTGGGCAATGTTGACAAAAAGTTCAGATACTTTTGCCCGTCTTTTAAATCGTTTAAATTTTAACTTACAGTGAATTTAACAATAAAAATACGTGCACGTTTTTTTTTACAAAAGAATACCTTGTAATCCGACAAATTCCAGATCCAATGATAAGAATTTATATGTTATATATGTACTCTGAAGTACAAATTATACTTAATATATGTCATATTTAGTAAATTAAACAACACAGTAGGGAGCTCACATTTTATTATAAAATTAACGTCATTAATGCTATAGAACTTAAAAAATATATACAATAACTTTACATTAGGAAATAATTGTGTACAAACAAATGTACATACTAAAATAACCAAAAATTATGAATCAAGTTATAACTTGTTCAATCATGCATTTGCGAAGATTGTCAAAAAATATCTAATAATAAATAATAGACCATGTCGGATTACAGGAGGTGCCGGATTAGACAGGGGTCCAATGTATAGGGCAAGACGCTAATTAGCCTTAACTCCTTAAAAAGCTAGGGCTAGTTTTCTTAGGGAAAGGCTGCACTAATGCTGTTTTCCATTGTCTGTGAAGGGTTTGGTTGACTTTTGAATTAACCAATTTATTATATTAATGATGTATGATAAAGTAAACATATGATCACTTACGTACATGATCGTTTGTTTATTCACGTAACTAATGATACGGTAAGTATTATATATATATATATATATATAAGCGACAAAGGGAAACAGGCAGGAGATGGGCAGCAGCATCTTCCTGATAATAGCCAAAATAACAATAAAAAAACAGCGGTTGCCAACCCGCTCGCCAAGCGTGGCAACTATGGCAATATACCCCCCATGAGCAATGACAATAATAAACGGCCCCCAGTCCCCGGCGGCCCCGCTATTCCTGGCTACGGTGGCGACCATGGTAACGGCGGGGCAGGGGGTGCTAAGAATCTCCGGTGGAGGTTCGGTTGCCACCTACGACGACTCAACCTGGCAACATACAACGCACGCACCCTGAGGACTGACGAGAAGATTGTGGAGCTGGAAGAAGAGACAGACAAGTTACGCTGGCATATTATAGGATTATCCGAAGTCCGAAGAGAGGGGGAGGACACGGTAATCCTCGAATCCGGCAACTTGCTCTATTACCGGGAGGGCGACCATCTGTCCCAAGGAGGTGTCGGATTTATCGTCCACAAGTCTCTCGTTAACAACGTTGTAAAGATTGAGAGTGTGTCGACGAGGGTTGCGTACCTTATACTCAGAATCACCAAACGGTATTCGCTGAAGGTCATACAGGTTTACGCACCAACCTCGGCACACCCCGATCAGGAGGTGGAGGAAATGTATGAGGATATCTCTAGAGCCATGCATTCCTCCAAAACCTAATATACGGTGTTAATGGGAGACTTCAATGCAAAACTAGGCACAAGAGAGAACGGTGAGCTGAAAGTAGGGAAATTTGGAATAGGGCAACGGAACCCAAGGGGCCAGCAGCTGGCCGACTTCATGGAGAAAGAGGGACTCTTTATGATGAACTCTTTCTTCCAGAAGCGGCCCCACAGGAAGTGGACCTGGTCGAGCCCCGACGGTTCGACAAAAAATGAGATTGACTTCATTATGACGACCAGACGACAACTGTTCAGTGATGTCTCAGTGATCGCGAGGGTGAAAACCGGCAGCGATCACCGAATGGTTAGAGGCACACTGAACCTAAACGTTAAGTTGGAGAGGTCTCGTCTAATGAAGTCAACGCTCCGTCCCCCTCGTGCTCTTTTCCAAAGTCCCGAAACCTTTCAGCTCGAGTTACAAAACCGTTTTCAGTGCCTAGAAGACTGCAATGAAGTGGACGATTTGAATGACAAGCTCGTGGAAACTGTCCATGCGGTCGGAGCTAAGTTCTGCAAGACCCGCCGCAGAAGAACACAAAACTCTCCGATCACACTCTTAATCTCATGGCTGTTAGACGGGAGATGAAGCTACATTCTTCAACAGATTTAACAGCATACAGGCAACTGAACAGACAGATCTCCAAATGCATGCGGCGGGACTTACGCAAATTCAATACAGCTCGTATTGAAGAAGCGATCGAGCGGAACCGAGGCTCCAAAGTCTTTGCCAGAGATCTGTCTGCCAGAAAGCGCCAACTGTCAAAGCTGAAGACAGAATGTGGCAGCATCGTTTCCGGGGCACCTGAGATTTTGAGTGAGATTGAGAGGTTCTATGGGCAGCTGTACACGTCATCGTTGGAGCCACACGCAAGTGTGAGTAACGATCCAAGAGCGAGTCTTATCCGACATTATTCCGATGATATCCCGGACGTCAGTCTGAGCGAGATTAGAATGGCTCTCCAGCACCTAAAAGGACGGCAAGGCCCCAGGCGAGGATGGAATTACAGCGGAGCTTCTGAAAGCGGGTGGAAGACCGGTACTTGAAGTCCTTCAGAAGCTCTTCAATTCCGTCCTCCATGGTGGCATTACACCGGAGGCGTGGAGCAGAAGTGCGGTGGTCTTGTTCTTCAAGAAAGGCGACAACGCTCTCTTGAAGAACTACAGACCGATTTCCCTTCTGAGCCGCGTCTACGTGCTGTTTTCGAGAGTCATTACGAATCGTCTCGCGCGCAGACTTGACGACTTCCAGCCTCCCGAACAAGCTGGTTTCCGAAAAGGCTTTAGCACCATAGACCACATACATACCCTTCGGCAAATTGTGCAGAAGTCCGAGGAGTACAATTTGCCACTATGTCTGGCGTATGTGGACTATGAGAAAGCCTTTGATTCCGTCGAAATTTGGGCGGTGCTGCAGTCCCTTCAGCGATGCCAAGTTGACTGTCGGTATATCGAAGTGTTGAAGTGCTTGTACAGTAGGGCTACGATGGCTATCCGAGTACAGAACCAGAGTACGAAACCTATACAATTGCAGAAAGGTGTAAGACAGGGTGACGTCATATCCCCGAAACTCTTTACCGCTGCATTGGAAGATGTTTTCAAGCTTCTGGACTGGAAAGGATACGGTATCAACATCAATGGCGAGTACATCACTCACCTTCGATTTGCCGACGATATAGTCCTTATGCCAGAATCGCTGGAGGACCTAAGCACTATGCTCAATGACCTCAATAGTGTTTCCCAACGGATAGGTCTTAAGATGAACATGGACAAAACAAAGATCATGTTTAATGTCCATGTCACACCTATGCCGGTAGTTGTTGGGAGCACTAAGCTCGAAGTTGTTGACGAGTATGTTTACCTGGGACAAATAGTCCGACTAGGTAAGTCCAACGTCGACCGAGAGGTCAATCGACGGATTCAACTCGGTTGGGCTGCGTTCGGGAAATTACGGCACATCTTCTCGTCAGGTATACCTCAAAACTTGAAAACGAGACTGTACACCCAGTGCGTGTTGCCAGTGATGACATACGGAACTGAGACGTGGTCCTTCACTGCTGGCCGGATGAGGAAGCTCAAGGTCGCTCAGCGAGCTATGGAGAGGGCTATGCTCGGAGTTTCTCTGCTTGATAAACTCAGAAATGAGGATATCCGCAGTTGAACTAGAGTGACCGACATAGCCCAACGGATTAGTAAGCTGAAGTGGCAATGGGCCGGCCATATAGCTCGAAGAACCGACAACCGATGGGGAAGAAAGGTTCTCGAGTGGCAGCGTCGTACCGGCAGGCGAAGTGTAGGGCGTCCCCCCACTAGATGGAGTGACGACCTGGTAAGATATGCAGGAAGTCGATGGATGCAGGTGGCTCAGGACCGTGCTTTGTGGCATTCTTTGGGGGAGGCCTATGTTCAGCAGTGGTAGTAATGTTGTGAAGGGCTGTAATGATGAAACCCAAATCAGATTTCACGGTGTTTGCAAAATGAAAATATTGCACAAAAATTGATTTGATTGAAAAGAAATAAGAGGGAGCGGGAAGAGACAAGGGAGTTAATGTCTCTTATAATGATTTTTGATTGTAACTGGTAGTAATAATCATATTTATGCCTATATTATAATTTAATCCGGTTGTCCGCTAACGCATTGCACACCATTTCAATTTGCTGAAACACACATTAAAATGCAACGAGTTTAAAGAAGAACGCCTTTTGGCGAGACTTTTGTGATGATGTTTAAAAAAAACATATATGAGTGTCGTGGAACACTCGGTTGGAGCGAAGTTCCTTTCGTAGTATATTATTATTGATAAACGTATTATATTATTGATTAACAAATACAAATAAATGAATTACTAGCGTCTATTAAAATGAAGCGTCATTTAAAATAAAATAATATTTCTATCATGGCAAGATAAGAAAAAGTGCGAGCGTGATGGATATTATTCCATCTCGTTTCCTTCGGAAGAAAGAGTCGTGACGGAAAAAATTCTTACACTTTTTCTCGCCTTCACACGCCAAATTCGTACCGTCCGATAAGGAACTTCATTCCAAAACTGCGAGCATATAAATAATTATCAATTAAAATACGATTTTAAAAATATATATACCTCTCTTGTTATAAGCATATAAACATTATTGTCGCTTGTAACTCCACCTAGGAGACACAGGAGACATTATGCTTTTGAAAATAGTATCTATTCTCAATCTATGTATATCTCAGGATAACGTTCATATGAAAAAAAAAATAACGCGTTGATGTTTGCAGCATTATCATTTTTTATTGCAAAGTAATGCTTACTTTTACTGTGTTTACTATGTTATGAGGCACAAGTACATAAATAGAATTAGAAACTTATTTACCGTTATTGGTATATACTGTTAATTTAAAATATAATACATAAACATTCATGCCGATAACCCAGAGGGGTAGGCAGAGACTATGGACTTCCATTTGGCATGATCCTGACACACCACTCTCGCCTTCTCTACATCCACATACCTACGCATACACGCTCGTCGGTTAAGGATAAAGGTACTCTTAAATTGGCACCTTTTCAATATGTCACCAATATAAATATAAAGTCGATAACTTAAGTCTAGGGCGTCTCTTCCCGACTCTACCGTTCATATCTGCTACAAAAATTTGCTTTGACACTCTTTATTTTTTCTCTCTTCATGAACATACCACCGAAGTATTTCGTTCTTAATCCTTGTCACAACGTCATCTTGCAAACCACACTCTTCTTTTATCACACAATTTCTCACCCTGGCATTCAGATTCAGCCCTAACATACTCCTTTATGACCGCATTTCTACATCATTTATTCTACTCTCGTGGTTCTTCTGCCACATCCAACTTTCACATCTACAGTAAAGTAGGGCCTGACACAGCATTGTGAATTTCTATACGTGCCTTTTCACATTCTGACTTTCCACAGAAGAGTGCAGAGCCCCATTTACACTTTTTCCTGCAGTCACTCTTCGTTCTATATCCTTATCATATCTACCATTCCTACTAAATACCCATCTCAAATATACAAACTCATCTACTTGCTCGACCAACTCCCCTTCTATTCTTATTTCACATATCGTTGTACTTGCTTCAATTTCAAAAACCATAACTTTCCTCTTATTTGCGTTCACTTTCATTCTCCTTTCTTTAAATGACCTGTTCATTTATGTAAAAAAAAACCTATAATAATGTCGTAAAATTTATTCTGTCAAATAGGTTGTTTAAACATGACTCGGGAAAATATTCTTAACTTTTTAGGCTTTTATATTCTTTGAAGATCTTGGCTGAATTTCATCTTTTTTAAGTAATAGATAACGGAACAAGTAACTGACAAAGCCACGTTCTTTGTTAAAAAGTAAAAGTTGTAACAATATTTCTTATCATTCGCACTTGAATTGCTTTTTAAACTTTATTCTTTGCCGTTTATAAAAGGCCTCTTCTTAACACAATGAAAATGTGTTGTTTTAACCCAAACAAAAGACGTATTGAAGTTAAAAGATAATATTTTTGTTGTTAGAAGGAGTGGCTGTGCAGTGTAGGGCGCTTGGATTAAATTTTATTTTACGTGACCAACCCACTTCTCAGCGCTAGGCATCTCGAATATGAATGTTGTTGATTTACGAGCGGGGAAACCCAGGTGTATTAAAAAAAATCAAGAATACAAATATCGCAGGAATTACAATAGCAAGAAAATTCTAAGAAAGAAGTTATTTCTATTGTTGTGATAGTAATATGTATGTATGTAATAGTAATCTTAAAAAATAATGGTTGTTATTTGTAAATAAAATGACTATAATGCTTAATATTTCAAAACAAGTAAATAAAGTAATCAAGTACATAAGGACTTTATACGGCATATGCCTCTAATTTCTGAGTGGTGGTATAGCTCAGAGACGAAGCGCGCGCTGCAAATTTCACTTCCATCGATAATTAAATTATTAATTGCAATTTATGTGCTGATTTACCACGTGCTTGGCGTTGAAGAAAAACATCGTGAGAGATGTCTAAGAAATAATATATTTCGAGAACATGTGAAGTCCATCAACAGTCATAGGAGCAGTGTGGCGGAGTCATTGCTCTAAATTTCACTCGGTTATTACAAAAACAATGCTTAGTACATAAAATTGGCTTTTGAAACCTTGAAGTTATTTTAGTAGACCTATTTATCAAAGTATAATTATTATGCGAGGAGAAATATATAAAATTTACCTACTTTTAAATTTTTTCGTGTCTTAAAATTGGGATCTGTATTGAAAGAACAAACAATTTTAAAAATTAAAAATGTACTTGTATATTTTTTATTTTTAAAATTATTGACTAAACCTTGAAGATAAATGTGACTTCTTAGGACTCACAAACAAAAAAATGTAGCAGAAAATTTTATAAATATTAATCATTAAACGGAACCCTAAACAATAAATATCATAAGATGTTAACAAGCCATATTTCCAACTTTTTGGGATTTGAATTCATGTAATTTTAGTTGTGTCATATTAAGTCCTCCAAAAATGATAACGTTCATTGAAATAAATATTTAAATACATTGCTTTAGCTTTTGAAAATATGAAATATGAAAATATGCTTCAGATTGAAAATATAAATATTTTACACAAAAACTAAGCTGCAAAATCTTGTCACGATTTCAATCAAATCTGTATAATAAAATTTTCAAAAACGTGACTAAAGTACAAAACATCGTTTATGCTTTATTGTAACTCTTTGGTTTTATTTCTTTAATTTTCAGTATGAAATGGCGTCTTTTTTTACTTTCCGTCGGATAGACGCCGATTGCATAGAATACTACTGATTTTATCATTTATTTATTTAAGCCTCAAGTTTAGACTCAAGTAACGCTAACTCAATCTTTATCTGGAACTTCGGATATTCCGTCAATTGGTAGTAGAAATACAATATCAAGCAAAACGCACGCTGTTAAGAATATTTTGATTGAATTATGGATTTGACCAATTTAAACTTTATAGGTAAAGTTTGACTTGGAATTCTAAATTCAAATATAGTTTATTTATGTTATTCCTTTTTAAAACCAGTTATTAATTTGTTTCTTCTCTTGAATATTTTTTAATACAATATTTAAATTTTCTTACACAAAACGGCAATTTTATAACTACTAGACAATGCAACAGAAGACTTTAAGAAAAAACTAAAGCTCTATTAGTTACAAAGTCATTGCAAGAATTTATTTATGAAATTTTCTGAATTGATTTTGGTTTTTTTTGTGTTTTATTTACAAGATTGTTCTTCCTTTCAGTTTCTTTTACTTTTTATTTTGACATTTACTAAAATTATACAATTATGATTCGATGATTGACCTCGTAATTGGTAATAGTTTGAAATTGAAATTAATCGGACTATTTATTTCCATTTAAATATTTGTATGCCAATTAATGTTGGATCATATCCTATATGGTCCAACAATAAGCAATTGTTAACATATTTTGATAAACCTGACTTGTGTTCAACAATTAAACGTATTATTTATTATTATTATATACTAGCTGTACCCCGCGGTTTCACCCGCGTATATCACGCATCTGCGCCTCGCGACATGCGAACTTCGAAAGAGACATCACTACGAACGGTTACTGACTTTAAAAAAAGATTTAAAAAGTGAAAAATGTTGATTAAATTACATGGTTAATGTAATTGGTGGTTATGCATGGTGCAGGTACTGATATAGCCTTGAATAAAAACTGATTTATTTGGATACCTAGGTACGAATAATGTGGCCTAGTTTGTACCGACCGGCATTACTATTGCATACTTTAACATGGAAAAGTAGTTATTGTGACATAACTTTAATAGTTAGATACATGGTATCGCGAACTTTTTTGTAGATATTGATGTCCTATGCCACAAGAATGCCACAAAGCACGGTCCTGAGCCACCTGCATCCATGGACTTCCTGCAAATCTTACCAGGTCGTCACTCCATCTAGTGGGGGGACGCCCTACACTTCGCCTGCCGGTACGAGGCTGCCACTCGAGAACCTTTCTTCCCCATCGGTTGTCGGTTCTTCGAGCTATATGGCCGGCCCATTGCCACTTCAGCTTACTAATCCGTTGGGCTATGTCGGTCACTCTGGTTCTACTGCGGATATCCTCATTTCTGAGTTTATCACGCAGAGAAACTCCGAGCATAGCCCTCTCCATAGCTCGCTGAGCGACCTTGAGCTTCCTCATCCGGCCAGCAGTGGCATTCTTTGGGGGAGGCCTATGTTCAGCAGTGGACTTGTGAAGGGCTGTAATGATGATGATGATGATGATGATGATGATGTCCTATATAAAATTGTAGCACATCACTTTGCTGTGTTATTGATAGCTTCCGCAGCGTACGCGATATAAGGATTCTTTTTGGTACTCGTATTTTTTCACACCTTGGGTTACATTAACGAAGTTTTCATACGGATCCCTAACGTTTTTGAAAATATTCTATCGTCTATGTTCATCAGGGATAATGTAGGATTCTAATGGTGAAAGAATTTTTCAAATCGGTCCAGTAGTTTCGGAGCCTATTCAATTCAAACAAACAAACAAATAAATTTTACTACCCTCCGCGGCCGAAACTTGGTTGGCGACGGAGCCAGAGACATGATCCGCCGCTGGGGTCGGGAAAGCGGGTGCTACTAAGTGCTCGATTATCCTGGCCCCATGGCCCCCGCGTATCGGGCTCGGGGGGTTCCGATACGCAGGTGGAGTTAGAGGCCGTGGAGGAGGGCGTGCGTTGTGTTCCTGGTGCTCCTTGCCTGAGAAGGAGAATGCTCCCACGAGAAGGGGCTGCCATGGGGCGGCCGGCGCTGGTGGGGCCGCGGATGTGTGCGAACACATTCCCGTGGCCCTGATAATATGCGGCGAAGGTGGAACACCATGGGGTTTTAGTCAGTGCGAGTCCGACATAACCCGTCCTTGCCCCCGCAAGGCGGGTATGCGTAGGCATTTCCCCATGTAAAAAAGGCTATTCAAACGGACTATGCCGAAAGTTCGAGCCACCCTCCGACTTTTGGTTTTGGGCGTTTTGACCCCCTAGGAGTGTAATGAGAACTTTTTGGCTTCATTCAACCATACTCCCATGCCATCCTCTACATGATACGCTATTTAAACTGATTATGCCTAAAGTTCGAGCCACCCCCAATTTTTTGGTTTTTCGCCATTTTGGCCCCCTTGGATTGTAATGAGAATTTTTTGCCCCTATTCAACCATAACCCTCATAACATTCTCTAAATGATAGGCAATTCAAACTGACTAGGCCTACAGTTCGAGTCACTCTCCAACTCATTTCTAAAGTCTCTTTACTTCCAATTACTTCCAATCACACTAGCCACATATTGTTTGTACTAGTTAGGGACTATTAATTAATTCCACGAAATCGCAGGCCATCTTAATAGGCAACAGGTATTTGCGTTATAAATTAGAATTCACATCACTACCTCACGTTCGTTTTAATGGCGTTCCTATAGCCTATGCCGATACTGTCAAAAACTTAAGCGTCATATTTGATCACCATTTGACATGGTCCACGCATATTGCTGAGGTTAGTCGTAAGGTCCACTTTACCTTGCATTCACCTAAATAACTTCAAAATGTTAAACCCCTAAAAGTTAAAGTATCTATCACTGGCGCTCACTCTTATCCTACCTCTGCTCGATTATGCTGACGCTTGTTATTTGGATGCTACAGAGGAGCTCCTTACGAAACTTGAGCGCTTGCAAAATCAGTGCATCCGTTTCATATTTGGGCCCAGGAAACTTGACCGTATATCTCAGTTTCACAAGCAGCTCAAGTGACTACCAATTCGACTTCGTAGGAACACTCGATTGTTACATCTCCTCTATAACACCCTGCACAATCCATCCTCTCCCTTATACCTTACCTTACCTTAGAAGGCATTTTATATGGTAATGTGTTTACTATTTAGGACCGTTAATATATCAAGTGGGATTTTAGTCGACCTATTTATTGATAAGAAAATGCAAAGAACAATGCTATTTTTTCATGTTCCAATTTACCCCCTTAAATAAAACGACCAAAATTAAAATTCTACTTTAAATATTTTGCAACATCTTATTAAATTACATCATAGAATTACTAATGAACTTTATTTAATAAGTGGAAATCAATATAAATTTATATAAATCAGTGGCTGAAGGAAATGAGCAAAATATTTTAATTCACGCATTGGCTCCGTTTGATTCGAATTTCATTGCATATTTATAGGAGAAGGTATTCTTGTTAACCGATATTAGCATATTTTAATTATTCGTACGCCCACAAAGGTAACTGTTTACTTATTTTATAACAAAACATATGAAATACCTAAAACCTGAAATGCGAAACGTCGTGAGATAAAATTAGTATAGTCTATATAGTATTTATTTATGAAATTTTTAAATATATATATAACTGATAAGTACCTGAATTTTGTGGCTGTAAGTTGTCAATTAAAATTTTTTGAAGCTTTTGCTGGAGGAAAATTATCAATTAATTATAAGTTCAAAAAAAAAATATAATTAATTCCACCTTCTCTAATCAAATAAGGATTTTATATATGGTAGAGCCATACTGCAGGTATATTTTAGTTGTAGCATGAATGGGGAAGCTCAACTGGGGAAGGACCACGCTCTCACAGAATGCCAGCGTAATTTAGAAAGTTAATACAGCTTTTTTTGTATGGTTAGTGTAAAGAACTTTTTTTACACGAGGTATTCCATCTTAGACCTAAGGGGTGACAACTCATATGGATTTTTAATCTTGATCAGGTATCGACGTAGATGTATATGTGCCACAACATCAACTTACGATCCAGGATGTTTTTTTTAATTTCAATATCCTCATACATAAATAAATTCTTTGTTTAACTTTTTACGCAATTACAAGGATGACAAAAAAATTGAATCGAATACTTAGGATTTTTATGCGCAGTTGAAGGTCTAAATAATTTTGAATAGCGCTTTACGATTAAGTGATCACATTAGAACATTTGATCAATGAACTTACACACACACACACACACAAACACTCACGCCTGTCACCCAGAGGGGTAGGCAGAGACTACGGACTTCCATTTGGCGCGATCCTGACACACCTCTCTCGCCTCCTTTACATCCATATATCTACGCATACACGCTCGTCGGTTAAGGGTACTCCTAATCTGGCCCATTTAATGTATCGCCGATTTGGTCGATAAACCTTCGTCTAGGGCGTCCCTGCCCGACCCTGCCGTTCACTTCTATAACATAAATTTGCTTTGTCACTCTTTCCTCGTTCATTCTTTCTACATGACCAAATCACCGAAGCATTCTTTTCTTAATCCTTGTTACAACGTCATCTTGCAGACCACACTTTTCTCTTATCACACTATTTCTCCCCCTGTCATTCAAATTCAGCCCTAGCATACTCCTTAAGGACCGCATTTCTACAGCATTTATTCTACTCTCATGCTTCTTCTGCCAGACATATTCTGACTCCTCCTAATAGTGTGTAGAACCCCATTCACTCTATTTCCTGCGTTCACACGTCGTTCTATATCCTTATCATATCTACCATCCCTACTAAATACCCATCTCAAATATACAAACTCATCTACTACATCTACACAAAAATCCTAAGTAGTCACTTAGGATTTTTGTGCACAGTTGAAGGTCTACATAATTTTGAATAGCGCTTTATTGTTAAGTGATCACATCAGAATATTTGATCAATGAACTTAACTTACTTTATTTACATACTTTAAAAATGAAACAAATAAAACCAATTGTATAGTTTCTTTTAAATATATATATTAAATAACTTCAAATAATGTGGTAATTTTGCTCTTATCGTCCTAACAAGCATAAAATATTTTACTACAGAAATTCTACTAGCAACGCTATTGAAAGTGTGGCATTTATTCATACAAAATTCTTCATCGGAGACAAAGTAAGTACGCAGAAACAGAAATTCGAGATTGAAAATTTGTGGCGTAGTAATTTTAATTTTCTGCACTTTTTCTACATATAAACCTTATGACAAATATCATACTCCTCCATGCGCGCAATATGCTTATAAAGGAGTACAGAGATATAATCAAAATCAAATATACTACACATTTAAATAAAGTAAGTTTTTACGGATTTTATCGCGTATACTAACTTATTTTATATTCCCAACGTTTGATTATATTACATAGATATACTCGTTCGTCATAGGTATAATATTTCACTGCAATATATCTGTATATTGCAGTGAACTATTATAACGAGTGAAGCCGGCCACAGTCGAACGTGTGCCTGCTGTACTGTCATATGTCAGAGGTATCACTAACAAGATTGGCTACATTTCGGAGCGTGTTTCCATTGAAACATACTTCAAGCTGCTGATAAAGATTGTTAGATTTACCATCAGTCAAGTGTTATGACTCTCTGCAAGATTCTATGCAGGAGTGTACAAGCTTGATTGTGAATGTGGTCTCTCTTACATAAGACAACCTAAAACGTCGATAAAAACCCGCGCTAAAAACACATAGCTGATCTAAAGAACCGACGCTCAGGGAAGTCTGCAGTCAGTGAACATGTACAGAATCGCCCTCGCCACTATATCAGATTTGATAGATCACAAATCGTCGCTAAAGAACACCAGTTCCTTTCAAAATGATTCGCGAGGCTATTGAAACCTAAAAACTTCCTAATTTCAATAGTAATTAATAAAATTAAATCCCAACCGAAGCATACAACATCAAGACTTCAAGACTATAAGTTCATACTGCGTAGTTCGGTACAAAAGCTAATTATTAATAATTATCTGGAGGTAGCCGTGGTTAACATTAGGAAGTCGAACACCTCAATCGCCCCCACCCCCTCCATTGTCATGGGTGCTGCAAAGTGCTCGAAACGTTGGGAATATATAATAAGTTAATATTCGCAATAAAATCTGTAAAAACTTATATATGTAGTGTTCATAAACTCTCACAATTCAAATTACCAGTTAAGTGTTAACAACAAATTAACTGTATCAGATCAGGACGTAGCAATGGTTTTTGAGAAATATTTTACTGATATTCCAATATTGACCACTAAGTCACTGAATTCTTCTCCTGCCGTCGGCGTCATTACTTAAACAAAATGTAAATGCGTGTACAAAGAATTTTACATTTCATAAAGTGTCATCAAAAGATATTGTAAAATATTTTAAAACTATTGATGTTAAGAAAACTGCGAATCTGTGGGGGATTTCCATTAAAGTTATTGCGTCGATAATAGATACAATAGCACCTCATTTAGCTGTTATTTTTAATACTAGTGTCGATTCTGGTATGTTTCCTGACTTAATGAAGCATAGTAAAGTATATAATACCTTTATTTAAAACTGGTAGTACCTTAGACCCCCCCAGTGTTTTTCTGTACTACCAACACTTCGTAAGATTTTTCAAAAAAATTATTCTTGATCAAAAGTTAAATTTCTTTAATATTTTTTTATAGGATAAGGGTGACAAACGAGCACACAGTCCGCCTGATGGTAAGTGGTTGCTGCGGCCCATAGACATCTACATCTATCCTCTATTACAAATCAAAATGTAGATGCGTTGTCACCCGTGTGGACTAAGATGGAATGCCTCATTTCCAGTAAAAAGGGCCTCCAGCCACCTGCACTACACAGATAATTTATTACCTACTTATCATTTTTAAGTGACTTCAAAAAAAGAAGGAAGTACTCAATTCAACTGTTTTTATGTGCGTTACCTCAGAACTTTTTTCTAGATGAATCGATTTTTTATAGGAGAGGGGGCAAACGAGCACGCGGCTCATCTGATGGTAAGTGACTACCGCTGCTCATGAACAACTGCAACACCAAGGGAACCAGGGGAATCGCAGAGGCGTTGCCGGCCTTTTAAGATTTTGATGATTCTATTTTTATTTGATAGCTGGTGCTTATAATTTATACATCCCATATAAATTTGATCAAGATCTGACAGTAGTTTTGGAGTTATCCTTAATAATGCATATTAGTATAGAAGTCGGTGGTACAAAATTTTTAATTTCTTTAGTTGTCTCTCTTCCTCTCTTTTTAAAAAACATTACCTTCAAACTAGGATTTTCTCCTGTATCGCAGAGACAGTTTACATACATATAAAAGACCCAGAAAAATTATTTCTAGGCCAAACAAATACTTGTTCCGTCCGGGATTCGAACCCGCGGTCCTTAGCGCTGCAACTCATAATTAGCCACTGTGCCACGGAGACGTCACTTGCCTGTTTCACATTTTTTGCTATTTACAAACATGCGATACGCGACTTCATTATAAATGAAAGAGTGGAAATGAGAAATGCTGCTACTTTCAATCTCTTTCTTTTATCAACCAAATGTTAAACTTAAAACCAGTATATGATGATCTTGCATTAATAGGCTGGCACTAGTATTGGGAGATCTACTTAAACTTAACATTATTTTTAGGTCATTGGCATTATACGCGAAAAAATCAAAAACTGCGAAGCTGTGGTCGGGTGACTAATCAAATAATAATCTGTAACTATGACGTCAGTAACTAAGTACCTAGTTATCTAGATCTACCTATAAATAATTATATATTACCTTTCGGTATCCTCAGGAACAGTAAAGAATAAAAAGACGACATTCCTATTGTTATTTAAACACCCGCATATAGCATACGGGTGTTTTGCAGTACCTTTTGGTTTTTTGAGAGGCCATACTTGAATAAAAACTCAAAAATAAATATCAAAAGTGCCTAAACACTTATTAGAGAAAATATTTTTTATGTTAACGTAAGGCGCGCGTCAGCTCGAGCGGGCGCGTGACAACCTCACAGAATTAGCCTCGCATGCGAGTCAGCGTAGCGTAGCTATATTTTCATGCCTAAAGCGCGGAGTGAGACAGGCCTGCAGAGACTAAGGCCAGGAGTGATCTAGACTATACCTTATCCAAAACAATTCAAGCTTTTTGTGAAATAAAAATAGGATACAATAAATGTTTTTGATGACTATTTCAAACAAAAATTATAAAAAATGAAACATGCGTGAGTGTCGTAGAACACTCGGTGGGAACGAAGTTCCTTTCGTAGTATTATTGATAAACATAAGTATTACATTATTGATTAACAAATATAAAAAAATATGAATTACTAGCGTCTATCGAAATAAAGCGTCATTTAAAATAAAATAATATTTGTTTCATGGTAAGATAAGAAAAAGTGCGAGGGTGATGGATATTATTCCATCTCGCTTCCTTATAGCCGCCAAGGCCGTCTACACTACGTCAGAAGGGGTCGTGACGGAAAATCTTACACTTTTCCCCCCTATCCGCAAAATTCGTACCGTCCGATAAGGAATTTCGTTCCAAAAAGTTTCAAAAATAACTTTTTTTGTTCGCAATTTTACACTATAAAGATTCTAACACTATAAATATGCCTTTACAAAACTATGAGGGCTAAAAGATGAGCTGATATGACCTGTTGCGTAAAATTAATAGGTATTCAAATATATTTTATAATAATATATATTAACATTTTTCTGAACACCTATTATTTTATTTTATTATAAATATTTACTATATTTAAAAAAAAGCTTTTAGAAAAATTGACTTCGCAAATATCCGCGTTATAAAATAAAATCATGTGTCTTACCTAGTATGAAGAGCACCTCCCACCCTCCCTCAATTGCGTGCACTATCCCCGTCACCACTAACCCCAGCACCGCTACTCCCAACACCACTACACTAGGCAAGACACACCACTGACGATAATACGACACGTGTTTCGCCTCTACACGAGGCATCCTCAGGTGATATAGACTCTACGGTGGCTAACCACTAAGTGAGCGGCGAGCCAAAACAAGTGCCTTTTATACGGACCGATGACGCAACCGCTCTCTACTTAAGGAGCGAGCGACCGCGTCATGCGATAAAACATGCGAACAATCACAGCTGGACTTATGCAGCCGTTTGTAAAATTAAAAACAAACCGGCGCGCAACGCCCACCCTCCAGCCACGCAACCAATCGCCGATCACCGTGAGGGTGACAAACGACCATATTGCGAGGCTCTCTATTATTAGAGAGCAGGCTTAAAGATATTTAAGAGAGGTGAGTTAGTAACATTTGTTTGTTCATTCAGCAATGCAACGGTATTATTATTACTTTTAATATCTCTAACTGTTCCAACACACACAGCCGCAGCCCTTTATTACACGTATTTAAGACTTTAAAGGAGTAGTCGTTGGCTAGGTTGTGTCCAGTGTCCAAAAGATGTTTGGCAAAATGGGATTTATCGGGATTGCAATTCCTGTACGCGGCTAAATGCTCTTTATAACATGTCTCAAAATTGCGACCAGTCTGACCCACGTAAACGGCGTGGCATTCGTCACAAACAAGTTTGTAAACACCTGACTTTTGACGAATATCCAACTTATCTTTATTATTACAGATATTTCTAAGAGAATTGTTTGTTTTGAACGCCACATGAACGCCGTTTTGTCGAAGAGTATTAGCTACTTTTTCAGATATGGGGCCTAAGTAGGTCAAACTGCTTACATATCGATGAACACTTTGAGTTGCGAACAACATGCTTTTGTTTCTTTTTAATTAAATTGTTAATGAGATTTTTTTAAAAACACTTAGAGACCGCTATTTGATAAATTATATTAAGTTCTTTTAAATAATTTTCTTTACTTAATGGGACAGTGAATAAACGGTTAATGTAACTATAAAAAGCGGCTACTTTATGTTGCCAAGGATGACATGATGACGTGAGGATGACCGTGTCGGTGTGAGTTGGCTTTCGATAAATTTGGAAAACATGTGACGATTCTTTTTTTGTTATTGTTAAGTCGAGAAAATTAAGGCAACGATCTTGTTCCAATTCAAGTTTAAATTTAATTTTGTCATGGACTCTATTTTATTGAGGAAAACATCCAGTTGTCTCCTTGTGCCAGTCCAGCAAATAATTATGTCGTCTACATATCGATAGTAATATAAGATATTTTGATTGACAACTATATGTTGTTTATCGAAATTATCCAACACAACGACAACTATATGTTGTTTTTCGAAATTATCTATGAAAATGTCCGCCATAAGAGGATTTAGAGGGGATTCCATAGCTAACCCTTCTTTTTGTAGATTGAAACGGATATTAAACCGGAAATAGTTTCATACAGAGAGAGGTTAAGGTAAGAAGATCATTTGTTTCCTCGGGATGTAGACGACGTTTTTCAAAGAGATTTGCGAGTATACGCAAACAGTCAGGGGATGGGACATTTGTGAAAAGACTATCAACGTCTAAAGATAACAATATGGATTTAGGAGGAATAAGAATATCTTTAATTTTGGAAATGTGATCTAAGCCATTTTTTAGGCTGTAAGTGGGGTTGAATCCAGATTTCTCTCGAAGGAGGAAGTTTAATTTTTTAGCAAGGAAATAAGCTGGTGCACCAATATATGAGACAACTGGACGAATTGGAACATGTTCTTTATGTATTTTTGGTAACCCATATAAAAGAGGATTCATTGGAACAAGATTACTCCGAAACAAGTTGTGATCGGGAAAAACATATGATGTACAGATCCCAAAAAATAACCGCTAGGAGATAGGGTTCATGAAATGAAACTCAACGATCAATTAGCAGTAGGAGTCAAAAAGCATCGTATATTATGTAAAGAAGCCTTATGTTCTATTTGAAACAAATCTTTACAACGCGATATAAATAACACAATCTATGGACAAAACGACATCTAGTAAAATTAAAATAAACTAAATATTGTAAACAAAGTATCTGACAGATTTTATACATCCCACCCGCCATTAACAGATTGTCCATAAACTATACATAAACACACGGCACATACGTGTATGTACTATGAATAAAAGAATCAAAAAAGTTATAACATAAAACTGTTAATAGTTAGATAAAGTACTTATTTCATAACAATAAAACATTAAGTACTAAAAATTATTTCTTATCTTCACGCACAATCCCTGACGGGGTAGCCAGAGAGAACAGATCGCCAAGTGTCACGATCCTTACATATATCTTTCGCTTCTTTCAGATTCATTATCTTCTTCATACATGCACGTCTAGGTATCCGAGTACTCTTGACCCTACCCTCTTCGAGCAATTTGCTCACATGGTCTTCGAAAGTTAGTCTCGGTCTATCTCGACACCTTTTAATATTAACTTTCGCGCTATATATTTTCTTCACCATTCGGTCTTCACTCATTCGCTCAACGTGCCCAAACCACCGAAGCACGCCCTTATCAATTTTTGTGATAAGGTCATCTTTCAAACCTGCCATATTGCGAATCTCTTCGTTTCGCTTTCGGTCGGCCATGGTAACGCCGCACATTTTACCAAGAGATCGCATCTCCACTGCATTGAACTTGCTTTTATGCTTCTTCTGGCATACCCAGGTTTCGCTGCCATATAACAAAGTCGGTACCAAGACTGCGTTATGTATTTCAAGGCGTTCACTCTTCACTACGCCTTGCCTTTTGACTAACGCAGTCAGGGCACCATTGACTTTGTTCCCGGCAGCGACACGCCTGTCCACATCTAAATCACATCTTCCATCCCGGCTAAAAGCACTCACCAAGTATACAATTTCATTTACCTGTTCTAGACATTCCTGATTTACCCATATTTCGCACTTCGTTCTCTCTTCGTCCCTTTCAAATACCAGAACCTTAGTTTTATTAGCATTCAAACGGAGACCTTTAATTTCACATTTTTCTTTCATACACGTGACTAATGCCTGCAGTTCTGCCTCTGATGGTGCAATAAGCACTGCATCATCAGTATACAGCAGACAATTTACTTTTATGTCACCCAATTTCACGCCCAAACAGCTATCTTTCAGTTTCTGTAAACAGCTGTCGAGATACAGTATGAACAGCCAGGAAGACATGACACAACCCTGTTTTACGCCCGTTTGGATGCTAAACATGGGTAACAGGTCATGCCCTACCCGCACAAAGGCTTTACAGTCACATTAAAGAGACTGACAGCCCTTAGCAATCGACCATCCACACCATACCCCGGCAACAGTTCCCACATTTTCTTCCTTACAACCTTATCAAATACTTTCTCAAGATCCACAAAAGCACAGAAAATCTTCTGGTTAGCAGCCAGAAGCTTTTCCGTGATCATGCGGAGAGAAAACATTTGATCCGTGCATCCTCTTCCTAAAAATTACAATCCTTGAATATTGTATTCCAATATAAAATACAAAAAAAGTACTTAGAATAATGCATTTCATTCAGTAAATAATAACAGATAAACATCTTAAGAATACTTATATTCATTCAGAAATAGGCAAAACACAAATTTTTGATACTGGTCTTTTAATAGTAACACTTTTTTATCGTACAGACACCACATGGGTAACTCCATCCAAACCAGGATGTTTTGCTATAATTATCCCGGACGAGCCCCCAGAAGCACAATCAGCCGGGTTATCTTGAGATTTCACATGAGACCACTGATTACGACCGAAATGTGTGACAATCTCAGATACTGGGTAATAGCCCCACAAAAGGTTTCCATCTGCTCGGATGACTACTCAACCAAGAGAGCACCACTGTTGCGTCCGTCCAAGCTCGTAGTCTATTGAGTGGTAAGCAGAGAGTCTTTGCCACTTCATATAACAGCTTAGAAAGCAAAACAGCTTCACACAATTCTAAACATGATATGGAGACTTGTTTGACTGGAGACACTTTAGTTTTTGTTACTATCAAACTTACATGAACTTTTTCTTTTTCTCACCGTTTTCTTTTACAACTCGAGCGAATACTACTCCGGCGTATGCTTGGTTAGATGCATCGCAAAATCCATGTAGTTCTAAAAGTTCTTTCGTATAGGTGAATATCCATCTCGTAATACTAAAGCCTGTAATAAATGAAAGTTTACTCCTAAAATAAAGCCACTCCTGTAACAAATTAGAAGGTAATTCTTGATCCCATTCAATGCCTGACATCCAAATCTTGTGAATGAAGATTTTGACAGTAATTACTACTGGTGCTATTCATCCAAATGGATAAAATAACCTAGAAATATCTGAAACAACCTTTGTATTTGTAACAGGAGTTGTTATTTGTGGTAACTGAACACGGTACTCAAAATGTCAGTTACATTATTCCAATATAATCCTAAAACCTTCGTGAAACTTTCATTTTCTTTTCCAACATTTAGTTGTATGTTTCCACTTTGACTTTTAACTACTTCTCCGGTTTTTTTCTAATAATTCTCTACTATTACTTCCCCATTTTTAAGTAGAAAACCTCCCCTTTGCATCATTTTATTAAGGTCTTTGTACACTTGTACACCTTATTCAACTGTTTTACAACCACTCATCAGGTCATCCATATAGAAGTCTTGGAGTACTCTTATAGCTGCTGAAACTCTCTCAGCAGTTAGCATATGCTAACTGCTGAAGAGTACGTACAGCAAGATAAGGCGCCGATGCAGTTCCAAAATTAACACGTAGTAGCCTATAATGGCGTAACTCACCTTCTTCGTCATGCCATAAAATACGCTGAAGATCTTTGTCACTTTTGGAAACCTCTATTTGTCTATACATCTTGACTATGTCTGCTATTAGGCATATGGGTTGTACGCGCCAACGCATAACTAAATGTCGTAACTCGGGCTGAAGAACAGGGCCAACCATAAGATCGTGACTAAGAGAAATCCCGTTGGTACCAGGACACAAAGCGTCGAAAACAACTCTAAGCTTTGTTGTAGACTTATCCTCACGAATGAGGGCATGGTGAGGCAAAAGAACCGCACAAGCATTGTCCTTTTCTTCCTCTGGTACAATTTCCATATGGTTAAGCTCAATATATTCACGAATAACGGCAGAATATCTTTCTTTTAAATCTGAATTACATGCCAATCGATTTTCTAAAAGGTGAAGTCGATGCAAAGCAATATGCCTAGAGTTGCCATACTGGCACTTCGGATCTTCATCACGAAAAGGAAACTTTACAATATATCTACCTGAATCAAAAAAAAGCTTCACATTTTTGCTCCTTTTCGGTGAAAATCGTTTATAGGTACTAGCAGTTGGTTCTGCTTCTAATTCCCAAAACTTCTTTAATAATTCATTTTCATCAACTTGCAAATGAAAGTTAAGGTGTTGCTACATTGATATGACTCAAAACTATCTATACATATTGAGTTAATTTGACCAGATAAGATCCACCCCAGCCTAGTATTCTGTGCTACAGGTAATCCAGAGGGACCTTTGATTACACCATCTTCTAAAATCTGAGCAAATAACTCTGCACGAAGTAAAAGAACAATTTTATTAAGCACACCAAATTTTGGATCTGCTAGTTTAAGTTTGCCTATTTCAAGCCACGTCTTAACTACAACTTTAAGGGCTGAAGTGTTGTAAGTTTGTTGAGGACGTGTACTTTTACTTCTACATAAAATGTGGGATCGTGGCGTGAACGCAACCTAATAAACACCACAAACCTTGACTTAAGCAAAGAACTGTACTCAACTCCTATTCCTGAAACTACGAGTTTTGTTGGAACCTTCTGCAGTCCAAGTGCTTGAACTGCTGACTCCGTAATAAACGAAGCTTGTGACCCTTGATCCAACAAACATCGCATTGTCACTTCAACACCCTTAAGTAATTCAGCTTTCACTTATGCCGTTGCTAACAACAATTGACTATGATTACATAAAAAACATGTGACTACTGACTCTGGCTCTGACTCTTTCTGCTTTTCATGAATGGCAGTTGTTGAATTAACAGCAACATTTATACCAACTGCCTCCGTATTCTCCTTGCGATGCGTGGGATTATTTACAGAATGAAGCAACGAATGATGCTTCCTTTTACAAATTTGACATCGTGAAGATTGTCCACAATTAAAAACAGAATGATTATCTCCTAAGCAATTATAGCATAACCTTCTGGCTTGAGCTTAGTCTCGTCGCGATTCTACAGTTTCCTTGGAAAATAACTTGCAATTGCATAATTTGTGATTGCCTTTACAAAATGAACAACATAAATTATTGTTATATTTCTCCAAGCGCCAGTTATGTGTTTGAAATTTGCACACACATATGAACGTAAACAATGAATGTTTTATTTTATTTAATTTAATATACTTGTTACATTAATTATATTTAAATTTTATCTTTCTTCACTCCTTCTCCATATGAACTTTAAAAGGGCCAAATCCCACACTTTCTTGCGCGTAATGTGCTTAAAAAGGGGTGCAGAGTTTTTTTTTCACGTATTAATATGTAGGTTAGAAAACTTCAAATTTTGCATGTAAATAAACTTAGTTCTATAAGTTTATGGGAACATTATTGAAATGTGTTCAGTACGTAGCACTCACGGTACGGTACACATTTCCTAAAAAAAATAGATCCTTAGAGAGCAACCATAATCAAAATTGCCGCAAATTCCAATTATACGTTAGCCAAGCCGCGTGATTTGTAATTTAAGCTAGCTAGTAGAATAAAAGAAGGATTGTGGTTTTGACACTATGTTTTTCTTTTATATCTTATGTTGGTTATACGAGTATTATTTGTATCATAATAATGACGATATAACTGGGCATGTGGAAAATTTTAGAAGGTACTTAATTTTAAAAATAATTATTTTGTTTTTCAGAAGAAAACAAAAATAGGAATATAGTAGTGGTAGATATATATTGTACTGTATAAAACAGTATTTGTTCCAATGTTATTATCTAGGAAGAAATCGGAGTACTAAAATTGAATGGAATAAACGCCGCCCGCACAGTAAGTGCCTTTGCATTTGCGCGTACAAATGTGGCTTTAATAAACATCTTTAACAGTTAACAACTGCACACTGATAGATAATATTTAGATTATTTATATTATGAATAGTGTATAAAATAATACCAATATTTGTATTATATTCACAAGTTAACTTTTCTTAATTAAATGAAATTCCGTATGAAACTTGCTTAGTAAAGATCTAGGGTAGGTTGGTTATACTAAAACAAAAAGAATTAAATAAATATCGTTACGCTTGCCGCAAAAATGTTCTTTCATGAGTTATTCAAAGACATTTTGTTTGAAAACGAGAGATCTCTCTACTTTTATGTCATTTAACTTTAATACCTCAGGCATATTACGACACGGATCTCTGTCAAAATATGGCGGTAATCTTTCACACGAATTTAACAAAAGTTTTTGATGTGAAACATTTTTTGGCCTTAGCACTGAAACAGACTCGTATGCCTGACGGCAGACGGCATGACTATTCTACGACACCTCTCTCGACTTCCTTTTGTGTGAATGCGTGTATACTATACAC
This sequence comes from Parnassius mnemosyne, assembly GCA_963668995.1. Classification (NCBI taxonomy): domain Eukaryota; kingdom Metazoa; phylum Arthropoda; class Insecta; order Lepidoptera; family Papilionidae; genus Parnassius; species Parnassius mnemosyne. The sequence goes on from CAVLGL010000001.1 coordinate 24,091,725, forward strand.
TTCGTTGCTTCTCTGAGTGAGTTATGTACTGCGTGTGCCCTTCTATTCAACTATAGACTTTAGACTGCCCCGAATTTTGATATGGTTTTCTCTGTCATTTAAAGAATTTTTTACGGAAGGTTGGTATGTATAATACATTCTAATAAATATTTAAATAGTAGAAAGTATTCAATGTTTGTTAAAAAAGTCATCAGACATTACATTTTCGACGTTTACATTACTTACGCTGGCTAAACCTTGAGATAATTATCAAAACAATCTACTAAATATCTGCGATGGCATGTTATGTCTATCTGCGAAGGTTAACTTAAAATAACCATTTTTATCTTTAAAATACTAATTAAGAATATTAGCTTAATTGCGAAGATATTTTTTTCAATTCAGTATTATTATTTATCCTGATAAATGTGTACGCGCAACAAAAAACATCACGGATGGCTGACACGCCGCTACCGCGACTTTTTTCGTTGTCTGCACATGAAAACCGGCATTTTGTAAAGTTCTGGCTAAAAGGGCATACTCCACAAGACAATGGAAGAATTATTCATAACAATAAAAATCAAGAATTGAATATAATGTTTCTCCCGAAATTAATAATATAACTTCTAAGACATATACGTTAGTACAAGGAAAGAGCAATTCTGTCACCTACTGGCACCGATGCAAATATAATATGTTTGCATCGGTTTGTTGTTGTTTCCCAACAGAATTTCTCAATTCCTTGCGGCTCAAAACATTCATATTAGAGTGCACAATACTGACCGGATGTGGAAATGGAGAAGTCATTTTAATTCCTCGGATTCCATTAATACCAACGTATCTAGCTTTCCAATTTAAGCAACTGCGTAATTTCCCATATAATTGACATTTTTAATAATGATCAACAAATCACAATGACAAATGTCCAACGTTCGGGCTAAGCCTAGACCTAAGCGTTTAAAATTTTTCTCACGGACATCTGCTATATGTGGCCCATTCGCCAGTTACTTCCAGACACAATCAATTCGTATTGTGTGATGAAAAATCGGCTCTAAACATTCTATTTATAGAAATTCTGTAATAACCGGCAATAATGAATATACTCTGATATTAACAGTTAGAATTGCCCAAAGCGATTAAATCTGTAAGCCATAGACAGATTTTGATCCATGTTTCACAATGTACCATTGAACGTTAACTAATTTTGATTTTAAAAATGTTTCTCGTGTACGTTTTTCAATTAAATATAATAATAAATAAACGTTTCGCAATAAATATTATATTTTCTTGCTTAGCGTACACTCCGTAACGATGAATTATCGATACGAAATCTACAAACTCTAAATCTATCGACCGTGCTTTTTTAGACATAAATGACACCACAATTAAATTTCATCCAAGTGAAGCTGGGGCTGGTTAGTAGCCCCAGTAGCTGGTTAGTAGTAGTTAGTTAGCTGGTAAGTATATATTATAAAACTCCCATTAACTCATTCCTATTAAACATTAATATATATACGTTGTTATTTCGACCAGTTTCTTGAGGACGTGACTAAAATCCACTTAATTTCTCGAAAGATTCTCACTACGTTTAATTCTCTTCACGTAAACGCTTTGTTCGGTGGAAGTTATAACACACATATTGATGATTTTAATTAAAAAAATATCTAACTCTATTTTATTATTGTTTAAATATTAATGTATTTTCTATATTTTTTTATATTAATATTGAAGTGACACACGAAATTACAACCCACCTGATGGCAAGTGACTACTGTAGTGTAAGGACGTCTTCAACAAACTTCAAAGGCAGATGGCAGATGTGTGACCTCTGAAGACTCAAATGGAATGCTTTACAACCTGGAACTATTTCAAGCAACTTTGATCTACTCACCTTGTAAAGTACTCGTATGTTGCTAAAGTAATTTCATGTTTAGTTTATTAAATATTATATATAACTACTGTTCTGTCGTGATTATATCTATACTAAGGCAGGTATATAATACATATAATAATATAATAAAGCGGAAGATTTTTTTTGTTTTTTTGTTTGTTTAAACGGGCTAATCTATGGAACTACCAGTTCGATTTGAAAAATTCTTTTTGTATATTATAGATAGATTCATAGTTTAGGCTATCTAGAATTAAGAATTTTTAAGTGGTAAAGCCACGCGGCAGTTTTTGCTGTCGAACGGATGGGCCGGCTCGAACCGGGGTGGTACCACGACCTCACAGAATACCAGCGTGAAGTAGAGGTTTACCTCTGCGTTTCGCTTGGTGAGTGCAGGTGGCCGGAGGCCCTTTTTACTGGAAATGAGGCATTCCATCTTAGTCCTCACGGGTGACAACGCATCTGCATTTTGATTCGCAAACAAGGATAGAGGTAGATGTCTATGGGCCGCAGCAACCACTTACCATTAGGCGGACTGTGTGCTCGTTTGTCACCCTTATCCTATAAAAAAAAGCTATATCACTCAGCTAGCCTTAAATATGGATATTTGTTAAGCAACGACGCATAAACTCTAGCCGCCTGGTGAGAACTGCGAGAAGCCAGTATTGAAAGCTTCTATGAGCGAGGTTAGTTTAATCATTATAGCTAAAATAAATGAAAAATTAATTGAGTACTTTTATGACAATGATTAGTTACATCTTTATTTCTGAACTCTTTCATTTCACGTTGCTATGGTATTTCGAAAATTTTATCGATTAATAAGTATAAGAGTTTGATAGCTCAAGAATCATTTCATACCTACACACTGTTCATGTATCGTGTACGGATTTCTTTAAAACTGGAAAAAATCGCGCTTCGGGTCACTTAATGGGACGTGGGGGGGGGGGGGGGACACTCAACTGGGAGGGGGAGGGAAGATGGACAAAATTTAACTTCGCTCTACATCATACATAATATGCCGACAGATAAAAGTACTCCATTAATTATGCCAATTTTTCCATATCAAATAAAATATTTCATTGCAATTATAAAATGCTTGAACTAGGTCATGTCGGGCATCTTTGACACATGATGACGCGGGTGAAACCGCGGGGCATAGCTAGTATAATATATACTTAAACAACTTTTTTACGTGGTAGAGCCATGCTGCAGCTATATTACTGATATAGTTGTAGCACGAGCGGGTCGGCTCGACCGGGGAAGGACCACGCTCTCACAGAATACCCGCGTAAAATAGCAGCTTAACGCTGCTGTGTTTCGTATGGTGAGTGTAGAGAACCGGAGACCCTTTTAACTGGAAACGGGGCATTCCATCTTAGCCCTCACGGGTGACAACGCATCTGCATTTTAATTCGTAATGGAGGACTGTGTGGTCGTTTCTAATGGTTCGTTTCTAAATGGAGGACTGTGTGGTCGTTTGTCACACCAATTCTATAAAAAAAAACTGAAAATTTGGATAGTATATTATATCCAAGAACCTACATCCTACAAGTAAAAAAGGACTGCGTAGTGGGTCTTTGTTTTATTTGTGCTGATAGAATTTAACAATTACATTGTATTGCGGGCTAGATTGTTGATGACAGTGATGATAACTTACATGACGATGACGATAATGAAGAAGAACGAGATTGAAACTTGATACCTCGGTATAGATTAAAAAAATCATTACGGAAAGCTAGTCTCGATCGCATTAAACATATTAGCGCAAAACTCTCTGCCAGACCATACGGCACTAGAGGTTTTTGGTCTCTCGCCAAAGTCGTCGAGACAAACTCCTGTCGGCCTACACTGCCTCCGCTGGTAGAAGCAGATGGCTCACTGGCGGATACAGCTAAAGACAAAGCAGACTTGTTCGCATCTCTCTTTGCCTACAATTCACTCCTGGACAGTGGCAACAACATTCCACCTAAATTACCTCACTGCAGGACCTCTATGTCGGAGGTCCGTATCACAAATAAGGAGGTTCTTAAATCCTTGCGGTGTCTAGACGTGAATAAAGCTAGTGGACCAGATGGTATACCAGCTATAGTTCTAAAAGCTTGTGCACCTGAGTTGTCTCCTGTGCTGAAACGCCTCTCATTTAGGACTGGAATAGTGCCTAAATCCTGGAAGCAGGCCAACGTACAGCCATTTCAAAAAAAAGCAGCCATGCCGAACCTGCCAATTATCGGCCAATCTACCTAATGGCTTACTTAGAACAAAATGACCTCCTTAGAGATCGCCAAAAAGGGTTTCGCCGAAATCGGTCAGCTGGGGACCTTCTAACGTATGACCCACACGAATGGGGCAAGGCATACGAGAACAGTGGGGAAGAGCCTTCTGTTTCCCTTGATGTTTCGAAGGCTTTTGACAGAGTTTGGCACGCTAGCCTTTTGAGTAAGCTTCCAGCGTACGGTTTATTCCCTGGTCTGATTGACTTTCTGAGTGAACGGTCTCTTCGGGTCGTCCTCGATTGCTGCTCATCCGATCCTGTGTCAACCAACGCTGGTGTTCCTCAGAGGTCCATTCTCTACGCAACTCTCTTTCCGCTGCATATTGTGCATATATAATCTGATTATGTCCGATATCTATGGGTTTGCAGGCGACAGCACAGTTTTGGAGAGATACGAACCAAGTCCTCAGGTCAGTCGAGATCAAATTCAGTCCGAAAGAGAAAATATGGTAGAGCATGCGAATCTCACTCTACAGGAAGCCTCTGAATGGGGCGATGCCAATCTTGTGAAATTCAACGCCTCCAAAACACAAGCGTGTCTCTTCACTTTAAAAATGAGCCAGCTCATCTAAGCTCCTTTTTACCCGACTGCCAAGGAAGGGTATGTTTGTAAATTTATTTATTACCTCGTATCTTCCCAACGGCAGGTTGGATTTCGACAATTAAAGTATCGATTTATTTGTGTTTAAAAATCCAAGTGTACTAAGATAGCTGAATAAAAAATAAACACAATGAAGAATTTTTGGCGCAAAATAGTTATTCGTTAATAAAAAAATAACCAAACCTATCGAGTAGGGTATCAAAATAAAGTAAATTAAAAGGGAATTACAAAAAAATATATAAGTTTAAATTTAATTAGGAATAATAAATTGGTTTAAAATCGGCCATGTTTATATCGGACCTGGTTCTACAATTTGAAATTTAGTTCATAAGAGTGTCTTGGGATATTAAAAAGTCTAAAATAAAATAAATAATTAAAAAAATCAAAACCCGACTCCAAAGAAAATAATTTAAAAATAATGCATTAAATTGACTGAACAAGATTGAGAAAAGAAAACAAAATTAAAATAAAGTATACACAAAGTAAACTCTACTTCGGTTTAACAGACTAGAGACTTAAGAGTTTGATAGCTCAAGAATCATTTCATGCCTACACACTTTTCATGTATTCTTTTAAACTGGAAAAAATCGCGCTTCGGGTCACTTTCTGGGACGTGGTGGGAGGGGGGGGGGACGCTCAACCGGGAGGGGGAGGGAAGATGGATAAAATTTAACTTCGCTCTACATTATACATAATATGACGACAGATAAAAGTACTCCATTAATTATGCCAATTTTTCCATATCAAATAAAATATTTCATTGCAATTATAAAATGCTTGAACTAGGTCATCTTTGACACGTGATGACGCGGGTGAAACCGCGGGGCATAGCTAGTATAATATATACTTAAACAACTTTTTTACATAGTAGAGCCATGCTGCAGCTATATTACTGATATAGTTGTAGCACGAATGGTTTGGCTCGACCGGGGAAGGACCACGCTCTCACAGAATACCCGCGTAAAATAGCAGCTTAACGCTGCTGTGTTTCGTATGGTGAGTATAGAGAACCGGAGACCCTTTTTACTGGAAACGGGGCATTCCATCTTAGCCCTCACGGGTGACAACGCATCTGCATTTTAATTCGTAATGGAGGATAGATGTAGATGTCTATGGGTCACAGTAACCACTTACCATTAGGTGGATTGTGTGGTCGTTTGTCACACCAATTCTATAAAAAAAAAGAACTGAAAATTTGGATAGTATATTATATCCAAGAACCTACATCCTACAAGTAAAAAAGGACTGCATAGTTGATCTTTGTTGTATTTGTTCTGATAGAATTTGACAATTACATTGTATTGCAGGCGTGATTGTTGATGACAGTGATGATAACTTACATGACGATGACGATTATGAAGAAGAACGAGATTGAAACTTGATACCTCGGTATAGATTAAAAAAATCATTACGGAAAGCTAGTCTCGATCACATTAAACATATTAACGCAAAACTCTTTGCCAGACCATACGGCACTAGAGGTTTTTGGTCTCTCGCCAAAGTCGTCGAGATAAACTCCTGTCGGCCTACACTGCCTCCGCTGGTAGAAGCAGATGGCTCACTGGCGCATACAGCTAAAGACAAAGCAGACTTGTTCGCATCTCTCTTTGCCTACCATTCACGCCTGGACAGTGACACCAACATTCCACCTAAATTACCTCACTGCAGGACTTCTATGTCGGAGGTCCGTATCACAAATAAGGAGGTTCTTAAAACCTTGCGGTGTCTAGACGTGAATAAAGCTAGTGGACCAGATGGTATACCAGCTATAGTTCTAAAAGCTTGTGCACCTGAGTTGTCTCCTGTGCTGAAATGCCTCTTATTTAGGACTGGAATAGTGCCTAAATCCTGGAAGCAGGCCAATGTGCAGCCTGTTCAAAAAAAAGCAGCCCTGCCGAACCTGCCAATTATCGGCCAATCTACCTAATGGCTTACTTAGAACAAAATGACCTCCTTAGAGATCGCCAAAAAGGGTTTCACCGAAATCGGTCAGCTGGAGACCTTCTAACCTATGACCCACACGAATGGAGCGAGGCGTACTAGAACAGTGGGGAAGAACCTGCTGTTTCCCTTGATGTCTCGAAGGCTTTTGACAGAGATTGGCGCGCAAGCCTTTTGAGTAAGCTTCCAGCGTACGGTTTATTCACTGGTCTGATTGACGAGGTAAAGGACTTTCTGAGTGAACGGTCTCTCCGGGTCGTCCTCGATTGCTGCTCATCCAATCCTGTGTCGACCAACGCTGTTGTTCCTCAGAGGTCCATTCTCTCCGCAACTCTCTTTCCGCTGCATATTGTGCATATATAATCTGATTATGTCCGATATCTATGGGTTTGCAGGCGACAGCACAGTTTTGGAGAGATACCAACCAAGTCCTCGGGTCAGTCGAGATCAAATTCAGTCCGAAAGAGAAAATATGATAGAGCATGCGAATCTCACTCTACAGGAAGCCTCCGAATGGGGCGATGCCAATCTTGTGAAATTCAACGCCTTCAAAACACAAGCGTGTCTCTTCACTTTAAAAATGAGCCAGCTCATTTAAGCTCCTTTTTACCCGACTGCCAAGGAAGGGTATGTTTGTAAATTTATTTATTACCTCGTATCTTCCCAACGGCAGGTTGGATTTCGACAATTAAAGTATCGATTTATTTGTGTTTAAAAATCGAATTGTTTTTTTAGATAGCTGTATAAAAAATAAACACAATGACGAATTTTTGGCGCAAAATAGTAATTCGTTAATAAAAAAAATAACCAAACCTATCGAGTAGGGTATCAAAATAAAGTAAATTAAAAGGGAATTACAAAAATATATATAAGTTCAAATTTAATAAGGAATAATAAATTGGTTTAAAATCGGCCATGTTTATATCGGACCTGGTGCTATCATTTGAAATTTAGTTCATAAGAGTGTCTTGGGATATTAAAAAGTCTAAAATAAAATAAATAATTAAAAAAATCAAAACCCGACTCCAAAGAAAATAATTTAAAAATAATCCATTAAATTGACCGAACAAGATTGAGAAAAGAAAACAAAATTAAAATAAAGTATACACAAAGTAAACTCTACTTCGGTTTAACAGACTATATTATGAGCTAAAAGCCTAAGTTAAATGCCCGCATTAAGTTTAGTAGCAGGCGGGACCCAATTGCAAATTATAAACTGAAAGAAAATTAATGATCTTTTTTGCAGTCGGGTGTTTTATTTTTTTAATTATTTATTTTATTTTCGAAATGCATCACTAGAATACACCGAACGCCTTCAGTTGTTGGGGGTTGATATATCCTCTAATCTGAATTTCTGGCGGTTCATTGAGTCCAAGGTCAAAGCAGCTGCAAGGAAGCTAGGAGTCCTTGCAAAGGTGCAGCGATACTTCACGCCAGGGCAGCTGCTTACCTGTACAAAGCGCAAGTCCGGTCATGCATGGAGTATTGCTGCCATATATAAGCTGGTGCTGAAAAATGCAACCTAGTACCTTTGGACTCAATGGAAAGGCGTGCTAAGAAGCTTATTGGTGACCCGAATTTGGTTAATACCAATATTACCAGCCTCGAATACAGGAGCAAGGTAACCAGCCTTTCTGTTTTCTACAGGATGCATTTCGGAGAGTGTGCGCAGGGATTGCATAAATTAATTCTTCCCTCAGCCTTCTACCATCGGACAATCAGACGTTTAGCCAGTCCCCATCCTTTCGTTGTTGACTTACCATGCATTCAAACCAAACGTTTTGCTACATTGTTCATCATGTGTACAACAAAGGAGTGGAATAAGTTGCCAGCATCTGTGTTTCCATTCAATTACAATTTGGGTGTCTTCAAGGCAAGAGTGAATAGGCTTTTGTTAAGTCAGTGCGCTTCACCATGTTAGGCTACATCACTACTTACCATCAGGTGGGATTGTAGCTAAGCACTGGCGTAAAATAATATAAAAAAAATTCGTATAAACTATCTAACATTTCAGTTTTTATCATAAATGCCCTTTTTTCTTTTTCGTTTCTGTTTCGTTTGCTCTCTCCCACTTCTTACAACACCCACGGGATAAAATGGGGTGTTTAATATACTTGTGCCGCCAAACACACACAGTAAGTGCTACAACCGTCATTTTCGATATCGAGTGGAGAGAACTCGCTTCTCAAAGGGCTGCCCTGTCTTTTCTCTACTCCTCTTCACATTATTCACAAGCGATATTCCGAAAGATCTAGTAGTTAAGTTAATACTGCTCTTTTCGCCGTTGGCATGGTACTCTTTCTCGCCCACTACAATAAAAAAATTCTAACCGCAATGCTCCAAAGAGCCACCGATTGCTTCGGCGAATTTTTTTACTTATGGAGACTTTCAAATGCAATATAAGTTCATAATTGTCTTATTCGTCGCCGGAATATAAATCAGAATTTTTTTTTATTTTTTTTTTATAAACGTTACCCCCACACTAGGATTTTTCCTGTGTAGTGGAGACAGTTTACAAACATAAATTGCACAAGGACAAACATCCAGACCCGGAACAATTATTTGTAGGCCATACAAATACTTGTTCCGTGCGAGATTCGAACCCGCGGCCCCCAGCGCAACAACTGATTGCTAAGCCACTGCGCCACGGAGCCGTCAATGATACGTACGATCTCCCCATTAATATAAAATAATCCCAAATAATAAAAACATTCATAAACTTTAAATGTGATTGTGCACTCGGGTTGGAAAACGTGGAAATAAAAAATGAAAATAAATTAAATTAAACGCTAAATGATTGTAGATTTTTAGTTAGAATAAGACCTTTCGAATAAAGAAAACCTCTCTAACAATCTTTCTTTTAGTACTCCATTACGTTCATCCTCCTTCGTCATATACGTGGTAGAGCCACGCTGCAGCTATTTTACTGGTATAGTTGTAGCACGAATGGGTCGGCTCGACCGGGGAAGGACCACGCTCTCACAGAATACCAGCGTAAAATAGCAGCTAAACACTGCTGTGTTTCGTACACCCCCTTTTACAGAAAAAGAGGAATCCCATCTTTTAACGGTGCGATCGACTCGCAACTTACTGCCAATAAAGAATATATATATATATGCGAGAATTTGTGGTCTATCAAATCTAATGTAATGGGGGGACGATCTTGAACATGTTCACACTGCAAAGTTCCCGGAACGTCGGTGTTCAAGTCAGCTATATGTTCTTTCACGCGGGTTGCGCTGTTCTTCGCGTAAATATAAGAAATCAATATATATATATATATATATATATATATATATATATTGTGATTATATATATATATATATTGATTTCTTATATTTATATATATATATATTGTGATTATATATATATATATATTGATTTCTTATATTTACGCGAAGAACAGCGCAACCCGCGTGAAAGAACATATAGCTGACTTGAACACCGACGTTCCGGGAACTTTGCAGTGTGAACATGTTCAAGATCGTCCCCCCATTACATTAGATTTGATAGACCACAAATTCTCGCAAAAGAACACCGATTTCTACCAAGGATGATTCGCGAGCCTAATGAAATTAAAAAACATCCTAATGTAGAAAAGGTGCTGTCATCTGCTTGGGATCCTATAATTAATAAAATTAAATCAAAACCCAAGCATACCGTTGCAAGACTTCAAGATACCGTAAGCTCATTCTGCGTAGATCGGACCAAAACTTAATATTCAAAAACTGAAGTTAGCCGGGCTAACTATGACATCGGGACGTCAAATACCTCAGTCCCCCCCCCCCCGTGACCATGGGTGCTGTAAAACACCTGAAACCTCGGGTATTAAAAAGTTAAATTAAACGCGATAAAATCCGTAAACATTAGGTTAATTTAAAGAATATATATTGATTGATTAATTAATTGAAGTTCACATCATAAGAGTTTACAATTTTATCATAGCTTTCATTCCCTATTCCCCACTTAGGGGTGGAGTATCCAAAAATCCTTAAATCATCTAAAAATCCACCAAGCAAGCAACTCGTTTTTTGTAAAATCGAAAGCAGATTATTTTCAGTTATCAAAAATATAATTAAAATATGGCAGGATTTCAAACAATCTTTCATCCTTAATGTAACTTTATAGAATTGTGAAAAATACTGAAACGCGTATCAAATTTATATGGAGACACGCGGGTAGTTTTAAACGTACAGTAATTTTTTTCAGATTTCTATCAGTAAGTTGCGAGTCGATCGCACCGTTAATGATCTTAAAAATGAAATGAAAAAAAATCTTAAATAAAGTCTTTATCGTAAATAAAAATAATCTTAGTAGTACTTTACTGATTAATTTGTAAATTGGGCGTAGAGAGTCTGAGAGTCATGGTATATATATTGGCCTATATCCATCTACTTCTTCTTTCCATCTATCGGCCGTCAAAGTACACAGCAGGCCACGGGCCTCTCCCGTTCTGAGAATTTACGTACTCGTATTCATCACCCTTAGCATTTACCGTTGATGCTGATCTCTGTCACTGGTCTAAGTAGGTATGTTGTTTAAAAAAAAATAACTACAGACGTCACACGTATATTTTATAAAGTTTTATTTTTAAATCTCTTCGAAATGTTTTGTAGAATGAAAAGATAGTATATAGATTGGTACGTTTAGTATCACAAAGATATAAATATGACGTTGGCAGATCGTGATTGTCGTTCGCCTTTAAACAAAGGAGAGGCGGCGTCGTCTGTTTTCAAATACTCGCTGGTTTTTGAAATGCCGTGAGCAAATTGTAAATGTTCGACACGTTTCTGTTTGATCGTAGAGTCATACAGATCGTGATCTGCCTGAGCGTTTCTTGATATATTCCATTTTATAATATTATAAAATGTATAATATTATAAATATATTAATATTGGTCAATAATTTGTCCCATATATCAATTTTTGCGTAACTTATTACTTATATAATTATAACCTTTAACAATAACTAAAAACCAACTAATAATTGGTTAAAAAAGAAGTTATTTATGAAATTTATAATGAGAAAAAATAAAAAAGAGTCATCCGAATTGGTTCACAATCTGCGAATACAAAAAAACGTAAAACGATCGTCGAACGTCGCTCATACTACATGTTATAGTTACAAGTTATAGTTATAAATTAATGGCAAATCTATGAAATGGTGTCATATATTTTATCGTGGGATAGTGTCATATGAGAATCCATTAATTAGTTCCCTTCCATTACGAGAATTCATCCATCCTCGTTCAACAAGCAAAAGAAATCATGTGGCTTCTGACACATGGTGGCAAAACAACTAAGTGTGGCAATGGTAAACATAAAATATTTTGAAGAGGCAACAGAGTGAACATTATGCAATGTACGAAAGGATCGCTTCGACTTCGTTAGATAGACGTGGTGATTACGAAATATTGATGAGCTGTAAAAACATATCTACATCTATAAAGTTGATGATAACGACGGTGATAAGCAAGGCCAAAAGTCTTCTAAAGTAACATAGTTTTTAGAAAACTAAAACTGACTTGCTTATTATGAAAACATACACTTTAATTAATTTTAGTGAACTGTAACGAGTTTTTCCACCATTCAATTAATTAGTTACTTCTTTGCTTTCATTTTTCATTGTGAAATATTTTTTGTACTGTACTGATTTTACAGTTTACTGAAAAAATATTTTTAAGCGGATTGTTGTGACAGCTACAATAATTACTACGTTATTTATGGCAGGTAGTGCCAGTTTTTGTTTTTTTTTTGTTCAATTTCATGTTGTATGTTTTGACTTGACGAACTTTATCGTACCCGTTAAATTATCATAAATAGGGGCGGATATAGAAGTGTATATAGATAATGAAATTGTTAGCACACAACACATACATATTAATAAAGCAAGAACCATCATCGTCATTACAGCACATCAAAGTCCACTACTGGGCATAGGCTGCCCCCATGGATTGCCTCCATATATTTGACAATGTTTGTCATGTTTAGCAAGCGGATTGGCATCTGCCTTCTTTATAATTTTGGATAGTTATCAAGATATCAGGTGGTGGTGCTCAAAATAAGAAACCAGAATACTTTTAATTTAATTTCATTGTTATTTATAAGGAAGCTTGTAATATTTTGCATCTCGAAGGAAAGTCATTTAAAACATTTTAAATTATTAAATTACAATTTTATTATTATTATTTATACTAGCTGCTGCTGCAATAGTTATCATATTGCAAGCATAACAGATAATGTTGAAGATTGAGATGTACTCCGTGAGCATTAATGTGTAAATCAAAAGTAAGGATGTTATTAATTACATTTTTTAATTGATAATGTTTTTATGATTTTTTGTAAATTAATACGTTAATTTAAATACATGACAGTAATGACTGTCGGCGGAAATTGGCATGCAAGGAATGAACTCCTAGGTTTTTTGGATTTTTTTGAGTATAATAGTGGTTATTTTTAGTAAGACTTCAGTTTTCGACAATGTTTACTTGTTGTTTGAGTGTTGCGGTGTCAATAATAGAAAGAATCCTGATTATTGAACATTTCACACGTAAATTTTCAAGATCTCCTCACTGTTATGGCGCGTTTATTTTTGGTTATAATTTATGTTATATGGAAAATTTTATTATAAAATATAGAATTCTTTCAATTATTTTGTTAATTTTTGTATTATATCGCAAAGAAAAAGTACCGTTGTTGATAATTTGCATGAATTTGTTGAATAAATTTTACATTGAAATATTGTACATATACTAAACTTAATATTATGTTTATGTTAAAAAGAAATTTCCAGGATAAACTGTCTGTAGTGTTCCGGAATTTAAAGAAATGAATCAACGCGGCGGTGACTGTGATCACTTCTACGCGAAATGCCAGTGTAAGACGTATTATCATTATCATTTATTTTGGAACTGTCATGCTAAAAAACATCAGTTAACTTTCGAAGTAATTCAGGTTCGTGTACTAAACTAATTTTTGTTGAACCTTTTTACCGTTCTCTTAGCACTTCCAATTGCAGTTTTATGGTCGCACTGAAATTATCAATCGAAAGTTCTTATAGGTAAATATACATCATTAGTTAATGACGAACAATGACAGTCACTCATTTTCGGGCTGTCAGGTCGTGTACGCCAGTATTTTCCAAGTCTATGAATACAAACAAACAGGCTTTCAATGTTCTCTACTTTCATAAACGAGTATTATACTATATAGCGGGTGAAATTTTCGAATTGGGAGCCATTCAATAAAATTCAATAATATTCTAATATATATGTGATTTTAAGGAAAGAAAATTCGCCTTATCCATCATCACATAATTACAAATATAATATGTGACCGACACAGAGCAGGAATAATATAACCAAAAGATAAAATTTATTCTCTTTACGTTGGCTCCTAAATATACTAAGAAATAAGAACATTATTTTTAGTACAGGTACATATTTTAAGATCTTACAAGTAAGGGTCACGTTCAATGATATTTCGTCAAATAAATAAGATATCGTAATGTGGATACGATTGCTATGCAAAGGTTTAAAAATGGGAATAGAATAAAATATTTTTATTCAAAATAGATACAATAGTACTTATTGAAAGTCATTTAATATGTTTTTACTATTGGTTCGAATAAAAAAATCTTTCCTGGAAAGAAGCAGCAATAAACTCAGCGCGACTTTTTTGAGAATATTAATTTACAATGTATAATGGTGCAGAATTAAAGTTGGAGTTGGATGTGGTTTATAATGTATAACCTTTACAATTGATTTAATCTTATATTGTAATGTGGATCACTGAACGACAAGGCTACCACCTACTAGAATTTCGTACTATATATATGAATATACTACAATAGTACGTTACACTACGTTTTTGTCACAAATAAGTAGTGTTATTTATGGGAATAATGTTGGTTCACGTATCTCAATTATTACATATAAATTACCATAGATAGAGTGTGTACCGGTGTATACTAAAACTATGTAAATTACGTGACTTATCAACGTAGCCATCATAGCCAAGTACTCTGATCATTTTTTTCCTTCGCTTAAAAACGCGTCTTTTCATAACATTTATGTAAAGTTTTATAAAAAGACGTTTGACCGTGATTTTGACCGTTTTTTAAATCAAATTGAAAATTAACATTGGTCGGCAAATCAGAAAATTTGAATTTAAATGTTGTTGTTTCGAACTTTCGAACTCAAAACTCATAGAGCAACGGCCCGTATTGCTCTATGTAACTACTCGAAAAAACTGCTTATGTGGTACAAAATGGCCGTTATTTTGCGTGAAGTTGCAAAGTTTTAGAATAGGTATAAATTTGCACTACCTACGAATATGTTCGTACGTAGTGCAAATTTATGGTATTTGTATATACAAATAACAAATCTTTTCTTATATAATCCGTAAAAAATTAGTTTCATTTAATACAAATAACAACTTATGATTGAGTAAAAAATAGTTTTACTCAATCATATTATGGTTTAGAGGCTAGCTTACTCGCTACGCCGTAGGGCCGTAACGTTGTAGCATAGTATGGAAACAAGATTCACTGCGTGCTCAGCAAAGAACCAGAACCGATAAGAAAATTAAAAAAAAAAACAATAAAGGGCAGCATAGCAGACGCTCGGCTCCACTACCCTCACAGAAATAAAAGGAGGCAAGGGCCCTTCAATAGGCCTTTAAATAGGCTTTCAATTTAGTTTTATCTTTTTATTAACTCGGAATGTGGTTCCTACGTTACGTTCAATTCCGAATTGTAATAATATTGCAGACATTTTCTAATATTAAATGAAAAAAATAAAAATATAATAAATCATTGTGGATTATTTCAATAATATATTAGTTATTTTTGCACACCTTGAACGCGAAAAGGAGAGGTTGGGCTTTACTCTCGACTTGACAAGGTCACGCTGTCCGGTATTATTATTTGAATTTATCTTTATTTCAAAATACCAGTGTTACGGAAGGCAAGCGTGGATGGATATAAGATATATCCATCCACTTTTGGCAAACGAGTTGATAACCGGTTTCTATGGTGTTACCTAGGTAATGGATTTCAGTTTCCCTCTCTCTGTCGCCTTGTACGATACTCACGGGATGACATGTATTAATAAATATTCTTGCACCACCACTAAACGTTTTTAAATGCCTCATTCCTCGTTATTCCTTATATCTTATGATAAAGAATCTTTTTTTTTATAGAATTAGGGTGACAAACGAGCACGCAGTGCACCTGATGGTAAGTGGCTGCTGTGGCCCATATACATCTACATCTATCCTCGATTACGAATCAAAATGCAGACGCGTTGTCAACCGTGAGGACAAAGACAGAATGACTCCTTTCCAGTAAAAAAGGTCTCCGGTTTTCTCTACACTCACCATACGAAACATAGCAGCGTTAATCTGCTATTTTACGCTGGTATTCTGTGAGAGTGTGGTCCTTCCCCGGTAGAGCTGTTCCATTCATGCTACAGCTATACTACTAATATAGCTGCAGCATGGCTCTACCACGTTTAAATATATAAATATTTTGTTCTATAAACCATCATATCGATTTCGGTCCCTACATTACGCTTAATGTGAGGAGTTTAAAATGGGCAAAGTATTAATTGTAGTAATTTCTAAAGTAATTCTCTCCTTCCACTCTTTTCACTTTGGGTTGGAAAATAAATTTACTGGCGTCATTTGTTCTTAATGCGTAACGATTTCTAAGGCTTTTTGCGGCTTTCCGCTGCCTTTTTAATTTATTGATCGAAATTGAAAATTAAAATTAACACTCCAGAAATTTACGGAAGGTGTTATTTTTACTGGATATTTTGTGATTGAATATAGTGTGTATTGTGTGGTGACTGAACACTGTATTGTATGTGTAAGAGCCAGTACCATTATAGGCTGTGAAGCTTTCCATCTTAGTCCACACTGGTGGCAATGCATGTTTAAGTTCAAATATATAAGTAGTGATATACCGTTACTGCAGTTTTTGAAAACACGAGTAAATAAGGCTTCTACTTTTATCTGAAATTATCCCAAAATGAATTTGATTTATGGGCAACAACGTTTTTGCCTTACGATCGACCCTTACGAATGTGTGCGTGCGCAGTAAAATCAGTTAAAATAATGCATTACCAGGCATTTTGATTTTAAAAGATAAAAGGACAGAATTTTTCAGATTTTCTTAAATAAATTTTATTCCCAATTAGAAAATTGTTCATAAATCACTTTACTACATACATAATATGATAAACATCATTCTCCTTCTTCATTAACTCATAAAAGTCAACTGCTGGATGAATCCTCACATTTACGTCTGATGTGAACCAGATGTTTATACCACCTGTCGCCATCTGTCGGAAGATATAAAAAACTAGAATAATAAATTTGGTAGATGTATTATTGTTTTTTTTATTTACACCTAAGAAAGATAAACGGGCATACAGTACACTTAAAGATAAATTGATGCGATCACACATAGTCTACATTTATCCTCATTAATTTATCAACATACAAATTTGTTAGCACCCATGATGTCTAAGGCTGAGATCTATAGACCGTACTTTGACTTTGCTTAGACTTTGCTTTCATGCTAAGATGGCATGGCTAAGTTAAAGCTTTTTGTCTCTATACTTCTTCTTATTTCTGAAAGCGTTACGAATCAATTTGTTGGCAGCGTTGCTCCAGTGTGTTTTGACACTTGTAATTGCAATTAACAATTTAATCGATGCCGTCGAGGATAGATCCCGGATTTCACGCGTATATTTATGGCGATCACTTAGCTTCTGAACATTAAGCATGCCCCTTTCATCTCCCGTTCTGTCAAAGCGTGGTTCTTGCTATGCCGGCTATACCATTCTTGACGTAGCGAAGAATTGCTTTGTCACTGATTACAGTTCATTTCAATCTCTTTTTGTTATACGACTAGAGTCCCACCTCGGAATAAATAATATATACTTGAAAATAATTAAATTGCAATACTACGACATAAAACTGACCTCGAGAATAACACTGTTTATCTATCGAAATATTTGATGGTAATCGCAAATGATGTTTTACTTTGGGAATCGTTAGTGATATTTATTATATTTTGAAGAGATTAACAGTACGCTGCATATAAGAGGGTTACTCTTATGTGCAACAGTGCGGCCTGTAATTATTATGTATAACAAAACACATACTCGTTAAAATGGTGTCAAGCAGTCTTCTCAACGAGTAGTGTTGTAAATCATAAGACTTATATTATTCGCTCATGCATTTATTTATTACGCCCTATCAAAATTACACAGCTGAACATAGGCCTGCTCATAGAGGTCTCGTTGGGGATATTTATCTTAGTTGCCAGGCTTGGCATGTGGAATAACAACCGCAGATTTTTTTTTTAGTTGTAGTCAGGGAGAAGCTACTGTCCATCTATTGTTTATAATCCTCCGTCGCGTATTACGGCACCCACTGGATGATATAGGTTGGTTTATTCTGTTATGCTACCGCTGTATATTATGCCTAGTTTTTTCTTGTTACTGTTTAAAATATAAAGATATAAATGAATGCCTAGGAATGACAAGGCATAACAAACATTTTAAACTAAAAGATTTTCAATTCTCTCTTATGAATGAGTAAAATGAAAATTCGCAAATATTTTTCTGAAATTCATTCAAGAATTGTGAATAAAATTTAAGAAAATATTTCATAATGGGATAGAAAAACACAAGTAATATTAAAATGTCTCTCCAAAATAAATATTATACATTTAACTGAGTATTTTAATAAATAACTGAATAAAATAAATTAAATTATTTATAATATGTAACTCTATGTTAGTACTATACAAATATTTTGTTTCTTATGACATATAATAGAATACATTCTTATATTTTTGCATATTGATGTTTTTAATGATTTCTAATATTTATGCAAACACTACACATTGAAAAAAAATTTTTACGGATTTATCGTGTATAATTTTACTTATTTTTAATTCCCTACGTTTAGGGTGCTTTGCGGCAACCATAGTCACGGGAGACTGAGGTGATTGACGTCCGATGTCACCCTGGGTTAACCCTGAGTACAGGGTTAACCCTAAAGGACTAAACTAGAGGAAAACAACATGCCAGCAGAATATGCAATATTACTCAGACATTACCATACATCTGGCTACCTATTGTGGATAGAAGTGTTTTACAAACAAGTAGATTATTTTGCAATGGGCTCACATGTATCTCCCATTGTCGCTGATATATTCATGGAGGATTTTAAGGATAAAGCTATATTTCACCTATAAATCCGAAGTAGGTACGTAGACATTTTATCATCAGACAAAGTAACTGCATTTATAGCACCCTTATTTCCATAAATTCTAAAACTTAATTTACTATGGAGTTAGGCAAACAATTCTTTAGCTGTCCAAGATGTGTTGGTCATACGAAATCCTAACAATACTATAAGTTACACTGTGAACAGAAATAAGATCCATACCAACCGACATTTAAACGGTGAATCTCACCATCATCCTTCACAGATAGCTACCGTGGGCAAAGTTTTGTTACAGAGCGCACAATCAATCTGTGACAGCAAACACCTGGCTGCCGAACTTAGCACGTCAAGCAGGTTTTGCACCACAACAAGCGCCATTACATCAGGTTTTATAGAAGACAAATACTCGAAAAAGAACATTGATTCTATCAAGGACGATACGTAGGGCTATTGAAATAAAAAAAAAACAACCTAATTTCAATAGAGAAGGAGGCTGGGTACTACCACCTGCATGGGATCCTGTAAGCAACACTACTGCTAGACTGGAAGATTATACTAATT
Source organism: Parnassius mnemosyne (assembly GCA_963668995.1). Taxonomy (NCBI): domain Eukaryota; kingdom Metazoa; phylum Arthropoda; class Insecta; order Lepidoptera; family Papilionidae; genus Parnassius; species Parnassius mnemosyne. The sequence continues at coordinate 24,111,209 of CAVLGL010000001.1, forward strand.
TCATTCTGCGTAGATCTGACCAAAAGTTATACTTAAAAAGTTGAAGATACTCCGAGTTAACTTTGACAGTGGCAATTCGATCACCTCTGTCCTCCCGTAACCATGGGTGCTGCAAAACATTCGGAATTAAGGGAATTAAAATTAAGTAAAATTAAATGCGATAAAATCTGTAAAACTAGTTTTGTTTAAGTTTTTTATTCAAGATCAAGAAAATTAAAACACAATTACACTTAAAAAAAATTCCAATTGTATTTTCATTGTATTTAAAAATTGTTGCTCAAAATGTACGAGTATTTAATTATTGTACCCAAACATATTCCTGATTATTTTAAACAGCCATAACGTTTTAAACATGGAAGACATTCGCCATTGTCACTCTCAGAGTACGCGTTCCACCCCTACTAGACCTCTAGGGTCTGGACGTAAGACGGGAAACAACTGATACATTATATACAGTAGGTAAAGAATAGACCGGTCACTTCGCTACCTATTAAGTCGACCAGTGTCAGGTAGCCCAGAGCAGCGTCCTTTACACAGTGCTCAGCGTCACCGGCCTGGTACATGCTTATAACCAAAACGCACAGAGCCAAATCGCAGGCTCAACATAACCTTGTTCTAAAAGTCATAGTGGAAGAAAAGGACGTTATCGCCGCTAGCCTACGACTAGAAAGTAGTTGACTGCGCAGACAACGGAAGACACTAACATCAAGAGAACTCCTCTTCATATTCGCCCCTTGAGCTAGCTAGCTCCCTAAATCTAGCTAATAAAGTAAACAAGAAAAGTAAAGCTATAATAATAAGCTATATAAATTAATGTGCATGTTGATAGCAGTCGAAGTAGTTAACTTTAAAATTAAAAATGTAAAGGAATTTAGTTACGAATTTAACGTACCAATTAATATGTTTTAACGAAATGTTTTAAGTAGAAAGAGATTTTAGCATTACAAATGTAAATTACACAGCATTTGTCTCTTTTTGAGAAATTGTGATTAAGATTTTAATTAAATTAAAAGCAAGAGTGCATAAAACGGATAAAACAAAGACAAATAAATATAAATTTTGCAAATTAGGAGCCTTGGCGACTGTACGTGACTATAAGTACCCAAGTGGGATCTGATTTTAATCCGCACACAATCACTCTCGGAATATAAAATATGGTAATTAATTTTGTTTAATTAAATTAAAGTTAAATGAGGATAATATATATAGTAGCATTTTACGATACAAGAGACTTAAGTATCCGATTAATGAACCGTGTGAAGTTAGCGCACGGGTGAAATGAGTGCGCTAACTTTTCCTAACGATTTGGTATATATGCGAAAGTTCAACTAAGAATTTATCCTTTGAAGTCGCCTTCGTAACATCCTCATTAGTAACTGGTAAAAAATCCACACAATTAGTAAACGTTTTAAAACGTCTACTCGTTGTTTCTTTATTAACAGAAGAAATAGGTCTTGATCAACAAGGAATTATTGACAATAATTAGTTTAATTGAGAAAATAGCGCAGAAAATATTTTTTTAATAGGAGAACGAGCACCTGATGGTAAGTGGCTACGGCCGCCCATGAATAACTGCAACACCAGGAAAACCAGGGGAATTGCAGATGCGTTGCTGGCCTTTCAAACAGGAGTAGGCTCTTTTTTTGAAGGTCCCTAAGTCGTATCGGTCCGAAAAAATCGCTGATGGTAATCGATTCTACAAGGAAGTTGTGCGAAGAAGAAAACATCTCACATTTCAAGAATGTTTTAATGGAAATTATTGTAAACTTCAGATTTTGATCGTTTAACATCTTATTTTTGTTTTACTACACTAATAGAATAATATATTAAATTTAATATAGTTTGCTTAAACTGTGATATTAAATGTCGGTAAATTACTCTCAGATTTATGTGTATTTTATCTGGAATAAATAATATTCTACGTTTATTAATCAGGCCTTAATTATATTACGGCATATAATATAAAGAAATTATACTTGATCAGAATCTTGATTAACTGTCGGCGCAATTTTTATTAAACGTCAGGTATTTGATATCGTAGTAAGGATTTTTCAATATTGTCTGAACGGTTTATGATGTTGAGACTGGAGATGATGACTGGAGATCCGTATACAAAACTGTTGGTATTTGCTTACACCAAACACAATAGCGAACGGCTACCGGTCGATCTGAAAGTAGGCTCACTCTGCAGCCGTGTGCTTTTTTTTGCGCCCAGAAGCATTTGGAAAGGGCTACCCCGATACGCGAGGAAGTGGAGAATGCTTTATGCATATCACGACAGCCGGTCTGTCGTGGTTATGTACGACTCACTGTGACTACCTAATGGGGAACCTAAATGATACCCACTAAACTCCACTTTGGGGACTGGCAATTGGCTGATTAAGCCTCTTTGCCGGATCGGAAGCGACCCTCATTTGGGAGAAGAGGGCGCAGGCGGCTATAAAGAGTGGCTGAGGGAGAGCCTACTTAGGCAAATTTAAGAAGAATCGGCCTGAACCGCCAGGAGGCAGTGCAGGTCGGTTGAAATTTTATTTGGCGGGTCTGAGAGAGAGTTTCTCTGCCTGCGGACTCGATAGCGAGAGGGGAGTGCGGCTGCATAAGTAGCTGCCCCACGAATAAAATGATTGGAATGAGACTTTCAGGCTTTCAAGAAGTTCTCAGAGTGTTTTAAGAATGGATTGTAGGGAGCTCTAAGTCCCGATGGAGGTCGGCATTATGGACGTACCAAGGTGCGTTTGTAGCTCGACGACAGAAGAGGTTTTGAACTACTTGGAGTTCAAGTTTTAGGGTCAGCAAGGGCAAAAATAGGGCCCGCGTAAGACATGACTGGTCGTATACAGACCTTAATCGAATGTGATGTTGTATATATACGCCAGCAGCCTCTCGCCCTCTTGTGTCAGCTGGGAGATGACTGCACCTACACCCACGCTGCTCGCGTCACACTTCAGCAGTATTGGCTAATCGCTAGAGTAATACGTAAGAATTTTACTGGAACTTAAATAGTAATTTTATCTATTTAAAAGCTCGCTCAAAATCATCACTCCAATTGAATTTTATTCCCGTACGTAATAAATTATAAAATGGTGCACGAATACTGGTGACATTTTTTAAGGAATTTCGCATAATACATTATCATTCCTTTATAGGCTCATTACTCAGACACGTTCGTAGGAGCGGTAGCGTCTACCAGTGCCATAATCTCATCCGGGTTAGTGTGAATGCCATCCTTACTAATTGCATAACCTAAGAAATTGACTGATATAGCGCAAATACACACTTTTCATTTGTACACTGACTACAACGATCAAATACTTTATGCAAATTAGTAATATGCTCATCTGTCTTGCGCTCTTTAATAATTATGTCGCCCAAATATACGCGGTAGATTAAATATAGCTCTAAATGGTTTTGAAAACTACCAGGAATTAATGATTTCTTATGGTTATGCGAACAGTACATATTTATGAAATCCATAAAAACTAGTTTTATTTAAATACTGGGACTAAATGATAAGCCGTATACTAAGCGCTTATATCTAAACAAACCATTTTGTGTATTGATTACCGTATATTTAGCGGATTCTTTAAGTGAAAATTGTGCGCAAACTTGTAAAAGGTCAATTTTACAGAAACGCTGTCACCCTTGTAAATGTGCTAGTAAGTCTTCTACTCTACGCAAAGGATAACGATCAACTTCGATAACTTTGTTTACCGTCAGCTTATAATGAGCGCAAATCCTAATGTTTTCGTCTTTCTTCACTACGGGCACCATGGGGTTTTATACTCGGCGAAGTCGACAGGCGTGGGAATACCGTCTACCACCAGCTGTTAGAGTGCGCCCCGTTTATAATAACATATAAATTGCGATGCTTTTCTTTATCTCTGTACTACACTAACGGCCTTATCACACCTATAGGTCCCAGTTTTTCATCCGTATGTTATCTTTTAGTACCTTAGCAACAAGGGTCACATATTTATTTTTAGGTTAATAAATTGTTGTTTATTTAACTCGTAGCTAATACGTGAAACAAAAAAATAAGAGCTGTGGCAGCTCAGATGGTTAGCGGCCGCTGTAAGCTTCACAGTACTCGAGCAACCCGAGTTTGATCCACGCCGGCTTTAAGTGCTGATTTACCACGTGCTCGGCGGTGAAGGAAAACATCGTGAGGAAACCTGCATGTCTGAGAAATAAGAAAAAAATATTTCGAAGACATGTGAAGTTTGCCAACACACATTGGGGCAGCGTGGCGGACATTTCCTTGCCCTAAAACACTCTCAGAAATGAGAGGAGGCCTGTGCCCAGCAGTGGGACGTAAATAGGCTGCAACTTTACTTTACTTTTAATACGTGAAACTGCTCTGCCTGTATCGCACTTATTTGAATGTCCTTCCCGTATACTTTTAAAAGCTCGCTCAAAATCATCACTCCAATTGAATTTTATTCCCGTACGTAATAAATTATAAAATAGTGCAAGAATACTGGTGACATTGTTTAGGAATTTCGCATGATACATTAACATTCCTTTATAGGAATTATCGTATTAATGAAATAAACAATGGTTTGTAATGACTGATAACCGAACTAAGATAGTGTCGGCATATTATCGAGGTGTAAGTTGTGCCAAGCTTGGCAACTATGACGAAGCCAAATTTTGTAGTTTCTGTAGGAACTTGTAAAAATTGAAGTTTCTAAATATATATACGTATGTATATATGTTTATATATGTATACAATATATATATATATATATATATATATATATATATATATATATATATATATGTATGTATGTGTGTGTGTTTGTGTGTGTCTATAGAACTCATGAATAACAATGCTATTTATTGATTCTACTCCTAATAACGATATTTACTATATTTAAGCTTTTATAATTTCATTTAAATATATAGTTAGGTATAGAGTCTAAGGAAAGAAAGAAAGATGGGGGAAGCGTTACAATTTGATGCTGTGACCAGGGTAGAGATAAAGTTTTAAATAGGAGGCCATCAGTATAAAATTATGAGGTGAAATGGAGAGGTGTCTTGAGGAATGGTTTTTGCTAGGGTGGTTGAGAGTCTGGGAGTGGGGCTTGAATACTATAATTGATTATTTTATTTAAGGTGTGTGCATAGCTGTGCGAAATAAATTTAAAGTGAAATAAGTGGAAAGACTCCATTATATTAAGTGAAGCCACAAAAAGTGGTAAAAATTAAAGAGAAAAAAAAACAAAACTTAGATTTTATAAAAATGGCGAAGACGACGAAAAATTCAAACACAATTCAGGCCAAGCCTAAAAGTGAAATTTAAATACTTTAGAAATTAATTAAGAATTTAGTGAAAACCTTTGGTGTTAAAATAAAGTACTTTGAGAAAAAGTTTATTAACTATACGAAGAGTCACCAAATTAAAATAAATGAAGAAGAGCTGTCTGGGGCGAACACCTTCTACGTAAATGATCCTAGATAAAATATTGTATATAATATACGTACTGTAACAATAGCAAAGCCGAAATTAGGAAATAGAAATCCTTATCCAGTAATATTTTTGGAAGATCTCACCAATTGTTTAAAGAAAGTTCCATCTAATGGTCTCGAAATATGAATGGCACAAAAGTGCATAGTAGGTGAAGCCAAGTATTGGGCTCGCATTAATAGTATGCATTGGATAACTTTTGATAATTTTAAAGCAGACTTTTTTAAAGTATTTTGGAGTGAAGAAGAACAAAATAAAGTAAAGAGGTTCCTTGTGCAAAATAAGTGAAATTGCAGTACATACCTCACCATGGTCAGTTATTTTCTTTCTGTTATTGAAAAGGCACAAACATTATCATATCCGATATCTGAAAAACAATTAGTAACTGATGTCATCAGACACTATCCTAAAATTGTGCAGCAAGTATGGAGAATAGCTAAAATTGAGATAATAATAGAGACGACAGATTTCTTAAGAAACTTTGATGACATAGCAAAACAAGTTCAAGGTCAAAATAGAACAAAAACATAAAGAAATACAACAATCATATAAAACATGGTGAAACCCGAAGAGAGAAAAAAGAAGGTTAATGAAGTACATGAAAAACAGATCATTAATAATGACCAATCTGATTTTTCGACTCCATAACTTCGAACTGTAGATATCGGATCAGTTCCCTGTTCGATCCCTTACAATGTAAAAGGGAACAAAGTATTAAACATGTTTATAAGGCTAGGTTGGCAACCTAGCCAATCACTGGGTAAAAAGCTTGCAATATCCTATCTCTTTAAAAACAAATTTTAACAGAGAAGGACTTGGTTATATCAACAATGTAAATAATATATTCAACACTTTAAAAATCAAATCGGACTTGCTCATAACGGAGTTATTCGTGCAAACCGTCTTCGAGGAAGACGAAGATTAATACTAAAAGGAATTTATATGAGAGCTGAAAATAAAGTTTATATTTGACAAAGAAAAAGACGCGCTTCTCGATACTGGGAGTGATGTAACATGCATTTCAAAAAGTTTATATATATAAATTAAATTTAATAATCGTAAAATATCAGTAATGCCAGTTAAAGGTGCTGTTGGGCAGCGCAGCACAAATATACAACAGATAATCATATTGCCTATAAAGATACATGAAGTAATCTTTGAACCCTAAAAACTTTCATTGTAAATAGTTTAATAATACCCTTTAATATTTAGGCTTTGACTGGCTCAAGATAAATAAAATATTGATTGATTTGAGAAATACGGCTGTTGGAATAAAAATTAAAGTGAACAAAAACAAAGACTATTACATACCCTTCAAATATAACAATTAATCTGTATTATATAACAACTGCTTGAAACAATGTACCGATGATCTGTTAACAAATATAAATTTGGATATACATTGTAGGTTTCTGAAAAGGCAAAATTAGTAAGGTTTTGGAAAAGCATAAGAATATGTTTTCAAGTAAACTGAGTAGAGCGAATTGCTATGAGCATAAAATTGAATTGATTTATGATAAACCCATAGTTACTAGATACTATCCGATTGAATATTCATATAGATCTAAAATGAAAGAAAAGTTAAATGAAATTGAACAAAGCTGGCTTAACATGCAACGTGCAGAAATGTGAGGTTATTTGCAAACAAGTAAATGCTGTAACATAAAAGGGTCTCGTAGGTGTCCCTTGGAAATAATTGAGCTATTGGCCTGAATCTATTAAAGTTATGAATAAGATTTATTTAAGAATGTTAATAGTAAATATTGATAAATTGTAAATTTAGATCGTAAGACAATTCCTATACCTTCCGACCGATTACGATGGAACTTTATTAAGTTGTAGTATGCGGGCCCGCGAATGAGTCTACACTTGGTAGAGCCATGCTGCAGCTATATTACTGGTATAGTTGTAGCACGAATGGTTCGGCTCGACCGGGGAAGGACCACGCTCTCACATAATACCAGCGTAAAATAGCAGCTTAACGCTGCTGTGTTTGATATGGTGAGGTTTTACTGGAGACGAGGCATTCCATCTTAGTCCTCACGGGTGAAAATGCATCTGCATTTTGATTCTAAATCGAAGATTGATGTGGATGTCTATGGGCCACAGTGACCACTTACCATCAGGTGGATTGTGTGCTCGCTTGTCACCCTTATCCTATAAAAAGCCTTACAAAGAAATAGACTTCGCAACACATGTTGAACACAGCTAGTTTCCTATAACTGCAATTTCCTCACAATATTAGCATTCATCGCCGTATTAAGCATCATGCAAAATTACAATAATTAGCATGAGTACTAAGGATCTTAGCAAATAGAACTTGTTCTTTGTCTTAAAGTTACGTATATCTATATAATAACACTTGATTAAGTCGACGTATCATCTGGCCCGCATCTATTAAAGCCCTAAAATGGGTCGTTATCCCTTCTCACCTTTTATTCGTGAACTATCCGAGACACAAAGTTATTAAAGGAACAAACACAAAAAAACTGGAAACTAAACCTGATAGAATCTACCGATAATATTTTTTAGTACTTATTATAAAATTTTCAAATGTCAGCACTTAGTAGCCATTGCTTGCTCAACCACGGTGAACGAAGAGGAACCAAAATGGCTGGCCCGAAATAGAATACAAGTCAGCTTCGGATGTGTAGTATGCACAGGTATTATACCATATAAATAGTCGTAGTAAACCATTCTTCTAGCGTCACTCCTACATACATATTCAGTCCTCTTAAACGTTCTCACTTATCTTTAATAATTGATAGTAATTCGCTCACAACATTATTTCCTGCAATAACTATAACCTCTTATTTAATCCGTCAATCAATCCGTTCAATCATGAGGGTGCTATAAAATTGACTTAGTTATTTAAGAAAGTAATCATCACAAAAATACTAGTAACAAAATATTCGGAGCCATGAAGTTGTCTGGCGGCCAGCGACAAAATGTCTGGTGTCTTGAGCCCCAATCTTTTTGCAAGTCATGGCTATTACGGCAAATTATAGGTGAATTTTAAGAAATTTAGGAGCTAGCCTTTATTCAAAATAAACATAATATATTTATATATATAATATATAGATGTAGAGATAAACATAAACTCTGATGTTTGTCACCCAGAGGGGTAAGCAGCGACTACGGACTTCCATTTGACACGATCCTGACTCTCTCGCCTCCTTCACGTCCATAATATATAGTGAGTAAAATAGCTGAATAATGACCTGGGAGTCTTGAATTTGAAGCCGATATTTTCAAAGGAAATTGCTGCCTGTTTATGATTTACTGCTTTAAACAGGTCTGTTCAAAATTTTTAAGAGGTCTATGAACAGTTCACATACAGGTTCACCAAACTGTTCAATAAGCAGCTTTCTTCATAATATGTTTACCATTCACGATCATAACACGAAGTAATTTAGTTTTGTCCAAATAGAGAATAAAAATTTCGATGGTACATACTCGTAATTGTGTACCGTTCCAAAAATAACGATACATCTTTACGCCAAATATACCTCTAAATTTTAAAACAAGTGTACAACCAGTATGTGTTTCCAGTATTTTTTTGGTGCTGGCCGTATGAGAAAGTTTGAATTAGGCTACAGCCGATAGGGAAGTACGCTTTGCAGTAGCAGATTCATATCAACAAGCGGAGATTAGCACAGCACCTCACTAGCTAAATTATCTACCGCAGATTTTTATTATTTTTAATTATTATCAGTGAGATGTAGCTGCTCATTTCCTGTTTAATTTTCATATGTCGCCTTTTACGGTACCCACATTTCTACGAGTATATTGGGTTTCTACGTTTACGGAAAATTGCAATTGTCAGTATATATCATATCATCAAAATTACTGCGATTTACCGTAGTATTTGAATAAGATGCTTGTAAACAGAATATAACAATGTATATATTTGTATGATAGGTGACTTTCGATTTTATTTACTAATTTTACGTATGTTTACCTACGTTATGGCTGCAGCACTAACAGACCCGTTAGTGCTGCAGCCATAACGTAGGACCGAGGAAGGATTACTCTACCATAGATTACCGGTGTAAATAGCTGTTTAATTCAGCTGTGTTTTGTCTGGTGTGTAGCTGTGTATGTATTGTGAAGTCCATCTCAGTGACAACATATATTATGCATAGTGAATTTTAATTGAGGATGTCTATGGGCTACAACGGTCAATTAACGTCACGTGAACTGTGTGCTCCCTTGTCACCCTTATTTTCCTCTCCAAAAAAGAAAACCTTCCTATTACTAAAGAAAAACGAACAGTAAAACTTTCCTAATAGAAGCCGGTACGGAAATAATATTTACAATTCAGATGGCGGTCTGGTTTTGCCGCCATTTCATTATGGACCCGAGTTTAGCCTAACAAAAAGAGGTCAAATGGAAATAGGACCTCGAACAATTTGTAGTTTGTCTTTAATCCCTCTTTACAACCTTGAAATAAAAGCTATGGTAATAATTCTCCATATCGAAGTTATGAAGACAATGCGGATTATTTAGTTAGAACAATGAAAACTTCTAGTATGTTAATAGAGATAATATTTTAATGATAAATTTGACAAACTGATTTAACCTTAGACATTTTATAAAATAGAATTAAGTTATCATCCAATGTGATTGATATTTATGTGGACTATCACAAAAGCATAGTCCATCGATCATTATTAATTTTAGGCTTTTAACTTTTTATTTAATGATAACAATAATTATATAATAAATCACTTTACAAAAACAAGCATATTATGAATAGTCTAAAAATATCTCAACACTACCTGTATATATTATAAATGCCGACTTTAAAACTAAAATAAATACAACAATTTCCACATACTAGCTTTAGAAATCAATGCTAATGTACGGTGTACCGAAGGATTTTTTTAATGTTTGAATTTGATGTAACTTTTATTTGAAGTATGATTCATTTACCCTTTTAAGTGGTCTAAGGAATGATGATGCTCAAGATACCAAATATAATGTCTTTTAAAAACGTATGTATATCAGTTTTAGTCCTCTATTTTTAAGCTCATAGAGATTTTTTCTTTAAATTTATATGGAAAAGTTAAAATTCCAGCCTATATACTTTCTAATGCTGGGCACAGGCCTTCTCTCATATCTGAGAGAGTTTTAGAGCAAGGACAATATATGGAACCATCCCTAAAATATTACATAGGTATTTCACAAAAATAGAATAATTTAAATCTGCTCAGACAGTTTTGAGAAATCTGTCAACATACATTAAATAATCATACGTACGCTTCGATATCCAATCGAAAGTCCGTGGAAACTAAAGTATTCAAACGCACAGTATTTCACGTCGTCCTATGACTACGAATGAAAAAAAAATCCAACCTGTGGTTTTCGTAAGTCATTAAGCTATGGGCAATTTGATAAAGATCTAGATTGCGGTATAACTATTTTGCTTATTCCAAACGTGAAATTCTCGTGCCAACTTTAGGTAGAAACGTAAAAGTGCAATATGTCTAGTACGGTGAGCGACAATCCGTCAAATTCTTTCTTCAAAAAGAAACATGGGCCTGTCCTGTTACGTGGTTAGCCTGTATAACGTGGAATGAAGGAAATACTTCAGTTTTATATGACTTTTATGTGAAATGATTACAAATAACTATCCAATTATTTATTTTAAAAAAAAGATATATTAGTACATCACTAAGAAACAGGGAAATACTTTCACAGTAAAGTTTTAAAGTTTAGTAGTGTAGCTTATATTCTACTTTAGTTAAACATATTTTTTTTCTAAATGACTTATTTATAATACGTTATTTTATTATACAATATTCCCAACCATCCATCCGTTACAGCGTATAAAAGTCCGCTGCTTATCGTTGGCTTTCCCCATAGATTGCTTCATAGAGGGGCAACTCAGTTTTTTATAATATTTAGTTGCTCTGTTCATTTCCTGGTTTGTTTCTCTTTGACACCTCTTACGACACCCTCGGGTCGATATAGGGTAGTGGTCTTAATACGTCACTACACGATAAATACAATATTTATTATCATAATAAAAATCTAAAATAAAAACTTTAATTATCATACAGTTATACACCCCGCAGTATAATGCTAAGAAAAGAACGCTGGCTGCGTTTCTTTGCTGAATAGCTATACTTAACCTTTTAGCGAGAAAAGAACCAGCCTTCTGTCACTAGTGCCGACGACAAGTTGCACATACATTTCCTTTAGGAACTTCACCACACGTGGACTCTACGAACGAATAGTCTCTACAGTAAATGGCACAAATACGTAGTCATTTCTCAGAGCCTCATTCTTGTGCTGCTTTGTCAGTTCAGTCACCTCTGACGTTGCCCGATATATAAACGAGGAGATGAGAGGTTGCTTTAACTCTCTCCCAAAATACCAGTCATACTGTCATACCTTTTTCCATCGTCTTTAAATATTCCATAAGGCCTAAAACCGATGAAACACTTAAAATTTGTTTGTGTACTTAAGCAGTATTTTTTTTTTCAAAAATATACACACACAACTCAGAAAAATAAGCTTTTATACAGAAACTCGACACTGTAACCATTTTTCAACAGTTGGGGTCGTTTTGTGAGTCAACAAGCAATTTATCAATGTCACGCACTATCTAACGAAACTTTGCTACTCATAGGTGATATCGTTATGAGTAGGTATTAATACTTTCTGTAATTATTATTGAATGTTTTGATGTAGAAAAAAGTTTAAGAAATGTTTGGGCCTTTGTTGTCATATGATCTACAGGCTGCTTTTAATTAAAGTATTATTTCATGTACTACAAGAAAAATTAAAGATTAGGAATTTAAGTTTCGGGAGCGATGCTGAAGCTTTTTAACAGAAACGAATATATCTCAATGACATTTAATAACTGTTTCATTTCAATAATGAATTAAAACGAATTCAATGCAATACTGACTTCGTTAACTAAGCGATTGCATTACTACGATGAGGGCTATAATGATAATAATTCTAAATGCAACGGCTTTAATAGGATTTTCAAAACAAGTTTGTTGACTGAAAGTATGACGCCTTGGTGTGGTATAACAATTATACAGTGGAGTCGGCGTCTTCTGTAACGTTACACTTCATAACATGTTTGAAGTAATCTAATATCAAAATCTTGGACGGTAGAATTCGTGATCAACATGTTGTTGTAAATTATGGCTACTTGCAAATATCATGTTTAAGAGTAATCTAATATGAAAAGTTTAGTCAGGACAATTTGGAATCAACAGGATATTATGATAATACGGCTACTTCCAGACTGTATAACTAGGATGTAAACAATGTAAGATATGAAAGCTAAATATTTTTTTTAAATCTCTTCTCTTCAATCCGTTACACAAACGCAATCCCGTAAAACCGTACAACTTTGCCCAAATTTCTTGCGATTTTTTATTCTACTTTAAATATTTTTTAAAATAATATTATTTTCAATTTGTAATTGCGCTACACCATTGATAATTGTATTATTCTTTGCATAGAATTTATGATAATATCAAGACAATTAATGTTTATGTGCTAAAAACCTTAATTTGGACGGCGGGCCAAATATATAGAACATTTTACAAGTTTGCCCATTTTGCAGAAACCTCCGTAACTTCGTTATTTTATACTTTAAAAACGTTAGATTTAGGGGTCATTTTAGTAAAATAATCAACCTATCATAGGATCTTAATACTAAACGTCAAAAGTTCATTTTAGCTTTAAAATTTGAGTGGGCAAAGTCGCAACAATTTTTTTGCAATTTTTCATTCAAATGAAAGGTTGAACTAGGGTTGTCACTTTTTTATTGATAAAAGTACGGTGTACGTAGGTAAGTTATGATCACGTAACTTGCTCTTAAACATTAATCTAAAACTATTGAAACAATCATAGAATTAGAAGTATTTTAAAGCAAATGCTTACTAACTTTAAAACAAACAATACCTATAGGTAATATTAAGCTTAATATCAACTCTTAATATAAACGTTGACTCATATAAATCTATATTGAAGAGAAATATTTCTAAAACAAACAATATAATACTATAGATTAACAGTACCTCTTAGCATGTCTAAGTAATAGGAATTAAACATTTATTAGCCTTATCAAAATTAAATAAAATATAACTTAATTTTACTTTTCTAACTGCTTACAGTTATACTACAGAAGTGATACAAAACAGAGACCTGTACTATACCTGTGATTGGACTGTTTCACAAATATAGTGCAGATCTATGTTTCCAATGACTTATATATTAACTTAAATCTATATATAGTAAAGTCAACATTATATTTTTATGGCAGTAGCAATTAATATCAACAACGCAAAATAAAACGACTAATAAAACAAACTAGTAAAAATCAACAATAATCTTCGGGGTGCTTCTTGAGGTTAATTATTCTTAAACAACCTAGGAATAATTTTTGTGAAATTACCTTATTGCAGGAAAATTTCGAGAAGAGCTTTGCGACACTAAAGTAGTGATACAAAACAAAGACCTGCACTATACCTGTGATTGGACTGTGTTTCACAATTTATAGTGCGTGTCTATGTTTTAAATGACCTATATATTAACCTAAATCTACATACAGTAAAGTCAACATTATATTTTTATGGCAATAACAGTTAACATAAACAATCCAAAATTAAACGACTAATAAGACAAACTAGTAAAAAATCAACAATAATCATCGAGGTACTTCTTGAGGCAAATTATTCTTAAACAACCTAGGAACATTCTTTGTGAAATTACCTTATTGCTGGAAGATTTCGAGAAAAGCTTTGCGTGTTGGCAATTTCATATAAATAAATTAAAATATTTTATTATTGTATATTGTAGGAAGAATTAAAGGTAACATCAAACAATATTTGGCCTCGTCTAGAAATACTTGGTGGAGGTAATACTATTTCCACATCATCACGATTCACTTCACTCACGTCCTCCACATTCGGATACGTAAAAATCACTTTGCCATCTTTTGCATTTTTCACTTTTCTTGCAAATTTTACCGTAGGAGTACTATTTTTTATATATAAAACACGGCCGACAAAGTGCTTAATGCTTTTTTTTGTCGCAAATTTTACAACTACCCAATCCTCTTCTCGTAAATCTACATCGCTTGTAAAATAGGTGATATCATTGAATCCAAAGGGTGCAGTGAAGTTTTCTGGCTCACAGTTTTCCTTGTTGTCTATCTCTTGTAAACATGTTGATACATATTCATCAAATGTCTCATATTCCGAATCATCTGTGTTTGCAATGCTCAGAATATCCGATTCAGAACTCGTTTCACAATAATATGATCTCAATTTCTTCCGTTTCGCTACCTTTGTTTTTCTTCCATTAGCTAAATTTTCTCGTTTTCTTTTATTTTTTTCATATAAGACCACATTACCACTTTCATTTCCCACTTTCTTCGTAAGAATTTTCATCTGTAAAGCTGATTTCCCGATGACTTCAGTACCTAATTTTATTTTTTTCTTGATGTTCTTCATTTGCTTAGGGGTTACTTTAACATCTGAGGTTATTATAACTTTAGATTTAGATGAACTATTAGATCGTAAACAATCTGGAATATCATTTTCAGCATAAGCTACAAAAGGCTTATTCTGGCTGTCATTTATCATTTTTTTATTTAATACACAGACATCGGAAAGCTGAGCGTTAGTATCATGCGCTGGTGAACTTAAATGAATGTTGATAATTTTGATACTAAGTGCATCAAGTGTGGATGGATTATAGACTACCGGTGAAAATCGGGGTCGTAGTGCTGGTTTTGCCCAAGCGATGATTTCTGAGGTCGACGGCATATCGTATTTAATCGTTTCCTCCCTTCTTATCACTTCACCTGTAATTTCATCTAAGTATATCTCATTTTCTGTATCCCACGATGCCATAATATCTTCTGTCTCTCTTTCTTGGTTTATCTTTATTGTATCTTCCTTATTTTTTCTTACAGATGATTTTTTTCGTACTGTTAGTAGAATATTTACTTTCGAAATATCATCAGCACATACCGACTTTCCGGGTTCTGTGCGTAATTTCTTATTTCTTTTTACTTGCATTAGCTTAGCAGCCCTTGATTCCTTGAGATAATCCAATAAAGTCGTATCAAATCCATATTCTGAATCCTCGAAATACTCTGGGATTCTCTTAAAAACATTTCGTGGATTTACAGGCCATATTCCTGTGGCTCTGAAGCCACTTATTATGTTATGGCTTTCTTTATGTTTCATATTTTCTAGTAATTGAGCCAAAAGTTTTGGAAAGTGTTTTTTGTTCAAGGTAGTTTGTCCAGGATTCTTCCATTTGTAATCCAACAAGATCTTTTTCCACTCTCTTTTTAGTGGGCCAAAGTATGCTACATCCAGCGGTTGTGTTAGGTGAGTGGAGTTTGGTGGTAAAAATACCAACCTTATATTGTGTTTTTGACACAATTCCACAACTTCAATATTTATGTGGGA
The DNA here is from genome assembly GCA_963668995.1 of Parnassius mnemosyne. Taxonomy (NCBI): domain Eukaryota; kingdom Metazoa; phylum Arthropoda; class Insecta; order Lepidoptera; family Papilionidae; genus Parnassius; species Parnassius mnemosyne. The sequence goes on from CAVLGL010000001.1 coordinate 24,127,130, forward strand.
AGACGAATTATCACCAATGACTACTTTTGGCCCGGAAATTTGTCTCGCCCAGTCAACCACTATAGTTTTGAAATAATCTTCAAATGAAGACGTATCAAACCAACCTGATTTCGAACAGTTATATCTGGTTCCAGCTGGTCCTCCTTCTAGCCACTCTGAATATAAATTTGAAGCTTTATAAACCACATATATTGGTAGACATGTCCCAGCTGCACTTGCAGTAAACATAATAGAAATGCAACTTTTTGTGTTATTTAGAATCCTTTCAGGATGTTTGACGCCCCTTCTGAATACACATTTTGAAGTACCTGGATTGTCGGACAAGTTAGTCTCGTCGTAGTTCAGTATATTCATCGGTGGTACGCCATTTAGCGTTTCACGTAAATTGGTATAAAATTGCTCCATTTCTTCCAATCCTTTCTCGGCCCGTACTTTTTTTTATATTTTGGGTTGTTCTAATGGTCAATATCGAACGATGTCTGTTTAAAAATCCTTCCACCCAAGTATCACTGGGTAATTTGCCATCGAACAAATCAGTCCGTGAATTTTTTTCTACGTATTTATAGACCAACATTTTTATATCCATTTTCGACATGGGACTGCCGTAATCTGCTGAAGCTAACAACACATTTGCCAGTTTTTCTTCCTCTTCTTCAGTGAGTTTCTTTTGTCCTCCAGCTGGTTTCAAGTGAATTTTTTTAACTTTGTTCAATATCGTCCGTCGAGGGATTCCGAACCTCTTTTCTGCCTCCCGACTTGACATCCTGCTATTTTCTACCATGTCAACCGCCAATTCTAACATTTTCTCTGAATAATTTCTATATGCTCTCGATCCTAATTTTCTATTTCTTTTTCTTGTGTTTTTTGGCTTAGTATTATTCATCCTGAAAAAGAGACCTCAGTATAATTAACAAATACGCTTAACCAAAATAAGGTTATTGCACTCCTAAAAAAAAACTGTATATGTATGAGAAAAAAAAAACAATTTTTTTTGGTTTAATAGCATCAAAAATAAATACAGTTAACATAATGAGAGACTTGGTACACTGCTTAGTACCTTTAAGAGATAGCATAATGATACTTATTTAAGATGTTTCTCAGACCATTTAGCGACATTTAAACGAAAATTTACATACAAAAAAAGATCTTAAACTTAATCAACCTAATTATTTTGCAAATAGGTACATTCAATACTTTTTACAACAACGTTTACTTTTTTATCATATGTATTAATTATTGTAATGCGTTGTATATCCTCTCATTCTGTCAACATTGAGGTGACAACCCTAACGGTAATATTTTGGTGGGCAAAGTCGTAATGACTGCTTTAGAATAACCAATTTGACATTGCCCACCGTGATATTTTCAACTTTAAGAGAGATTTCGCGTTGGATATTTGATATTTCTTGTGTGTTTATTACAAACTAACAGTGAAAAAAAACTTACTTACCTGCTGTAATTACAAATCGAGTTTTGAAGAAAGTTTTTTGCACGACTTTTGGCCAAAATACACCACCAACTTCGACACAGTTTAACAGCCTAGTGAAATGACGTTAGAAAAAAACAGTTACTTAGTGTTGCCGGAGACGTATTCAAATTTTTTCCATAGATTAATTAATAAACGCAACTAAAATGTTGCCAGATTTTTTTTAATTTTTGTAAAAAGTTCCTTACTGGGCAAACTCAGATTAGTTGGGCAAACTTGTAAGGTTTTACGGTCCTCCAAATTTCGTTTTGCCTATGTCACCAATTTATAAATTCTAAGTATTTCCACCATTCACAAAATTTTTGGAGTAAATTCTTTTGATATAAACATCTCTCTAATTTAACTAACGGAGTCTATCTCCGGCGTAGTGTCCGACCTACGCAGATGCGTACCATAAATAAATAATTTAATCTGAAGGAAGCCCGGGTTGACCCTGAAATCGGGACTTCAAACACAGCAAACAAGTCCCCGAGAGCGCACGCATCCGAATTGTCAGGAATCAAAATTAATTTAAATAAAATAGGTTTATTGAATGCGATACAATCTCTAAAATAAGTTTATTTCTGTGTGTATGTGTAGTAAATACAAGAAATTAATAAGGAGATATTACTTATATTCAAACTAAAGATCTGCCTATATTTAACAGGAGATGCTAAAAAAGTGAAGTGTTTCTCAACTTTCTTAATTAAATAATTAGAAATGTATTTAAACAATTATATAGTTTCATAAACGACTTTCAGCAATATAACTAAAGTTTTAACAGTCAAAAAAAGAGAAGGTTCTCTACAATTCGACTATGTTACTTTGAATGTAAGTTACGCGATATCGTTGTGAACCGATTTCAATGATGTTTTTTTTTAATCAATTAGGTTATATTCACATAAATTTAGATGAAAAATTCGGAATCTAAGGATGGAAAATAAGGGATGACATTTTAACTATTTCGACGACATATTAATTGTTAATTCTAGCTTATGATGTTCATTAGTCCACTCAAAAGGGCTAATAACTAAGATTTTTAGTTTTATTTTTTTTTAAAAAAAAAACGTTACCTACTAGGATTTTCTCCTTTATCGTAGGGATAGTACATAAATTACTACATACATAAATTCTACAAGGACAAACATCCAGACACGGAACAATTATTTGTAGGCCATACAAATAGTCGTTCCGTGCGGTATTTGAATTGCTATGAGTTGCAGCGCTACGGGCTGCAACTAAATGCTAAGCCATGGAGCCACGAAATATTAAATTAAATTAATAAAAACTAAAAAACAACTTTCAACAGCCGACTGGAATCAAATTCCTCTTTACATTATCGCTTAGCATCAACTTATGAAGTTGTTTATGTGGGAATTATTTCATTCTTGATAGTTCTTCGAAATCGGCAGTTGTTGTTTACTAAAACTTCAATTTTATTAAATTTGCTTCCGTATTATATTTTACTTTAATTTTGACGACGTAAAAGGTGCCAAAATGGTAAAACAACTATATATGCAATACTTTAATTTTGAATATATTCAAGTTTTGTGGTGTGACTCTTAGGTTTGTATTGAAACTAGCTGTGCCCCGCGGTTTCACCCGCGTATATCACGCATCTGCGCCTTGAGACATGCGAACTTCGAGAGAGACATCACGACGGACGGTTGCTGAATTAACAAAGATTTAAAAAGTGAAATATGTTACTAAAATTACATGGTTAACGTAATTGGTGGTTATGCATGATACAGGTACTGATACGAATAATGTCTAGGCCACATTATTCGTATCAGTACGTATTCGTATTAGTAGTATTTGTACCGGCGTTACTATTTTACATTTTAACATGAAAAAGTTGTTATTGTGACATAACTGTAATAGTTAAACATATGGTATCGCAGACTTTTTCGTAGAGATTTATATCCTCTATAAAAGTGAAGTACATTAATTTGCTCTATTATCAATAGTTTCCGAAGCGTACGCAATATAAGGATTCTTTTTGGTATTTTTTTCACACCTTGGGTTACATTAACGAAGTTTTCATACGGATCCTTATCGTTTTTGAAAATAATACATAGCCTATGTTCATCAGGGATAACGTAGGATTCTAATGGTGAAAGAATTTTTCAAATGGGTCCAGTAGTTTCGGACCCTATTCAATTCAAACAAACAAATCTTTCCTCTTTATAATAGTAGTGTAGATGTAGATGTAGATGTAGAAGTGTAGATGCATGATACAGGTACTGATACGAATAATGTCTAGGCCACATTATTCGTATCAGTACGAACTCGTATTAGTAGTATTTGTACCGGCGTTACTATTTCACATTTTAATATGAAAAAGTAGTTATTGTGACATAACTGTAATAGTTAAACATATGGTATCGCAGACTTTTTTGTAAAGATAATATCCTCTATAAAAGTGAAGTACATTACTTTGCTCTATTATCAATAGTTTCCGAAACGTACGCGATATAAGGATTCCTTTTGGTATTTTTTTTACACCTTGGGTTACATTAACGAAGTTTTCATACGGATCCCTAAATTTTTTGAAAATATAACATAGCCTGTGTTCATCAGGGATAATGTAGGATTCTAATGGTGAAAGAATTTTTTAAATCGGTCCAGTAGTTTCGGAGCCTATTCAATTCAAACAAACAAATAAACAAACAAATCTTTCCTCTTTATAATAGTAGTGTAGATAATTACGTATTTTATGAATTTATTCTGCACTGGCTTCGTCTGGATGTGGTCTATTAAGCTCCAATTTTTTCGGATAAAATATATCCTAGATCCCGGCATTACTCTCTATGTATTCGTGAAGTTTACATATACACAATGTTCTGTACACGGCTTTCAAACCGTAGCAAAATATCAATTTTGATGCCAAGATCAAGGGCTTCTTCAATCTGCGAAACTTGTTCCGCGTACAATAATATATTGAGTTTGCTTGTGCATATTTATCTTGTTTGTACCCTGATCTACATCTTGGGGTTTAAAGGATAAATATAGTAGAAGGTCATGAACGTACATATGCAATTGGCAGTCTTTAATAGCCTTGGTTAGATCACTGCAGTAAAGCATAAAAAGAAGAAGCCCTAGAATGGAACCCTGTGGGATACCCCTAAGACATCTATGCCATTAGACTCATGTTGTTTAACCAGTTGATGTTGGTCACTGAGGTAACTCTCAAACTATTCAATTGTATTATTGTCAAAGTCATAGTATGACATTTTGGAGAGAAGCATATTAATTTTGATACTATCGAATGCCCTTTAGTTACGGTTAAATACATTTATTTTCTCAAAAGATTACAAATTATCGCTTACAGAGAAAAATCCATATTATGAAAAAAATAAACCTATCGGCTTAGTAATGTGTGACACACAGAGGGTAGAAGTTAAAATTACACAAATAGGGTCTATTATTGTAAGATTCGTTAAATGTACTGAGTGCAAGCGAGTACATACAATGTATGTTTATTAAGCCCTATTACTTAGTGATCGGTGACTGGTAATAAAATGAAAAATAAAAGGTACTCATTCAATTACAGTTTATAATATTTTATAGCTATTAGTTAAGATGCTTAGGTCTTACTTATATATTATATCTATTAAGTTTAGTTATTTTTTAATTTTGTTTGATATCATAATACACATAGGTACATACACATAAATACCAACATATATACATAATGTTGTACATATTAATGTGTTTTAAATTATTTAAGTACATGTGCCGTTAAGTGTGTTAAGGAGTAATTACAATTTCAAGTTCCGATGTGTTGTTAATCATCTTAATGTGTTGTTAATCGACACCAAATGTCGGACCGCGGTCCGCATCCGGACAGCCGACCTACGAGTATTTTGTGCGGACTCAGGAGAATGTGTGGTAATTAAATTTTCTTTTGTTTTAAAAACACAATAATTCGGAAGTTCTATGCCAAGAATTTTGTAAAAATCAGAGTATGGTAATAAATACCCAGAACAAAAAATTGACTTTGAAAATTTATACTATGTTTGGATCACTATATATTTATAAAGCAGCTTTTTCCAAGATAACCTTCATCAAAAATAAATTTCGATCTCCTCTTACCGATGACCATCTCCAGGATTTAATGGCAATATTTTGCACCAACTTAATATCAGACTTCAGTCAGATTGTTCAGATTGAAAAAATGTCATTTTTCGCCTTAATATTAGGTTACATTACTTACTTTGTTATTTTTTAATTAGATTTATGCTTAATAAAAAAAATATTCTGATTTCTTTTCCTTTAGTCTTCATCTAGCAAACGGACCGCGACAGATTTATATTATTTTTAAACGGACTCACAATTAAACTAATAGGTGATCCCTACCTTAGAGCATATAATTACTTTTACGGGTAAATAATATAACATCAACAAAGCATCCCTTAAGATGAGTAATTTTAATAGTTTTTTAAATTGACTTACGGGCTTGTATAGTTTTGGGTAACTTATTATATTTGCCTGTCTCGTCATATGCTTATGATATTCAAAGTTTTTTTTTAAAGGAATTTGTGAAATGAAATTCTTTAGTTGAAATGTTATAGATAAATAGGGCAAGACGCTAATGGGCCTTAACTCCTTAAAGAACTAGGGCTAGTTTTCTTAGGGAAAGGCTGCACTAATGCTGTTTTCCATTGTCTGTGAAGGGTTTGATTGACTTTTGAATTGACCAATTTATTATATTAATGATGTATGATGAAGTAAACATATGATCACTTACGTACATGATCGTTTGTTTATTCACGTAACTAATGATACGGTAAGTATTACGCAATAAGGTTGTCGAGAGACTTTCTCGTAGCATTATTTTGGGAAGGATAATGTTTGTTTGCCTGGAGTACTGAATGGATATTTCATTTGTTTGTATTTGTAGCAAGATTTCTTTTAAATAAATAACAATAAACCCAAATCAGATTTCACAGTGTTTGCAAAGTGAAAATATGGCACAAAAATTGATTTGATTGAAAAGGAATAAGAGGGAGCGGGAAGAGACAAGGGAGTTATATGTCTCTTATAATGATTTTTGATTGTAACTTGTAGTACTAATCATATTTACCCCTATATTATAATTTAATCCAGTTGTCCGCTGACGCATTGCACACCATTTCAATTTGCTGAAACTTACATTTAAATGCAACGAGTTTAAATAGTACGTCTTTTGGCGAGACATCTGTGATGATGTTTTAAAAAAAACATACGTCAGTGTCGTGGAACACTCGGTTGGAACGAAGTTACTTTCGTAGTATATAATTATTGATAAACGTATTATATTATTGACTAGCTGTTCCCCGCAACTTCGCCCGCGTGTTATTTGGGGTATTATTTTTTTTGCACGGAACCCTAATTCTTTTTCTAAAATAAAAGTAGCTTAAGTTACTCCTTGTGACATCAGCTATCTGCCAGTGAAAATCCCGTCAAATTTGGTCCAGCCGTTCCGGATATTAGCCGGAACAAACAGACAGGCAGACGGACAGACAGACAGACGGACAGACAGACAGACAAAAACTTTAAAAATTTTATTTTTGTTATTAGTACCGTATATACTTTCATATGCATTAAGTAAAAAACTGTAATTTTGACATTACAAACAGACACTTCAATTTTATTTATTTGTATAGATTAACAAGTACAAATAAATGAATTACTAGCGTCTATTAAAATGAAGGTTTATTTAAAATAAAATAATATTCCTTTCATGGCAAGATAAGAAAAAGTGCGAGGGAGATGGATATTATTCCATCTCGTTTCCTTATATCCAAGGCCGTCTGCACTGCGTCAGAAGGCATCGTGACGGAAAAATCTTACACTTTTTCTCGCCTCCTCGATACGAAATTAAACTACGATTTTAAAAATACATATACCTCTCTTATTATAAGCATGTAAACATTATTGTCTCTTGTAACTCCATCCAGGAGACACAGGAGACATCATGCTTTTGAAAAAAGTATCTATCCTCAATCTATGTATATCGCAGGATGTCGTTCACATGAAAAAAAAAAAATGTGTTGCTGTTTGCAGCAATATCATTTTTTATTACAAAGTAATGCTTACTTTTACTGTAGTGTGATTAATTGTATGCAGTTCAAATGTTATAAGGCACTAGTACAATAATAGTAATATTACCAACTTTTTTGCCGTTATTGGTATATACTGTTAATTTAAAATATAAAACATAAACACCCACGTCTGTCACCCAGAGGGATAGGCAGAGGACTATGGATTTCCATTTGGCATGATCCTGACACACCTCTACATCCACATACCTACGCATACACGCTCGTCGGTTGAGGGTAAAGGTACTCTTAATTTGGCCCCTTTTCAATATATCGCCAATATAAATATATAGTCGATAAACTTTAGTCTAGGGCGTCCCTTCCCGACTCTGCTACAAAAATTACTTTTTCACTCTTTCTTCTTCATGAACAAACCACCGAAGCATTCCTTTCCTAATCCTGGTCACAACGTCATCTTGCAAACTACACTCTTCTTTTATCACACAATTTTTCACCTTGGCATTCAGATTCAACCATAACATACTCCTTTATGACCGCATTTCTACTTCATTTATTCTACTCTCGTGCTTCTTCTGCAATATCCAACTTTCACTACCATACATTAAAGTAGGGACCATACATTAAAGTAGTGAATTTCCATACGTGCCTTTTCACATTCTGACTTTCCACAGTAGAGTGTAGAGCCCCATTTATTTTATTTTATTTTTACTTTATTTTATTAGGAATAACAACAGCCGTCATTCTGTGATACATAATTCTTATATAATATGTCTTTACATAGGGCCAATAACAGTCATCCACTTTTCACAATTTAGCACGAATCAGATGTAAGAAAAGTGAAGTAACAAAAACTTTGATCGAAAACAATACTAAGTTTGTCATCGCTGATCTAGGAAAATATTTATGCTTTAATAAGATAATATATATATATATATATATATATATATATATATATATATATATATATACATATATATATATATATATATATATATATATATATAGAGATCTCTTCACGGTAAATGTTGATCAGACGCGACTTCACGCGAGCACTTTGTTGATCCGAAAATGTATGTTGATCCGACGCCTTTTCTTGATCCAATATGCATCTCTGGTAACTAATGTTGCTCCGACAGGATCAACATCTACACTCACGGGACTACTTACTAGCGTTCCCCGAAGTTGATCTGATATACAAATCCACCTTGCGATAGTTACGCAAAATGTTGATCCGATTTAAATGAGCCAATCAGAGCACATCAAACGATCGGATTGGCTGAAAAAATCCGCGACGTTGCCGTTTCGTTTCTTTGGCGGTGGCAGCGACGATATTGTCTAAGGTGGACTTGAAAAACAAAAACACTGCTTCACTATATCAAAATAATAATCACAAACAAAACTAAAATATCTATCAAAGAAACATAGAGTAATCAATAACATTGCAACCTGACTTACTTATTAGTCGCTAGTCACTAGAATTAAGGATGCATTTGCAAAATTGATAGTTATAGAATCGAACTATTATATAATTTATTATAATAATTTTATATAATAATTTTACAAGTCCAAGAACATCTAGTTCGACATTTCCTTGGACCTGCAGCATCAACCACAGAAGTAATCTTCCTCAAAGATCTTCAATCTCCTGTAGCTTTCCAAGATCTTCAATTGCTTCTTCAAGCAATTCTGGACATTCTCTGGAAGAAATACCACGAAAGGCCGACAATAAACTCGTACGAGATAGATGCACTGCTATGTCAAATTGAAAAATGAAGGATTATTGGCTAGAAACGCTAAGCAAGTACACACTGAGTGCAAAAGGTGTGAAAAGGCATTCAGTTTAGAATGTTATAATGAGAAACATGCTTGATTTTATAATATTTTCTTTGAATAAAATCCTCACCTTCAGTATTTGAGTTTTATTTATAGCAAGTTTATTGTAGTTATTAAATGACAACTTTAAAAAAAATTGCGAAGTTTTCTTTTATTATTATAAACAATAGGTTTTTTACTATACGTCCACGTATGATTTAAAACAATATCACGTCACGTTCATACCAACAAATGTGCCTTAAGTTGTATTGAGAAATGAGTCACCTGTGAACTTATTCTAATACGTTCCTGTGAGTCATATATGACTCATTGGAGAGGGAAGTTGAGTTTTCCCCGGGTGTTCATGCAGCGATCACTCAAGAGTTCACGACGCCGACACATGAACTTGAACAGTCTTCGCAGTTTATGTCCGTACTAGCTGTTGCCAGCGGCTTCGAACGCATGTAACTCCAAAATTATGCAACAGAAACGAAATACCTGAATAAACGGTATCATATGTGTTATATAAACCTATCTCTGAGCAAAATATCATCCAGATCCCTTCAACCGTTCTGGCATGATTGAGTAACGTACATCCATTCATCCATCCATCCAAACATCCAAACTTTCGCATTTATAATGTTTAGATAATAATTATAATTAATTCAGCCTATCTATAAATTGTTTTCTAAAATACTTACTAACCTGTGTTCTTACTTTTTTTATGTACAAAATCTAACGTAATTAACGCGCATCCTCAGACACCCCAATTAGTATATTATGTTATAATCATAATACATTATTTTTAATTATTATTAAATTCTTACTAAAACATGTTTATGCATTGATTATTTATTAAATTAGTTATACTAATTCCGGAAGAATGTTGTGGTCACCGTACAAAACCACGAACGCTAGGTGTAGGTACTTGCTAGTTTTTTTTTGAATTTGCATAACATTTTAATTGTATTTGTAAACTAGCTGATCCCCGCGACTTCGTTCGCGTGTTAGTGTTTTTATGTTTCTGCGCGGAACCCTGATTCTTTTTCTAAAATAAAAGTAGCCTATGTTACTCCTTATGAAATCAGCTATCTGCCAGTGAAAGTCCCGTCAAAATCGGTCCAGCCGTTTCGGAGATTACCCGGAACAAACAGACAGACAGACAAAAATTTTAAAAATTGTATTTTAGTTATAGGTATCGTATTTACTTTCATATGCATTTAGTAAAAAACTGTAATTTTGACATTACAAACAGACACTTCAATTTTATTTATTTGTATAGATAATAATGAACTGCTAAAACTAACATAATTCAAAGACGGCGTGTTTAAAAGATGTGAATCAAGATTACAATAATTTTAAGAATCAAATATTTAACTTACTGATAGCCTAAACTCTCATGCAATGTTGTATTTAAACCACAACGGCTCCGTGGCGCAGTGGCTTAGCAATTGAGTTGCAGCGCTAAGGACCGCGGGCTCGAATCCCGCACGGAACAATATTTGTATGGCCTACAAATAATTGTTCCGGGTCTGGATGTTTGACCTTGTGCAATTTATGTTTGTACACTGCCCCCACAATACAAGAGAAAATCCTAGTGTGGAGGTTACGTTTTAAAAAAGAAAGAAAATAATTTAGAAAGCAATTCAGTGTCATTTTTTACTATTCTAAAATCGTCACAAAAAGGTCCTCGGCACTTGTTGGCTTACTAAAGTAAACTAATGATTTAATACATCCCCATAAAAAAAGTCAAGAGGCGTCAAATCAGCTGATCTGGGAGGTCAGTGGCCTGGCCGCCGCGACCTAAGGCACTCCAAACTCTGTATTTGTAAAGACTTTAACATACTTGAAATAAGGTTCAATTTTCTTTATTTTGTATTGAATGACGGAATTTGTATTAATACAAGTAAAACTCACTTTTAAAAGTCTTATTGCCTTGAGTTACTGTCCATTTCAGTTTGTTTTGACTGTACAGGTTTAGGCGTGACTGTAAATTACGTAGTTTCAATTATTTTTGGGATAAAAAAATTACCTATATTAAAAATGATAGAAACCGATTCAGTAAACGATTCTGAACAAACTACTTTCACAAAGTGCGTTAATTATGTTACGTGTTGTCAGAATGTGTCAAAGAAGGTACGTATGGCAATCCATAGTGCTGTGTTAGTCCCTACTTTAATGTATGGTAGTGAAAGTTGGGTCTGGCAGAAGAAGCATGAGAATAGAATAAATGCTGTAGAAATGCGGTCATTAAGGAGTATGCTAGGGCTGAATCTGAATGACAGGGTGAGAAATAGTATGATAAGAGAAAAGTGTGGTTTCCAAGATGACGTTGTGACCAAGATTAAAGAAGGAATGCTTCGGTGGTTTGGTCATGTAGAAAGAATGAACGAGGAAAGAGTGACAAAGTAAATTTATGTTTCAGAAGTGAACGGCAGAGTCGGGAAGGGACGCCCTAGACGAAGATTTATCGACCAAATCGGCGATACATTGAAAATGGGCCAGATTAGGAGTACCCTTAACCGACGAGCGTGTATGCGTAGCTATATGGATGTAAAGGAGGCGAGAGAGGTGTGTCAGGATCGCGCCAAATGGAAGTCCGTAGTCTCTGCCTACCCCTCTGGGTGACAGGCGTGAGTGTTTGTGTGTGTTTGTGTTGTATACTCAATATCACTAAACGTAAACACAGGTTTTTATCAAGACAAGTGACCCATCAAGATTGTTTTCTTAGTACCGACGTACCTACCTAAAGTTTACATTTTAGTGTCCACGACGCAGCAATGATTTGTGACAGTTTGTTGTATTGTAGGTTGTAGGTAAAGTAACAGTAGGTATCTATGATAATCCTACATAATATACCTAGTTTGTCCGCCGCAAAAGTCGTCGAATAAATAATTAAACTGTTTTGTAAATATTTATTGATTATTTATTTATTTATAAGATGTTCATTGAGAGCCGTGGTAGTTCAGATGTTTAGCGCTCGCTGTAGGTATCACAGTACGCGATGAACCCGGGTTCGATCCCCGCCGGCACCAATGAAATTGGTGCAATTTATTTATCACATTTTAATTATTTTTATAAATACGTTTAAAAATGAAAAAATAAGTTTTGTAATTAAATTATTATTACTGAATGAATTACACAATTACTGACATTGTTTCCTTTTACGTCTGCGGTTTGTAATTACCGCCTCTATAGCTCAAAATAAATTATTCCTAATACACAGAAAAATAGTTAGGTACTTATGATACTATGTGGAAAGTTGGTTTTTACAAACTCGTAGATGAATCTATTCCCAATTTACGGATGTGTGTCATACAACGTTTTTCAACACATTTGCGAGAAAACAGTACCTACTATAGGTAACGAAACAAACTTTTTGTTCTTAGATATCAGTTGGAAAGTCTGTTTTTCTGGGCTATTTTGTTTTGTTAGACTGACATCTCGCAGGTCAACCTAGGAGGTTGTCGGTTGCTTATTTTTTATTTTTATTTAAAATTTCGTCTGTAATATAATATAATTATAAAAGTAAAAGAAAGTAAAGTCTATATACGTCCCACTGCTGGGCACAGGCCTCCTCTAATTTTTGAGAGGGTTTTAAGGCAAGGAAATGTCCGCCGTGCTGCCCCAATGCGTGTTGGTGAACTTTATGCCGGGTTTCCACGCTTGCCAAGTCTCGGCAAGCATCCACAAGCACAAGTGTGTAAAGAGGGCGTTTGGCTTGGCTTGCGTGAGCTTGTGGACGCTTGTCACCGATCCGGGCTAGTGTCGGTTTTTGGACACAGATCAAAGGGCGCTTGCGGCAAGCGCTTGCAACGCATTCACACGTTGGTGCGCGTTTAGTAGAAATTGTGATTTCGCGACAAGCGCATGTTTAGTTCTTTGTTTAAAATGAGTGACTGGTCGAACGAAGAGAGTTTATTGTTTCTGGAATATTACCAGACTAATCATAAAAATAAAAAGAAAGTTGCAAATGCTTGGATTCGTCTTGCCGAGTTAACGGGAAAGCCAGTAAAAGAATTAAAAGCCATAAATTCCTTGTTTTTGTATTACTTTGCTTGTATTTCAAATAAAAGTATGTTAAACTAAACGCAATAGCCGACACAAGTTCGTTTTCCGCCATGCTTGGGTTTACGTAGCACACTGACGCATTCACAAGCATGGAAACGACTTCCAAACGCCAAACGAGATTTGTGGACGCTTGGGGCTTGAAGACGTTTGCCGAGGCTTGGCAAGCATGGAAACCCGGCATTACTAAATATATATTTTTATTAATTTCTCAGACATGCACACCCGGGTTAGATCCCCGCCGGCACCAATGAAATTGTTAATAATAATAAATAATCAATGCATAAACATGTTTAACTAAGAATTCAGTGTATGTATTATGATTATAACATAATATACTATTGGGGTGTCTGAGGATGTGCGTTATTTACGTTAGATGTTGTGTATATAAATATAAGGGGGTGAAATGCGGTTTGAAAGGTTATATGAGTCCTATATTTTTGAAGTTAGACATATGAAAATCGGCATTTAGATTATTAACTTTAAATAATAAAAATCTGTGTAAATTATTTCGAAGTGTTTTAATTTTTTTTAATTTAAAGCACTTTAAAACAAAAACACTGTTTCACTATATCAAAATAATAATCACAAACAAAACTAAAAATATATATAAAAAACATAATAATTGATAACATTGCAACCTGAACTACTTATTAAGTCACTAGTCACTAGAATTAAACAATTAAATACAAAAACAAAACACACATTTAAAAACAGAATAAAAACATAATAAACCAAATTTTTACATTGTAGAGCCATACTGCAGCTGTATTATGGTATAGCTGTAGCACGAATGGGTCGGCTCGACCGGGGAAGGACCACACACTCACAAAATACCAGCTTAAAATAGCACCTTAACGCTGTAAACGAGGCATTCCATCTTAGTCCTCACGGGTGACAACGCATCTGCATTTTGATTTAGATGTAGATGTTTATGGGCCACAGCAACCGTTTACCATCAGGTGGACTGTGTGCTCGTTTGTCACCCTTATCTTATAAAAAAAAACAATAATCTCAAACAAGATTCAAAAATATACTTTAAAGAAACATAATCAATAACATTTCAACCTGACTTACTTAGTCCTCACAATTAAATAATCAAAACAATAACCAAAAATAAAATTAAAAAAAAAATTAATTATAAAAACATAATAACATTGCAACCTTGTTGCAACTTGACTTATAGGTACTTTTATGTCACAACTCACTACTTAATAAGTTTTATTTCAGCATTTGATTTATGAACTATAAAGTATTATGGTAACCGGGTAGGGTTAATTCGTATTGACATGTTTGAATCTCCTTTTGTAATTGTTCTGTGCGATTCCATGCGGCGCGCCCGATCTAGATCATACCTTAGGGCTCATTTATGTACAGGCGGAGCTCACCGCTGAGCGGGCGCGGAACACAGCAATGTAATCGTATTCTACTTAGTTAAAAATCATCGTATTCTACTTAGTTAAAAATTATGATAAAATATTATGTAGTACATCGATTTCTAATAGTTTAATCATCCAAGTTTTCTAATCATCATCGTCATTACAACCTTACACAAGTCCACTACTGAACATCCTCCTAGATAGACTGCCGCAAAGCCTGGTCCTAAACCACATTCCTTGTCATGAGTTTTTCATCTATTTTCAAGTTATAATTAGTATTACTAAGTTGTGGTTTTTGCTTGTATATACTATATTTATTGCTTGTTTTTTCTTCTTTCTCAAAAAATAATTGAATAATTACATAAGGTGTTCTTAATATACATCGAATGTCAGAGAGAAAAGCTAGTACATCTTTTGCTAAACTTTAAAATCTAAAACTTATTTTAAAACAGCCGAATTGATCATAACTCCCTTAGGTATAAAATAAGTTATGATCTAATTAATGGTATTCATTCCAGTTTATGACAGCCCTGATTTATATTACGCCGCTGAAATTAGGCACATACTTCTTATTAGGTACATTACACCAAATAATAACAGCATATACAAATAATAAATAAATAACAGCCTGACGGCTGACATTGTGCACTCCATACATTTCGTATATCTAGTTACAGCCCCATTACTTTCCGCTAAAAGAAAATAAATAACTTGTAAAGTTAAACAAAAATAACTGCATTACTATGTCATAGTCATATTCATACAAATCAAAAAGCCTATATATGAGATAATGTAAAGTAAGCGTTTTTAACGTGGTATAGCCATGCTGCAGCTGTATTACTGGTATAGTTGTAGCACGAATGGGTCGGCTCGACCGGGGAAGGACCACGCTCTCTCAGAATACCAACGTAAAATAGCAGCTTAACGCTGCTGTGTTTCGTATGGTGAGTGTAGAGAACCGGAGACCCTTTTTACTGGAAACGAGGTATTCCATCTTTATCCTCGCGAGTGACAACGCATCTGCATTTTTGTCACCCTTATCTTAAAAAAAAAGCATAATTTTACAAGGATTACAACAAAATGTTTAATATCGCATATTTTATATAATAAAATTGATTTCATTCTTTTTAGCAGAGTTTCAAACACGACAATCGACGCGCATGTTTTTTTATGTATATCCACTGATTTCTTGGAAACTCCTGAACACATTAAAATGATCTTTTTATTTTAAATGGAATATATTTCAAGGGTTTTTCTAAATTTAAAGGTTTAAGGTATTATTTAAACCACAAAGCCGTTGTAGCTCATGGGCTAAGCGCTCGCTGTAAATTTCACAGTACGCGAGCAACCCGGGTTCGTTCTCCGCCGGCGCCAATTAAAATTTTAATTGCAATTTTGAGTGCTGATTTACCACGTGCTCGGCGGTGAAGGAAAACATGTTGAGGAAACCTGCATGTCTGAGAAATAAGAAAAAATATTTCGAACACGTATTGGGGCAGCGCGGCGGACATTTCCTAGCCCTAAAATCCTCTCAGAAATAAGAGGAGGCCTGTGCCCAGCAGTGGGACGTATGCGTATATAGGCTGTAACTTTTACTTAAAACATTTAAAAGAGCAAAACATTAACGTTTAGTAAAGATTAAAAACCGAATAAAATAACTTCCACAGAACAGCTTCTGTAATCAGTGCTAAGACATGCATTGGCATCTTTCGTTTGCATTGTGCAAACGAAATTAATTTAATCTTGCAACTTACTCCGGGCTTCCCCATAGGTTGATTGATTAATATTTTTTTTAAAACTTACTTTAATTGATTTTACTTCTCATAATTTAGCACTTATATAAACATCTATGATGCCAAATTATTCGAAATCCATTTCCAAGTAATTCTTTCTTAATATCTCATACCATTTAATGTTAACGTCCAAAAGACGAAATACTTCTACATTATACTATTTATTTATTTTTTTAAATTGAGGAATACAGTAAATTAGTTCAGTTATTAACAAATACTATAATCAGCCTATGACATAGTTTCGTATAAATTTACAAAAATAGTCTATAACAGTCCAAAATGTTGTCTGATTGGTTACCATATAGTTTTCTTTGTAGGGCATATATCTATGCCCTACGAAGTCGCCGCCGAACAATGCATTGATTGGAGTGGCAAGGATGACTCGAAAAAACCAGGTAATAACGGAGACAAGAAGAAATTCGAAACATGTTGTAACTCTTGAGATATTGTAATATGTACATTATAGTTCTCACGGCAACACATTGATTGCAAGGCACGCCGAAGTCCTTCCTAATCAGTGATAATTAAAATTCATAAGACGAACGAAATTATAATTTTACAAATTACACAACCTTGTGTAATGAAATATGTAAAAGCGCATAATTACTTGTTCTTTTGTTGTCTAAATTTGATGCGACCATAAATACTAGGGGCTTATGTTCATAAGATGGAAATTAAGTTTTATACGTTCAAACAATTTTTTTATAGGATAAGGGTGACAAACGAGCACACAATCCTCCTCATGGTAAGTGGTTGCTGCGGCCCATAGACGTCTACATCAAACAAAATAAAGATGCGTTGTCACCCGTGAGGACTAAGATGGAATGCCTCATTTCCAGTAAAAAGGGTCTCCGGTTCTCTACACTCACCATACGAAACACAGCAGCGTTAAGCTGCTATTTTGCGCTGGTATTCTGTGAGAGCGTGGTCCTTCCCCGGTCGAGCCGACCCATTCGTGCTACAACTTAAAAAAGTCTTTATGTAATTACGGAGAATTTTTTAGGTGACAATATTTATAGTTAAGACTACTAGAAATCTTATGTACGAAGTAAAAAGGCGAAAAAGCTGGAATTAGGGGCATAACTGGGATTAGGGGCACCCACCCTATAATTAATTTTTACATATAAAACCAACATGCACGGCCGTAAGTATACCTGAGTATATGATTTTAATTCTAATTCGATACCTACACGCTTTCCCGAGATAAAGGGTCTTGACAGGCAGACGGACGGACGGACAGAAAGACGGACAAAGACGCCATCTTATGCTGCGACGTCATTAAACAAAACTTCTGAAATTTTGTAAATATGGTACCTATGTTTAGTCTTTTTACGTACTTAAATAAAATAAATAAATATCCTGGACATTTCACACATAAGTAGTCCCTGATCTCCCTTAGTGTTCTGTGAAACCTACTGTACTAGGTATGGAGGCCTGAGAAATACATAGATAAGTAGGTAGTTATTTAACACCTAGACACAGAGCAAACATCAGTGTTCGTCACACAAATGTTTGGCATGTTTGGACATCGAACCCACGACCTCAGGATCCGCATCCAGAGCTACTAACCACAGAGCGAAAAGGTCAGTTAAATAGTTATTGGTTATCTACTTTTATTATTCTGATTCGGCTTCTGGCAGGCAGCACAGTTATTTAACCTACCTAAACACAATCACAACTCTTTTGGTGGTAAAAAAAACTGGTAGGTAGGTAGGTAGGTACTAGGTAGTTAGGTAAGTCCTTAGGTATTATTATGTGAATACTTATTTATTATCATACGTGTCGATCATGGATGAGGGGGTGCGTTTCCACTGAGGCGGTCTTTACTCCGCCCCCCCTTCATTTGAGCCGGGATCACATCCGGATTAACTCATTAATATAATACCTACATAATATCGAGTTTCTAAATAGATAATCAAATATAGATAGTAAAATACTCACCTTCATCTTCTGATTGGAAAATTTACTCCACTCACACGATAACAAAAACCCGCGCAAACGTCTTGCCGCAATCAAATTTGCCAGTTTGATCCTCAAACGCAACGTATCAGATAACGCATATTTCTTACCTTCTTACTCTAACAAAATAGTTCTCTGTCACACGCAGACGCGACGTTGCCGCTTTGTGTTTGCGTACCTATATGTCAGTTTAGGCTCTGGATCCACTTAGCTTAGGTAAATGTCGCATATAAGTTAAATATATTCTGGATGTAAGAAATCGTATTCAGTATGATTTTTTCGACCGTTGATGGACCAACAAATATTGGTCAAATCGCTGACGAGTATGTTGAAAATTAGTAACCACAGATCCACCGACGTCACACGCACATCAAGGATTGATCAAAGTATATTATTTTGCGCGACGCAGAGCTGAGTATATACGTAAAATAGGTGGATCAATATTTGTTCTAACTTCTCACTGGAGCAACATTTACCGTGAAAGGTTCTATATATATATATATATATATATACATATATATATATATATATATACATATACACATACATATACATACACACACACATACACATATACCCATACGTAGACATACATCAACAATCATATTTTAATTAAATACTTATGCATACTAGTTACACGTATATCGGAAATGACAACAGGAGATCCCACTTCTGATGTCGGAGAATTTCAACAGAGGATCGCAATTTTGATCTCGGAAATACATCAGGATAGCGTTAATTGTTAAAAATAATAAAAGTGTGAGAGCGGATGTTCAACTTGCTCTCTTGCTTACGCAGTTTAATCATTATCAGTAATAAGACAACGTAACGCACTATACATTCAGTATAGTGAAATTACAGTTCGACCATACCGTAACACGTCTCCGCCACAATCACACACCGTAATTACATGATATAACCAAAATATGTAAACCAACAGCAACACTACTTATCTCAATGTAACACAGGGCAGCCTCTCAGCAACACCAATCCTCCTTGCCTGCACTAGACGAATTACCACAACGAACAGAACCACGACAATATCTTACCTCTAGTCGAATGACCACACCCGTTGAATGACTTGAGCGGAATCTCCCGCGCACGGCACCTACAGTGAACTTTATACTACATACACAAGAGGGGGTTTCTCGATATACCCTCCCTTCTACCACGATCCAACCGGGTATTTTATAGACGCTCCGACACGTATATATCCAAACATAAAAATAAATATATATATACATACAATATACCCACGTACACACTTACATACACACATTGTATAATATACCTTTTGTGTCAGTTAGCGAATTGGACATCTAAATTGAGATGCTACTACGGATTTATAAAACTATGAATGCTACCAACATAAACAATAAGGATTAATTGTCTACTCCTGTCAAAGCATGTACTATCTTTAGTTTAAATGTATTTTTTGAATGGATAAATGGGTCAATATGAGCGAATTTACTGTTAAAAATTTTAACCATTCTGGTGAGAATACTATTCTTGCCATAATTAGTATGATGTAAGTAAACACTGAATAAAGGTGTATGTCTAGTCCTACGTAGGGGCACATTAAAGGAGATCTGTGAAAGCAGAACAGGCAATCAAGTTGACCGCGTAAAATATCAAACAAAAGCCCATGTCTAACATCTCACGGCGTTCTTCTAACGTAAGAAGATTAAATTTACGACAATTATCACTGTAACACATAAATGTATGCATGGTGACGTCGCACCTGAAATTTAGAGATATTAAAAACTTTTTCTGAATACGCTCTAAGCGTGCTTTATAAACTTCGTATAAAGGCGACCATACCGGACTAGCGTACTCCAATATGCTTCTCACGTATGCAAAATATATTATTATAATAATTATTAATATATTATTTACTCTATTTCCTGCGTTCACTCGTCGTTCTATATCCTTATCATATCTACCATCCCTATTAAATACCCATCTCAAATACACAAACTCATCTACTTGCTCGACCAACTCCCCTCCTATTCTTATTCCACATATTGTTGTACTTTTTTCACTTTCAAAAACCATAACTTTCCTCTTAGTTGCGTTCACTTTCATTCCCATTTCTACGAGTATCTGTTCATATATTTAAAGTAAAAACTTATAAAAAATGTCGTAAAATTAATTCTGACAAATAGGCTGTTTTTTTAAAGGATTAAGGTGACAATCAAGCACACAGACCAACTGATGGTAAGTGGTTGCTGTGGCCTATAGACATCTACATCTATCCTCGATTACTAGGACTAAGATAGTGAGGACTAAGATGGAATGGATGCCTCGGTTTCCAGTAAAATGGGTCTCTGGTTCTCGCCATACGAAACACAGCAGCATTAAGATGTTATTTTACGCTGGTATTCTGTGAGAGCGTGGTCCTTCCCCGGTCGAGCCGACCCATTCGTGTTACAACTATAACAGAACTATAGCTGCAGCATGGCTCTATGATGTAAAGAAACATGTTTTAATTGAAACAAGTTTTAACATGACTCGTGAAAATATACTTAACTTTTTAGGTTTTTATATTCTTTGAAGATCTTGGCTGAGTTTCATCTTTTTTTAAGTAATAGATAACGGAACAAGTAACTGACAAAGCCACGTTCTTTGTTTAAAAGTAAAAGGTGTAACAATATTTCTTATCATTCGCACTTGAAATACTTTTTAAACTTTATTATTTATCGTTTATAAAAGGCCTCTTCTTAACACAATGAAAATCTGTTTTTTTAACCCAAACAATAGACTTATTGAAATTAAAAGATAATATTTTTGTTGTTAGGAGGAGTGGCTGTGCAGTGTAGGGCGCTTGGATTAAATTTTATTTTACGTGACCAACCCACTTCTCAGCGCTAGGCGTCTCGAAAATGAATGTTGTTGATTTACGAGCGGGGGAACCCGCGTGTATTAAAAAAAATCATGAATACAAATTTAGCAGGAATTACAATAGCAATAAAATTCTAAGAAAGAAATTATTTCTATAGTTGTAAGAGTACTATAAGATTTTAAGAATTAATGGTTGTTATTTGTTAACAAAATTACTATGATGCCTAATATTTCAAAACAAGTAAGTAAAGTAATCAAGAAAGGACTTTATACGACATAGGCTTTTTTCTAATTTGTGAGTGGTGGTACAGCTCAGAGACGAAGCGCGCGCTGCAAATTTCACTTTCATCGATAATGAAATTACGAATTGCAATTTTAAGTGCTAATTTACCACGTGCTTGGCGTTGAAGGTAAACATCGTGAGAAAACCTGCATGTCTAAGAATTAATATATTTCGACAACATGTGAAGTACATCAACAGTCATAGGAGCAGCGCGGCGGAGTGATTGCTCCATATCTCACTCAGATATTACAAAAACAATCCTTAATTTATAAAATTGGCTTTTGAAATCTTAAAATTATTTTAATAGATCTATTTATCAAAGTATAATTATTATGCGAGGAGAAGTATATAAAATGTACCTATTTTTAAATATTTTCGTGTCTTAAAATTGGGATCTGTATTGAAAGATTTTACCTGTATATTTATAATTTTTAAAATTGTTGACTAAATCTGATTTAGTTTAAAAATCTCAAAGATAAATGGGACTTCTTAGGACTGACAAACAAAAAAATGTAGCAGAAAATTTTATAAATATAAATCATAAAACGGAACCCTAAACAATGAATATTATAAGATGTTAACAAGCTATATTTCCAACTTTTTGGAATTAGAATTCATGTAATTTTAGTTGTGGTTAGTATATAATTATATCTAAAATAACGTATTAAGTCCTCAAAAAATAATAACGTTCATCGAAATAAATATTTAAATACATAGCTTTAGCTTTAGAAAATATGAAATATAAAAATATGCTTTTGATTGAAAATATAAATATTTTACACAAAAACTAAGCAGCAAAATCTTGTCACGATTTCAATCAAATCTGTATAATAAAATTTTCAAAAACGTGATTAAAATACAAAACATCGGTTATGCTTTATTGAAACTATTTGGTTTTTTTTTCTTCAATATTCAGCATGAAATGGCGTTTTTTATTTTACTTTCCGTAGGACGGATGCATATTACGTAGAATACTACTTATTTTATCATTTAATTATTTAAGCACTATTGAAACAATACCGCGTGATTAAGAAAATTTACACTAATTAAAATATTTTTTTTAATTAGTGTATATTTTCAACATTTTTTTTTAAATTTTGCAACGTCTAGTCTCAATCAATATCTGGAATTTCAGATATTCCGCAAATTAGTAATTGAAATACAATATCAAGCAAAACGCACGTTGTTAAGAATATTTGTTGAACTGGCCGATTTAAACTTTGTAGCTAAGATTTGACTTGGGATTCTAAATTCAAATATATTTTATTTATGTTATTCATTTTTCAAATCCAATTATTTACTTGTTTCTTCTATTGAATGTTTTTTTTAGACAATATTTAAATTTTCTTACACAAAACGGCAATTTTATAGCTAATGACCTGATTTAACAAGTGTTTATTTCTTTCCTGAAGTCCCTTAATTTTATATATATTTGTATAACGACTTAGTATGATAGGGATGGCTCCTGCTATCTACAATCATTTGCCAAGCAATATTAAAGAAAATGAAACAGAAGACTTTAAGAAAAAACTAAAAGCTCTATTAGTTGACAAAGTTTACTACTCATTGCAATTGCATTTATTTATGAAAACTTTTGAATTGATTTTGGTTTTCTTTTTGTGTTTTCTTTACAAGATTGTTCTTCTTTTCGGTTTTTTTTTTATTTTTGCTTTTGAAATTTACTAAAATTATACAATTATGATTCGATGATTGACCTCGTAATTGGTAATAGTTTAACATTGAAATTAATCGGACTATTTATTTCCACGTAAATGTTTGTATGCCAATTAATGATCGATCATATAGGAAACAATAAGCAATTGTTAACATATTTTGATGTAAAAGGTTTTAGAAAAATATACTTCACAAATAACCGAGTGATAAAATAAAATGATGTGTCTTACCTAGTATGAAAAGCATCTCCCGCCCTTCCTCAATTGCGTGCACTATCCCCGTTACCACTAATCCCAGCACCGCTACTCCCAACACCACTACACTAGGCAAGACACACCACTGACGATAATACGACACGTATTTTGCCTCTACACGAGGCATCCTCAGGTGACATAGACTCTACGGTGGCTAACCGCTAAGTGAGCGGCGAGCCAAAACAAGTGCCTTTTGTACAGACCAATGACGCAACCGCTCTCTACTTAAGGAGCGAGCGGCTGCGTCATACGATAACCGCCGGACTTACGCAGCCGTTTGTAAAATTAAAAACAAACCGCCGCGCAACGCCCACCCTCCAACCACGCAACCAATCGCCGATCACCGTGAGGGTGACAAAAGACCATATTGCGATGCTCTCTATTATTAGAGAGCAGGTTTAAAGATATTTAAGAGACGTGAGATAGTAACATTTGTTTGTTCATTCAGCAATGCAACAGTACTATTGTTACTTTTTAATATATGTAACTGTTCCAGCACACACAGCCGCAGCCCTTTATTACACGTATGTAAGACTTTAAAGGAGTGGTCGTTGGCTGGGTTGTGTCCAGTGTCCAAAAGATGTTTGGCAAAATGGGATTTATCGGGATTGCAATTCCTGTACGCGGCTAAATACTCTTTATAACGTGTCTCGAAATTGCGACCAGTCTGACCCACGTAAACAGCGTGGCATTCGTCACAAACAAGTTTGTAAGCACCTGACTTTTGACGAGTATCCAACTTATCTTTATTATTACAGATATTTCTAAGAGATTTGTTTGTTTTGTACGCCACATAAACGCCGTTTTGTCGAAGAGTATTAGCTACTT
Source organism: Parnassius mnemosyne (assembly GCA_963668995.1). Lineage (NCBI taxonomy): Eukaryota > Metazoa > Arthropoda > Insecta > Lepidoptera > Papilionidae > Parnassius > Parnassius mnemosyne. Next base: position 24,151,530 of record CAVLGL010000001.1, read on the forward strand.
TTTCAGATATGGGGCCTAAGTAGGTCAAACTGCTCACATATCGATGAACACTTTGAGGTTGAACCGCGTACAGAGAGTTGTGAACAACATGCTTTTGTTTCTTTTTAATTAAGTTGTTAATGAAATTTTTTCAAAAACCGTTAGAGACTGCTATTTGATAAATTATATTAAGTTATTTTAAGTAATTTTCTTTAATTATTTATATATATATATATTATTTATATATATATATATATATATATATATATATATTTTCTTATGGGACAGTGAACAAACGGTTAATGTAACAATAAAAAGCGGCTAATTTATGTTGCCACGGATGACACGATGACGCGGGGATGACCGTGTCGGTGTGAGTTGGCTTTCGATAAATTTGTAAAACATATGAGGATTGTTTTCTTGTTATTGTTAAATCGAGAAAATTAAGGGAAAAATCTTGTTCCAATTCAAGTTTAAATTTAATTTTGTCATGGACTCTATTTATTTTATTGAGGAAAACATCCAGTTGTCTCCTTGTGCCATTCCAGCAAATAATTATGTCGTCTACATATCGATAGTAATATAAGATATTTTGATTGACATCTATATGTTCTTTTTCGAAATTATCCATGAAAATATCCGCCATAAGGGGACTTAGAGGGGACCCCATAGCTAACCCTTCTTTTGGTAGATAGAAACGGTTATTAAACTGGAAATAGTTTTGTTTCATACAGAGAGAGGTTAAGTTAAGAAGATCATTTGTTTCCCCGGGATGTAGACGACGTTTTTCAAAGAGATCTGCGAGTATACGCAAACAGTCAGGGAATGGGACATTTGTGAAAAGACTATCAACGTCTAAAGATAACAATATGGATTTAGGAGGAATACGAATATCTTTAATTTTGGAAATGAGATCTAAGCCAATTTTTAGGCTGTAAGTGGGGTTGAATCCAGATTTCTCTCGAAGGAGGAAGTTTAATTTTATAGCAAGGAAATAAGCTGTTGCACCAATATATGAGACAACTGGGCGAATAGAAACATGTTCTTTATGTATTTTTGGTAACCCATATAAAATGGGTGCTTGAGGATTCATTGGAACAAGATTGCTCCGAGACATGTTGTGATCGGGAAAAACATATGATGACTGTTGTATACATAACTTAATATCCGAAGTAAACTTTTTGGTTGGGTCAGACTCCAATAGCCCAAAGTCATCACCTTGGATAACATCTTTTATAATAACAATAACAAGCTTTTATATGGATTTCCGCAAAGTAACGCCTGATTCTATTAATTATATTAAAAAACTAGCACGGCCGACCAGGCAAGACCATCGTATTGCTGGCCAAAATTTTGGGTTCAATCAGCAGTGCAAACAACTTCATGTTATTCCCAATTATATTCAAATACGTTCCGGCACAAATAGTCGAGCGGCCAGTATTGCTATTTCTAAAGCTCAGAACATTTGGCTTAATGAGGAGTGTTGTCGTTGGTTTTCCAATAGAGATAGTTTAAAAATCCATCTTAAAGTTTTATACTCTGAACTTTCATATAAATTACATAATATTGAATTTGATATTTTGGATGGGAAAGCCAGAGAACTTGCATTCATTTATTTTATAACGCGGAAATTTGCGAAGTAAATTTTTCTAAAAGCTTTTATGTAATGGATTTCTGCAAAGTAACGCCTGATTCTATTAATTATATTTTGAAGTATTACTTGTGATCAACAATTAAACGTATTATTGTGTATTACAATTAACGTAACGTAAATATTATTATTATATATTACACAATGACCACCGGTGTAAGAATACCCACTACCCCATATCATCCCGTGGGTGTCGTAAGAGGCGACAGAGGGAAACGAATCACGAAATGGGCAACAGCGTATTCCTAACAACAACTCAAAATAAAATAAAACTGCGGTTTCCAACCCGCCAGCCAAGCTAACAACTACTAACTATAGCAAATATCCCCCTATGAGGCAATCTAAGGGGAGACCTATGTTCAGCAGTGAACTTTAATGGGCTGTATCGGTAACTCAATGTCCGATGGACTTACCACTGTTATGGAATAAGATAAATTAATAATGAAATCTTATGAATGTGTCCTTCATATGTGGTACGGTAAAGGCTCCTAACTCCAAGGGGTTCTAAAATTGGCACTATATTCCGAGGTATTTAGAAAAACTTTGTTAATGAGCGATTTACAAGATCTTTTTAATGTAAGATCTCTTATTAAATTGATAATATAACTGTGCGTAGTTATATCATCAAAGATCAGAAGTAATGTGTATACATTTTAAAATAATTGGTTACTTTTGCGAACGCCAACAGACCTCAACCCACGCTTCATCCGTTTTGGACCTCGTGCACGTGATTATCATGTTTTTTTTTAAATAGTAAGTTTTTAGTAGTATTTGTACCGTGTGTGATTTTGTGAGTAAAATTTTTCAAGGATTATACTTTTAATCGAAAACATTAAACTTTTTATGTTTTTTAAATAAATCAAGGTTATAATACATCTTGAATACAACGCTGCATCAGGTGCCAAATATTACAACCAGTTCCTTATTCCGATGTATACCGCTGCATAGCGATTACAGATACTTGATTCCTTTTTTTAATTTTCAGGTTTGTTTTTATGATTAGGCCCTTCCCGCTTTAGGTTAGACAATTTAAAAAGAAAATGAATACTAAAATCTATTTCTGAGGTATACTTTTGCGTTTCATTCACTAATGCATGTCAAATGTGATCTATGTAGGTTAGGTATTTAGTTAATTAATTGTAACGGAAAGCTAGAAGGCTAATTTAAGTTGATACACAATAAGATGTTATTTTTATCAAGTATTATATTATGTATATTTAATATGATTTTGCAATTAAGTATTGACCTTTTCATAAAATATGCTAAAGTCTTGTATTTTTAATGCTCGGAATTAGGAAACGAGATTTTTTGGTATGAAACGCTATTCCGATGTGTATCGGAATCGGGATAAGATTCTATGAGCACCTTATACCGCGGCATATACACACCCAAAGTACAGAGTGTTCACAACTTTAATACACAGCTTGCTATACACTTTTCGTTAGTTTCAATAAAGCGTAGGTTCCAATTTCCTTCATAATAACTTTCACAAACTTAGGTAAGTAGTTGTAAACATTTATGGATAATAATTCACAAACTAAATTATATCATTTTACACAAGTGGGATGCGGGAAGTAAAGAATGTAAGAACCTCCGAAGGAGACGGAGCTATAGTTGAAATAAGAATTATTATTTGTTTGGTTTTTGGCCATTTTGATCTTCGAGGAGTGTAATGAGAACTTTTTGTCCCTATTCAACAATAACCCCCATGATATCCTCTACATGATAGGATATTCAAATTGACTATGCCTAAAGTTTGAGCCACCCCCAATTTTTTGTTTTTTGTCCATTTTGACCCGCTTCAATCATGACCCTCATGACATCCTCCGCATGATAGGCTATTCAAACTGACTAGGCCTAAAGTTCAAGTCACCCCCCAACTCATTTCTAGTCTTTACTTCCAATTACTTCTAATTAATAACTTTTCTTACCTTCATCTAGAATTAAAATGCTAAATTGCAGCCCATTCCGTTCCGAACCTCTGTATATTAGAAATGAAAAAAAAAATGCTTCCGTTGAATAAGAAATTTCAAAAATATTTAATAAAAACCTGTTTTTACAATTTGGAAGAATATTTAAAAAATTAAAATACTCTATAATAAATCCCATGTAGGTTAGTCGTACATATTATGTATTCCTTATTTTATTTTTACGTAATATTCTTCTTTTTTTATAATTTTGATTAATTGTTTAACATTTATAGTAGCTACGTCATATTTGATCACCATTTGACATGGTCCACGTATATCGCCGAGGTTACCCATAAGGTCCACTCTACCTTGCATTCACTTAAATATCTTCAACTCCTCTTATTTCTGAGAGGGTTAGGAACTATTAAATGTTTCCACGAAACCACAGGCCATCATAATAGGCAAAAAATATTTGCGTAATGCATTAGAATTTACATCACTACCTCACGTTCGTGTTATTGGCGTTCCTATAGCCTATGCCGATACTGATACTGATTTGATCACCATTTGACGTGGTCCACGCATATCGCCGAGGTTAGCCATAAGGTCCACTCTACCTTGCATTCACTTAAATATCTTCAAAATGTCTTACCCCTAAAAGATAAAATATAACTCGCGCTAACTCTTATCCTACCTTTGCTTGATTAATATTTGGGCTCAGGAAACTTGACCGTATATCTCAGTTTCACAAGCAGCTCAAATGGCTCCCAATTCGACTTCGTAGGAACATTCGATTTTTACATCTCCTCTATAACACCTTGCACAATCCATCCTCTCCCTCATACCTTATAAGGCATTTTATATGGTAATGTGATTACTATTTAGGACCATTAATGTATTAAGTGAGATTTTAGTCGATCTATTTATTGATTAAAAAATACAAAGAACAATGCTATTTTTTCATGTTCCAATTTACCACCTAAAATAAAACGACCAAAATTAAAATTCTACTTTAAATATTTTGCAACATCTTATTAAATTACATTATAGAATTACTAATGAATTTTATTTAATAAATGGAAATCAATATAAATTTATATAAATCAGTGGTTGAAGGAAATGAGCAAAATATTTTAATTCACGCATTGGCTACGTTTGATTCGAATTTCATTGCATATTTATAGGGGAAGTTATTCTTGTTGACCGATATTAGCATATTTTAATTATGCGTACGTACAAAGGTAACTGTTTACTTATTTTATAACAAAACGTAGGAAATACCTAAAACCTGAAATGCGAAACGTCGTGAGATATATTTAGTATAGTCTATATAGTATTTATTTATGAAATTATTAAATATAGATATAACTGATAAGTAGCTGAATTTTTGTGGTTGTAAGTTGTCAATTATTATTTAATATAAAATATATTAAGTATTATAAATATACGTATAAAAATATATAATATATAATAAATATAAATATATTATGTATTATAAATATATTATATGTATTAATTGTTTAATATTTATAATAGCTACGTCATATTTGATCACCATTTGACATGGTCCACGCATATCGCCGAGGTTAGTCATAAGGTCAACTCTACCTTGCATTCACTTAAATATCTTCAACTCCTCTTATTTCTGAGAGGGTTAGGAACTATTAAATTTTCTGAAGCATTTGTTGGAGGAAAATTATCAATTAATTATAAATTCAAAACAAATATTTAATTATTCATTTCACTTTCTCTATTCAAATAACGATTTTATACGTGGTAGAGCCATACTGTAGGTATGTTTTAGTTGTAGCACGAATGGGACAGCTCGACCGGGGAAGGACCACGCTCTCACAGAATACCAGCGTAATTTAGAAAGTTAATACAGCTTTTTTTCATATGGTTAGTGTAAAGAATCTTTTTTACACGAGGTATTCCACCTTAGACTTTAGGGGTGACAACTCATATGGATTTTGAATCTTGATCAGGTGTCTACGTAGATGTCTATGTGCCACAACATCAACTTACCATCCAGGATGTTTTTTTTTAATTTCAATATCCTCATATATAAATAAATACTTTTTTTTAACTTTTTACGCAATGACAAGGATAACAAAAAAGAATGAATCGACTAATTAGGATTTTTGTGCAGAGTTGAAGGTCTAAATATTTTGAATAGCGCTTTACTGTTAAGTTATCACATCAGAACATTTGATCAATGAACTTAACATACTTTATTTACATACTTTATAAATGAAACAACTAAAACCAATTGTATAGTTTCTTTTAAAATATCCATACTAAATAACTTCAACTGATGTGTTACTTTTGCTCTTATCGTCCTAATGCGCATAAAATATTTTACTAGAGAAATTCTACTAGCAGCGCTATTGAAAGGGTGACACATTATTCATGCGAAATTCTCCATCGGAGACAAAGTAGGTACACGGAAACAGAAATGCGAGATGGAAAATTTGTGACGTAGTAATTTTAATTTTCTGCACTCTTTATCCATATAAACTTTATATCAAATATCACACGACTCCATGCGCGCAATATGCTTATAAAAGGGTACAGAGTTATAATCAAAACCAAATATACTACACATTTAAATAAAAACAGTTTTCACGGATTTTATCGCGTATATTAACTTATTTTATATACCCAACATTTGATTATATTACATAGATATATTCTTTTGGCACACCCCGATGAGGAGGTGGAGGAAATGTATGAGGATATCTCTAGAGCCATGCATTCCTCCAAAACCCACTATACGGTGTTAATGGGAGACCTCAACGCAAAACTAGGCACAAGAGAGAACGGTGAGCTGAAAGTAGGAAATTTCGGAATAGGGCAATGGAACCCAAGGGGCCAGCAGCTGCCCGACTTCATGGAGAAAGAGGGACGCTTTATGATGAACTCTTTCTTCCAGAAGCAGCCCCACAGGAAGTGGACCTGGTCGAGTCCCGACGGTTCCACAAAAAATGAGATTGACTTCATTATGACGACTAGACGACAACTGTTCAGTGATGTCTCAGTGATCGCGAGGGTGAAAACCGGCAGCGATCACCGAATGGTTAGAGGCACACTGAACGTAAACGTTAAGTCGGAGAGGTCACGTCTAATGAATTCAACGCTCCGTCCACCTCGTGATCTAATCCAGATTCCCGAAACCTTTCAGCTCGACCTAGGAAATCGTTTTCAGTGCCTAGAAGATTGCAATGCAGTGGACGATATGAATTATAAGCTCGTGGAAACTATCCATGCGGTCGGAGCTAATTTTTGTAAGACTCGCCGCAGAAGAACACAAAAACTCTCCGATGACACTCTTAATCTCATGGCTTTTAGACGGGATATGATGCTGCAGTCTTCAGTAGATTTGACAGCATACAGGCAACTGAACAGACAGATCTCAGGGACTTACGCAAATTTAATACTGCTCGTATTAAAGAAGTGATCGAGCGGAACCAGGGCTCCATAGTCTTTGCTAGAGATCTGTCTGCCAGAAAGAGCCAACTTTCGAAGCTGAAGACCAAGTGTGGCAGCGTCGTTTCCGGGACACCTGAGATATTGAGTGAGATTGAGAGGTTCTATGGGCAGCTGTACACATCATCGTTGAAGCCACACGTAAGTGTGAGCAACGATCTAAGAGCGAGTCTTATCCGACACTATTCCGATGATATCCCGGACGTTAGTTTAAGCGAGATTAGAATGGCTCTCCAGCACCTTAAAAACGGCAAGGCCCCAGGCGAGGATGGAATTACAGCGGAGCTTCTGAAAGCGGGTGGAAAACCGGTACTTGAATTCCTTCAGAGGCTCTTTAATTCCGTTCTCCATGGTGGCACTACACCGTAGGCGTGGAGCAGAAGTGCGGTGGTCTTATTCTTCAAGAAAGGTGACAACGCTCTCTTGAAGAACTACAGACCGATTTCCCTTCTGAGCCGCGTCTACGTGCTGTTTTCGAGAGTCATTACGAATCGTCTCGCGCGCAGACTTGACGACTTTCAGCCTCCCGAACAAGCCGGTTTCCGAAAAGGCTTTAGCACCATAGACCACATACATACCCTTCGGCAAATTGTACAGAAGTCCGAGGAGTACAATTTGCCACTATGTCTGGCGTATGTGGACTATAAGAAAGCTTTGATTTTGTAAAAATTTAGGTGGTGCTGCAGTCCCTTCGGCGATGCCAGGTTGACTGTCGGTATATCTAAGTGCTGAAGTGCTTGTACAGTAGAGCTATGATGGCTATCCGAGTACAGAACCAGAGTACGAAACCTATCCAATTGCAGAGAGGTGTAAGACATGGTGACGTGATATCCAAGAAAGTCTTCACCGCTGCATTGGAAGATGTTTTCAAGCTTCTGGACTGAAAAGGATACGGTATTAACACCAATGGCGAGTACATCACTCACCTTCGATTTGCCGACGACATAGTCCTTATGGCAGAATCGCTGGAGGAACTAAGCACCATGATCAATGACCTCAATAGTGTTTCCCAACGGATAGGTCTTAATATGAACATGGACAAAACAAAGATCATGTTTAATGTCCACGTCACACCTATGCCGGTAGTTGTTGGGAGCACTAAGCTCGTAGTTGTTGACGAGTATGTTTACCTGGGACAAATAGTCCGACTAGGTAAGTCCAACTTCGACCGAGATGTCAATCGACGGATTCAACTCGGTTGGGCAGCGTTCGGGAAATTACGGCACAACTTCTCGTCAGGTATACATCAAAACTTGAAAACAAGACTGTACAACCAGTGCGTGTTGCCAGTGATGACCTATGGTACTGAGACGTGGTCCTTCACTGCTGGCCGGATGAGGAAGCTCAAGGTAGCTCTGCGAGCTATGGAGAGGGCTATGCTCGGAGTTTCTCTGCGTGATAAACTTAAAAATGAGGATATCCGCACTAGAACCAGAGTGACCGATATAGCCCAACGGATTAGTAAACTGAAGTGGCAATAGGCCGGCCATATAGCTCGAAGAACCGACAACCGATGGGGAAGAAAGGTTCTCGAGTGGCGGCCTCGTACCGGCGGACGAAGTGTAGGGCGTCCCCCCACTAGATGAGTGGAAGTCGATGGATGCAGGTGGCTCAGGACCGTGCTTTGTGGCATTCCTTGGGGGAGGCCTATATTCAGCAGTGGACTTGTGATGGGCTGTAATGATGAATAATGATGATTCTTTCGTCACAGGTATAATCGTTCGCTGCAATATACAGATATATGCAGTAAACGAGTGAATTCGGCCACAGTCGAACGTGTGCCTGCTGTACTGTCATATGTTAGAGGTATCACTGACAAGTTTGCCTACATTTTGAAGCTTTTTTCTATTGAAACATACTTCAAGCCGTCGAAGAGGATTAGTCAATTTTTACTACCAGTCAAGTGTGATGACCATCTGCAAGATTCTCTGCAGGAGTGTAAAAGCTTGATTGTGAATGTCGTCTCTCTTACATAGGTCAACCTAAACGAGCGATAAAAACCCGCGTTAAAGAACGCGAAGCTGATGTGAAGAATCGACACTCCGGGAAGTCTGCAGTCAGTGAACATATACAGAATTTCCCTTGCCACTATATCAGACTTGATAGATCACAAATCGTCGCTAAAGAACACCAGTTTCTTTTAAAATGATTCACGAGGCTATTGAAACCTCAAAACATCCTAATTCCAATAGTAATTAATAAAATTAAATCCCAACCCAAGCATGCAACAGCAAGACTTCAAAACTTTAAGTTCATACTGCGTAGTTCGGTACAAAAATTAGTTATTAATAATTATCAGGAGGTAGCCATGGTTAACATTAGGACGTCGAACACCTCAGTCCCCTTCCCCCATTGCCATGGGTGCTGCAATGTGCTCGAAACGTTGGGAATATAAAATAAGTTAATATTCGCAATAAAATCTGTAAAAACTTATATGTGTAGTCTTCGCGTAAATATCAGAAATCATTAAATATTCTACACTCTTACTACTCTAATAGAAAGACTCATTTAATAAGGAAAATAAGTATTTTACATTAAAAATTACAGATCTCAATTCCGTATGTACATAAATCCAATATCTTAAAATCAGGCAATCAGCTTTGCCTCAGATAGTACTTAGAAGGTTACTGGAACTGACACAACGCATGAGTGAAGCAAATATTTTTCTTTCTATTGCTGAGAAGCAGTCAGTACTAACTTTTTTAAACATTTTTGAGAAGACTTTAACAAAAACTGTATAACATGTTTGACAATATACCAAAAAAAAGTGTATTGTTACATTTTTTACAATGAGCAATGCAAACCTTAGAGTCACCATGTTGCATGAAAATGCGTGAATGTAAAATAATAATGCCCTACGTTTACGTTCCATATCCACTTCTTTCTTCTTTAGAATGGTCATCGATGACCTAGTGCCCTAGGTATTCAAATTGTGCGACCCTATTTAACGCTGTTCCTCTAACATGTAGAACAATCTCGGGTGTTTTGTTACCTGCTTTAAATATTAATATTTCACTCGTTTGTATTTGATGCCATGAATCTCTCCGTACTTTTCAAAACATATTGTTAAGGTCCTCAGTGCCCTAACTAATGGACTGGATAAACAATGTAGAATAGAATAGAATGATTTTTGACGCAATGAATTCCCCTTGTAGATATATATACAAGTATACTTTAATGGCGCAGGGCAGGATCATGGTTCCCGAATGTGTGCGCAAGCACATATGCACTTTATATTCCCTCACTCTCATAGTCTGATGGGACGGTAAACCGACACGAATATAGATAGATCACACTAAGAACCAACGGCTTTTTACTTTCTTTCTGAAGCACAGGGGTAAAATTCTCCGGATTGCTGCTGAGAATTTCTTGATGGAAAACCCATCTGATTTAGGGCACGATCACACCACTCAAAGGTTAAAGAACTGTCCTTGGTTGAGTGTAGTTTTATTTTTTATTTGTTGCAGGTAGAGGCATAATAAAGATACTTACTCAATTTTCTTCATTTAGTTGTAATTAAGTACCTAGCATTGGATTATAGTTTACATTTAAAATATTTTTTTAATATTAAAGGCAATAAGGTGCCTCACCGTAGTACCAATAATTGGTGCTTGAGCTTGCTTATTTAGGGCAATCTCTTATCTTTTGTATGGGAACCAATTGTTTACTTTATTTTCGGAATTCGGAAGCAAATGCGTTCTGAATTACTTTGTTACGGCATTTTGTTATTCTTTACAATATCAAACACAAGCGTATAATTTACCCAATAATATTATAAGTACATTCGTACCGCCTTACTGAATTTATGAGCTGTTCATTTCCCATTTTAGCAACAAAACGCGTACTCGGTGCAAGGATCTATTTGTTTATGACGTGCTCTGCGTAACTTCTAGAAACACACTGGTCCTACGCGTAGGATTACGTACGAACATCCCCTCTACCTTCCCACGCCAATCTAGACAACGCAGTTCGATGTTGCTTCGGACGCGTGTGATTGAAATGCAAGTTTTATATTGCCTTAAAGTATATGGTCCCATGTAGTAAACTAAATCAGAAAAATGTATGATATTTTTTAGTATATATGCTATTTAGGTAGTGTTTTGAAAACATGATACTACTAATTTGACACGATAGAAAAAAATCATAATGTTACCTCTAAAAATTTCTTTTAACGAGTAAAATCCATACTAATATACATGCAATTATTTTGAGTTTTTGTCAGATTATTCTACAAGCAACATATTAACGTAATAGTGTTTTAATTTTTTAATCATAGTAATAGATTTTGTTTAACATCGCATTTTCTTATTTCTGAAATAATACGTACGGATGTATGCGTAAACGCCTGCGTACCGACACTGCTGGCCGAGGCCTGATGCTATAATATAGACGTGTCGCTCTTTTTGCCGCATTATTTACGTAAATATTGTTTAATGTTTTTGTATAATTTTATTTTTAAATTCATTGTTTCATATTCATAAATATTTATCTTTTCATAAATATTCTTCTTTCGTGTAAATATAATATATTTTAAGTTCAGATTAATTTAAATTAAGTTAATAATTATAATTGGTAAATATGGGAAATAAAGTGAAACCCGTTAAGAAGACTAAAAAACGTTCATATAAATCAATTGCCCAACATATGAACAATATTAAAAGGTAAGAACATTTTATTTTTACTAAATGTTATTTTTATAACAATAAACTTATGATTTGGAAACGTAGTGTATACCTGAGTACCTGGGTTCGATTCCAGGAATATGAAGTGAAATTTAATTTAAAACTTTTTTATTTAAAGTATTATGTATTTTGATAAATTTAAAAATATTTTATAAATAATAAATATAACAATATATATTTATTTTTATAACAATAAATCTATGAATTTAGGAAACGTAGCGTATTACAGTAGTGCATTTTGTAGAGTACGGATTTGCAGTTTGCACTCGAGAGTACCTGGGTTCCATTCCAGGAATATGAAGCCATATTTTCATTTTTCTTTTTTATTTAGTGTTATATATTTAGATAAATTTATTAAATGCTTTTATAAATAATAACTAAAAAATACATATTTATTTTTATAACAATAAACCTATATTTGTAGTTTGCAATCGAAAGTGCCCGGGTTCAATTCCAGAAATATGATGTCAAATTTTCTTTTTTATTTATTCATTTATTTCTCTTTTATTTATTTATTTATTTTCTATTACATATTTAAATAAAAATATTAATTATTTTTTTAAATAATAACTAAAAAAATCATTTGAAATGAAATATTTTTTTACAGGAGAAAGAAAGTTGAAGATATCAACACAGAAGTTAGTATTTCAAATGTGTAAGTAAATACAACTTTTCTCTTTTATAATAACAACAAAAACACTACAAATACCTAATTTTTTTGTTAAAAGACCGCGGCTTATTGATAAATAACAAACAGGCATGACGAAATAACAGAATCATTTGAAAATTGCGATGTTACTTATCACATGTAGGAGTTTAGGGCTGGGGTTGGCAACCTTTTGAGTCGGAAGAGTCAAAAATTACAATTTACAAAATTTCAAAGTTTTTAAAGAGCCACAATTTTTTTCTTGCCAACCATAAATAGTACCCGCATAAATAAATTTTTTGACAAAAAGTAATCGATTTATTCATAAGAAAAAAATATATTTATTCATATATAAATAGTATTTTTTACAATTAATTAGAATATAATTTCTATTATTATCTAATTGTTAGAATATATATATGGTATTATTAGATAATCACTTATTATTTAAGTAAAAAATTAAAACAAACATTTATTTACATTGTAAGTCTTTTATACATAATTTGAAATATTTAATTTTTTCCATAGACTGGAAACAGTACCACAAGAAAATCATCATTGTGAGGTTATAGATATAAGTAAATATTATCCATCGAAGCATGTACTGGAAGAAGCCTATAGTACACAGGTAATATTCATAACATCAGCCGCACGTTGTAATGTAACATAATCTTGCCACAAACACGTTTAGTTTTAAAATTAGTTTTGAAAATAATAATGGAATAATATAATTTTAGGTGGCTAGTATTTCTGAAAAGCAATTTGATGTCCAACCTAAAAACCAAGAAACAGATGTATTAAATTACAGTATAGAAGTATGTTTTTCACTTTTTTTTTAAGAACACATCGTTACATAGAATTCTTTTAGGTTTAAATTTCAATGTTTTATACGAGCAAAGATTTATCTTATTTATCAAAAAATAGTATTCATATTCATTTTTTTTTCAGATGGAAAATTATACTTCTAAGAAGAACATCCATATTGGACGGAGAATTATTAACGTATCCCATTTTTTGGAAAAGATAAATGAGATCTCACATCATGGACCATTAGACTGCGGACTATCTTGTATCGAATTAGTTGGCGAAAAGATTCACTGTTTATCTTCCAAATTTACTTTTTCATGCAAAATGTGTAAACGACAATTTGTGATCGATAACGACGGTGATAATTTTTTAAATATTAATACAAGTGCTGTAACTGGCGCCATTTCAATCGGGTGTGGTTTTAATCAGTTACAAGAATTTTTATCCGCCATGAATTTAGCAATTATGTCTCAAAAAACTTACCAAAAGGACCACAAATTGTTGTCTGAGAACTGGCAGCAACTTGCACAACAGTCCATGGACCAAGCAGCTGAAGAAGAGAGGAATATGGCTTTAACAGAAGGAAGAGTCACTAAAAATAGCACGCCAATCATAGATGTGATAGCAGACGGTGTGTATGGTAAAAGGTCATACAAAAAAAATTATTCGGCTTTATCCGGTGCTGCCGCAATTATAGGCAGAAAAACAGGCAAAATTTTGTATTTGGGAGTGCGCAACAAATACTGTTACCATTGTGATCGTGCTGCGAAGAATAAAAAAACAGTTCCTGAGCATTTCTGCTCTAAAAACTATTCCGGTCCGTCCACAGGAATGGAGAGTGAAATTATTGTGGAAGGTTTTAAATAATCTTTGGCTACCCACGGTCTGATATACGGAAGACTCATATCTGACGGTGACTCAAGCACTTATTCCAAAATTTTGCAAGTGATACCATATCAAGATATTACAGTTGAGAAGGTTGAATGCAGAAATCATTAACTGAGGAATTTTTGTAACAAGATGCAATCACTTCAAACCGAAACTAAATATTTAAAAAGTCACAGAAAACTGTTAACAACATCAAGAATCATGACTATGAGATCCTGCATAAAAAAATCAATTAAAAATAACAAAAACGGTCCCTGCCCAAAAGAGCAATATTTATTTGATGACATTTTGCAAGCACATCATCATGCTTTTGGGAATCAACCTTGAATGGAAAACACATTTCTGTGATAAAACAGGAAATGTGTAGCAAAATGATATTCCAAATGATTTTAAGCTAAGTTCTCTGTGGCAGAGAATCTGTATTATGATTCAAGGTATTGCCGGCCATGCTCGAAGTTTACTTCATGACGTGAACAGCAACGTGGTGGAACGCTATCACAGCATCATTGCGAAATATGTAGGAGGGAAGAGAGTTAACTTTTCCCTCAAAAATTCGTATGAGACGCGATGCATTGCTTCAGCAGTGTCGTTTAATGAAGAAAATTCACTGTCAAAGCTATATAAGAAAATGACCAACAAAAGCCCAAGAGGTAAGCTGAACATGTGGGAAGAAAGAAAATATAAACAAAAAGTACTTAGTAAAAGGTATACAAAAAAGAAAAGACGACTAGTTTTCAGCCAAAAACGCAGTGATAAGGATTATGGCCAGTCATGTGAAAAACCTGATATGCCGGTAGAAGTACTGGATAAAATGAAAAATGATTTTAATAAATCTTTAAAAAAGACGGATGAGGAGCGAGCAACAATTGAAAGAAAAACTATTTTACAAAGTGCTAATGGAGAATGGCTTGAGATGAAAAGATCTTTATTGACTGCATCCAACTTCGCCAGAATTATAAAAAGACGTACTAATACACCATGTGCTAATTTAGTAAAAGATATACTTTACCGAAAAAAACTTGATCACGTAGAATCCATAAGCCATGGCCAACAAAATGAAAAAACCGCCCTTGCACAATTGGCTGTACAAGAAAATATAACCATTAGACCCTGTGGTTTATTTATAAACCAAGAATTATGTTTCTTGGGTGCAAAGCCTGATGGATTAACTGAAGAACATACTGTGATTGAAGTAAAATGTCCTTTGACAGCCAATAAAATGGGCCTTGCAGCAGCAATTGAAAAGAAAAAAGTTAACTTCTGGCAAAAAACAAAAACAGGTAAATTTGTCATTAACAAAAAACATGCTTGGTATTACCAAGCTCAAGGGCAGCTACACGTGACTCAAAGAAAATATTGCCTATTTGCTGTTTGGGGAATGAAAAAGAAAAGCTAAAGACGGAAATAATTAAACGAGATGATAATTTTTGGGAAAAAGAAATGAAAGAAAAACTATCAAAATTCTATTACGACTGCATATTACCTGAGATACTTGATCCCCGAATGTCAAGAAATATGAAAATTCGTGAACCATACATAAAAAATAAAAATACGGACAAAGACAAAAATGAAAAGAATGATAAAAGTGAAAACGAAGATAAAAACGAAAACAAACACAAAATCGAAAACAGGGGTAAAATCGAAAAGAAAGAAAAAAGCGAAAGCAAAGATAAAGATAACGACAAAATTATGCCAATCCAAAATTATGACGAAAATTATTCACAACAAATATCAACCTCTACACGTTACTTAGATTTTAGTAGATTTTAGGAACAAAAATAAATGAAAATTACTTTATAACACATTTATTTAATAATTGTATATATACGTACATAAACACATCAACAGAATCTAGGGATATTTTATATTTCATCGAATATCTAAAAATCTATGAAGAATTTTCAGATATAGTAAATGGAAAAATTATATGTTATTTTAAGTTCTCTAATATAAAATAAAAAACATTTTTTTGTTTTAAATAAAATGTAAATTTTTTTAATCACCGTATAAAATTTGTATGATAAAAAAACTTCATTTCTTCTTATAAAAATAGTATTTATAATTAAAATTGAAAAAATCATATAAAATGTAATAATTAATAATCAGTGTTGTCACCTCTTATTTAATTACACATCGACATCGATTGTTCATATTTAAAATTAATTTTTCAATGTCTTGCTGCAGTATGAGGTCCCATGTTCTTTGTAAGTGTTCGTAAAGTGTTTGTTCCGTCGTCAAATTTGGCGGGAAAACACACATACATACACACGCACACAAACCCACACTCACAGATACACATAACATATATTTCTCAATTTTATATTTAATAATTTGAAAACTAGACTTTGTTATCATTTTAGCACTTACAACTGTAAGTATGTACTTATTATATACCTACTATTACGGGGATTGAGACTGTTACTCCTTAACCGATTCATTGCGGCACCGATTTTCGACAACTTTTAGCTGTGGCGGCGAACAAATATTTCATGACACGCCTGGACAGCCTTACAGACAAAAATGACACGCCTTTTGTGCCATCCGCCATGTGTAAAAGTAATGTTCTTTTTTATGTTTTTTTTTTTACTTGTTTAGACCTAATTAAGTATATTTGACATGAAACATAAGTTACAAATGGAAGGATACTTGTTTTTAGTGGATAACTACGTGTTTTTTTACGTGTTTTCTTTGAAATTGAGAGTAAGTGACTTTTTTATGAAGAAATTACAAACCTTTTGTACTATTTATTGTTTTATAAAAAAATATTTATATAAGTAGGTACAGCTAAATCCCCCTGGAAAACCTTGGTTTTTATTAAATTAAATTTTCACCTAATAATAATATTTGTAAATATCAAACAATCAAGAACCTTAATTTGGAAAAAATAAGGTCTATGATTCATTAATATTTACAAATGTTAAATATTATTTAATGTTATACAAATGTAAAAGTAAAGTCGATTCGAAAACGTCTAATTAGTAAGAATAGCAAAACAAGTGTTTTCAAAAGGAAACATACGCCGCCGCTATACGGCGGCAGATTCACAAAAGACTATTTATTGGCGTACTTTATTATATAGAAATTTTTATGCATGAACAGATTCAAACTGTTTCAAGCAAAAATAAACCTTATACCATATCACAAGAGCACATGGTACTTCGCAGGTCTATTCGGCAATATGAGAGTAATACGACGGCAGTTCAACCATTTTAAGCAATATTAAACAATAAGACAAACGCATTGTTTTTTTTTAACAGGAGACTTGTTTTCCAGAAATTTATTTACAACTTGAGTTTGTGAGCGATTGCAATGAGTGCTATTATTTATTACTTATTAGACTATTTTTCCATAACGTGATTGAAAACCCACAAAGTAAAAAGAGTACCATGTAGAAGTTAAAAAAACTTTGTCAACACCTAAAAATTTAAAATTTTCAAAATATCTAGAAACGAAGCCGCATGCATGAACTACTTGCAAAATAGTGAATATTTTGTTCTGGATAAATTTTCCAAAAACGCAATTTGAGCGAGTTATAACGATTTTTTAAAACGATACGACTCGTGTGTTACGCCACACGCAAAAGTAATCAATGGCACGCCTGGCGTGCCATATTCATTGAACCGGTTAACACAGGTTATCTTGTAACCTAGCTAGGAGAACATCCACTAGATTGAATATAATATTTTATAGATAGTACATACGATGTAATGTCCTACCCATGTACTACAATCACTTTTATATAAATAAAGTTTATTACTATTATTATATAAATAAACATGTTTTAAGTTTCATCGAATCAGTTTTATTTCAAAATCACCCACATCCTTAAATTTTCAAGCAACGTTAAATTAAAATTAAAAATAATTTCGTTGTCCCAGATATTTCTTTGTTAGATCTTTATCTTACCTGCGTTTCGTCTATTATAACACTCCGGCGTAAACCTCGCTAATCCGTTAGTGTTAAACCTCATTGTCGTTAGATGGCGCTCACATGGAATGTGTAAATGTGTGCGTGCATCTTTCGAGGTCACTTGGCTCTTGTAGTCCTCTTAACAAACTAAAGAAAGCTTACTGTTGAATATAGGAATCCTTATGGATAATAAATAATAATAATAAATAATAAATATTTAGTTCATTTCGAATTACACATGTTGACATACAGGAAACAAAATGATTACAATTAATAAAGTAACAATAAGTTTAACAAAAATAACATGCTATGATAAAATTAAAACTATGTGTAGCTTAATAATGTAGAATCTACAAAAGAAGATAGAAAATTCATATTTATAATATTAGCTACCTGCCTGAACTATGTTAACTACCTGTGTTTCAGACATCACTTATACAATCGGTTTAATAATGTAGGACACTAGATATTTTAATAATTAAACTAAATTGTATAATAAATAAAATAACTAAATAACAATTATTTATTGCCTACAATTAATACAAAACTATTTTAGTATATCTAACAACTTCTCTGTGTCTTCGTAATTTAATTTATTTAGAAATTCCCTTACACTTATATTACAGTCCTTATAACTTAGACCATATACCTTTAGTGACTTGTTGAGCTTGTTATATAGAAAGGGTCCTAAAAATATGTAAAATTTGTTCACAAATGCGTGTTTGGTTTGAGGGTTTACACAAACTAAGTCCATTCTTCTCCTGTCTATGGATTTTAAGTTAAATGGAAGTTCGGTATGCTGTTTTAATATAATTTTCAGGATAAACAATTGACGGACAGTTAGTACACTACATGCCAAGTACAGTTGATGTGTAGGAAACATGAATGGACGGAAAGTGGCTACCTTTAGAACTGCTCTCTGAGCACGTTCTGGCTGGACCCATATGGAGGATATTTCATAACGTGACTACGCTTTGTATTCAGGTTTACAAATTAAGTGTCCAGGCCGTCTAAAAATAATTAAAACAGCCACCAGATCGTATGAAAGCTCTTAATATTCTTAAACTATATTTTAGTCTATAATTTTTGGTCCATGTATGACATCTGCAGACACACAAAAACATTCAAATATTTTATAATTACCATCTGAGTTCAATGGGAATATAAGATTCAAGAAGTGGACTTAAATTATATCTCGAGTAACAACATATAAGGTCAGAGTATAAACATTAAAATAATATGTATAAAAGTCTAATATTTCATTAGCTTCGTAAGGGTAGTGGAATGGTATTGGCAGATTTAACTAATGTTGATTTAACTAATGTTTTTTTTTATAGAAGAGGGGGCAAACGAGCATGCGGCTCACCTGATGGTAAGTAACTACCGCCGCCCACGAACAACCGCAACACCAGGGGAATTGAAGATGCGTTGCCGTTACTTTTCAGAAAGGTGTAAACTCTTTTCTTGAAGGTTCCTAAGTCGTATCGGTCCGGAAAATTCGCTGGTGGTAATTGATTCCACAAGGAAGTTGTGCGAGGGAGAAAACTTCTTCTAAATCGCACAGTGGTGGACCGCCAATCATCCAGATGGTATCGATGGTAACGCGAGTTTTGTCGCAATGTGCGATGGTGAAATTAAGCGGCTGGAATTAGTCCGAACAATTCCTCAGAGCACTTCCCGTGATAGATGCGATAAAATACGCAAAGAGATGCAACATCTCTACGCAGTGCCAGTGTATCGAGCCGATCAGAAAGAACTCGGTCGTCGACGAATCGAACCGCTCTACGCTGGATGCGGTCAAGTGGAAGGAGCTGGCACTGGGGTGCTCCGGCCCAGAGATGAGAACAGTATTCTATGTGGGGCCGAACTTGCGCTTTGTAAAGTTGCAAGCGATGTGCCGGCATGAAATACTGTCTCGCTCTGCTGAGCACGTCAAGCTGTTTAGAGGCCAATTTGGCCTTCCCTTCCAAGTGACCACGAAACTGCACACTATTCGATATGTCGACGCCAAGGATTCCGATACTAGCTGAGGCAGCAAGGGGAGTGCCTTGAAACTGAGGAGATACGACAAAGGGATTCTTTTTAGCGGTAAACGCGCAAACTTGTGTCTTCTGGGGATTGAACTGGACTAGATTTAGTCGGCTCCAATCCGAGAATTTGTTAAGCAAAGACTCGACTTCAGACACAAGTTTGTCCTGGTACTCAGCGACGTTTTCCCGAGAAATATTGGCACGGCCGGTATATAAGGCATCAACAGTGCTGTCGTCATAGTATAGCAATGAATGCTACCAGTTAGCAACATATCATTGATATGCAGGAGAAACAGCGTTGGTGATAGCACGCAGCCTTGTGGAACACCAGCGTTGATAGGCTTTAAATCAGAGCATACACCGTCTACTACGACCTTGATGCTCCGATCAGCAAGGAAACTGGTGATCCATTTGCACAATTTCTCGGGAAGCCCATAGGAAGGGAGCTTCGAAAGAAGCGCTTTGTGCCAGACCCGATTGAAGGCCTTCGCTATGTCCAAACTATCGGGAAATGCCTCCCCCTTGGACTCTACTGCCTCCGCCCATCTATGAGTCAGATGGACTAGATGTATTCTGTTAATTATAGCCAAATGCACATCGTCTCCTGCATCGAACCACTTTTCATGAGGAAATGCCTACACATACCCAATAGCGGGGCAAGGACGGTTTATATCGGACTCGACCGGCATTTTGGCAGTACCATGGGCACGCTTTTGCACTTAATTTGCGGCTTGCCCAGCGCCGGCCGCCCCATGGCTACGGGATGGGACTACTTCTCCCCGTTTTGCTTCTTAAGAAAGGTGTACCAGGATTACATGGCGCGTCTTCCACCGCGGCCTCTTACTCTACCTGCGTAACGAACCTCTCCGAGACCGATACGCAGAGGCAATGAGGTCAGGATAAAACCAGCACTCAGAAGCTTTCCCGATCTCAGCGGCGGCTCCGATCCTTGGCTCCAGCGCCAACCGAGATTCACATTCTTTGCGTATGCGTAACCCACAGGCTACATAGAAGAAATATGTCAAAAACGTCTTCATTAATCCACAAAACCGCGATTATTATCAACAATATCTAGCCATTTCTTTATTACAAAAGATTCCCTTCCCTTTCCTTAACATATGACATTGTCGAAAATAATCAAACAAAAGAGAGAATATTAGAAATTCTGAAAAATTAAAGTTTTCATAACTTTAATTAAAAACTAGAGCCTGCCCTATGATGCGTAAAAATATAAGAGAAGAGAAAATAAAAAGTTCAATGCTGAGAAACTTTTAGAACGGTTGCGGCATATTTCTTTCATTACGGGTTTATTTTTTTCTTTTGATATATTTGAATAATAATTTCAAACAATTTTACAAGTGTTTTAAAATTTTACATTTTTACAACTACCTCTTTAGCTTAAGCTCAAACTTTATTATCTTACGCTAGGTGACGTTTTTGTATATATTGTATTGCTGGGAATGAGGGTAAAAAAATAAAAGGAAATACGAGCAAATGAAGGTAGAATGGTAATCTCCTACTAGTTTTAGTAGTATAAAATATCGCACAGGCGACTAAGAGGCATCCGATTCGGCAGAAAGGCCACAAAACTCAATGCCAGTCCCACATAACCACGGCAGCCGGCTGTCGTGGTATGCTTAGAGCATTCACCACCTCCCTTCTCCGCCAAACTAAGAGGCATCAGTCTGTCGTTACTATGACCGTTGGGGTATTCTACTAGTAAGGTCGTGTTGCTGAGAGGCTGCCCTGTGTTACATTAAATGGGTAGTGATGCTGTTAGTTTGCATACTTTGGTGTTATCATGTAATTGGATCCTGATAGTAAGCAGTGTTTGTTACTGAGTAGTGTTCTTTTATTTAAATAATTTTGAGAATAATTTCTATCATCAGAAGTGGAATAGTTTCTTACAGTGAAATAATATTATAATTTCCTAACAATCAGCCTTATGTGCGATTTTATACCGATTTTCTTCAAAAAGGAGGAGGTACTCATTAATTTTTTATAGGTGAGTCGATTTCATTAATTCTTTTTTTATTTGAAAGCTGGTGCTTTTCATGTCGTTTCATATAAATTTGATCAAGGTTTTCGGATATATCGGATAATCGTTTTTGAGTTGTTCTTTATAATTTATATCGAAATTGGTTGTACAAAATTTTTATTTTTACCACTTGTTATTACATTTGTAGAATTTCTTATTGTTCCATTTTGTGAGCTTTTTAACAGGATAAGGAAAATACTAAGAATTTTCCGGATTGGTGACACCATTACAAGAACCATAACAGTTACATTCATAAGTAAAATTTATAAGGCTTCTGAAGAATACAATGCACAGTATATCTCACAAACTCACCGTACACCTTTTTTAGAGGTTGGAATTTTTCGCAATCACTACTTTTAGCAGACATTAGCGATGCATTGCAATGTTAAGATCAGCTTCAAAGATTCTCCCGTCTGTCAAAATTTATTCATTTTACGCCTTCCTTAGAGAATTCCTGGTACTAACAGTCCATACCTAGTCAACTCTTACAACGTTCGTGAATGAGATATGAATATAGATTACGCTGTTATCCGAGGCCGTCATTTTTTTATTTGGTTTTAAATCACGAAAATATTAGTTACGATGAAATTCTGTAATTATTTTTATATGAAAAGGTTTTTTGACAAGAATTTTAACGTATTAAGCTGCAGTTTGCTCTAATCTATACAACATATTATGAATCAAATTGAAGTGTCTCTCTCTAATATCAAAATAACTGCCTTTAATTGAGCTCGAGTGTATATTTGCGTGCCATTAAGACATAAATATTGTATTTACTACTTTACATTAGAAACTATATATCCCCGAAACTCTTCACCGCTGCATTGGAAGACGTTTTCATTTTCATATATAATACTCGTATTATATTAATAATATTAAGCGGCCCCCTAAAATTACATAATGACAAATCTAACATTAAATTAAACCTGGTGTTCAGTATTGATCTGCAACGTAATAACAGCGTCATCACCGATTGAATTTGAAACACCAAAGTATTGAATGTACTAAAGGCACCAACAGAAAGTCTAAAATAGGATAAACATTTAACTAAAGCCGTTACTAATCGCTTTGGTTACAACTTGATACCTGACTTGTAATTTATCACAGGTGAACAATTTCCCCTAAGATCAAAGTTGTATCGTGGACAAAAACAAAAAAGGGTCAAAACTCTAAATATACATTATATTAATAAGCAAACAAATTTTACAGTAGATTTTTGCGTCATTACGAATTCAAATGACGATAAATGTGAATAATAACCGTGAAGAGTCGCTGCGTCCCCATCGTGCTATAATTCAAACCGCCGAAAACTTCCAGCTCCAATTACAAAACCGTTGTCAGTGCCTACAAGACTGCAATTGCAATATAGTAGACAATATGAATGACAAGCTCGTGGAAACTGTCCAAGCAATCGGAGCTAAGTTCTGCAGGTCCCATCGCCGAAGAAGCCAAAAACTCTCCAATCACACTCTGAATATGGGACCACCCCTGAAGTATAAATATTTATTAAAACTAGCTGTTCTCCGCGACTTCGCGCGCGTTAATTTAGGGTTTTAATTATTTTGCGATTTACCCTAATACTTTTTCTAAAATAAAAGAAGCCTAAGTTACTCCTTATAATATCAGGTACCTGTCGGAGAAAGTCTCGTCAAAGTCACAACAGAATAGACAGACAGACCGACAAACCGACACACAGACAGACAGACAAAAATTTTAAAAGTGTTGTGTTTTTTATAAGTATCGAATATACTTTAATTTGCATTTAGTAAAAAGCAGTTATTTTGACATTACAAAGATACGCTTCAATTTTACATATTTATTTGTATAGATAGAATTATCAAATCGGTTCCTAAATGACGAAGATATCGCGGAACATACATACATAAATAAGAATATTATCATACATTTGAATTGTTAACCTCCTTTTTTTTTTCGAAGTCTGAAGATGAAAAATGTGCAAGAAGTGTAAATCGCCTATACAATCAGAAACATAATCACAAATCCAACATTTCGTTTTTACGACATTCTTGGCAAGTAAAACGGTTAGCACATTCTTTTATGTTATAAATCTCACATGAACCATAATTGTATTATTGAAATTTTATTTAATATAAATTTACCCTATAGTTCTATCAATTCAATCGAATTGGAGCTGTATTTGCGTATCCAAGCGCAGATACAGCTACAATTTGAGTGAATCTCTATAATCCAGTCTATTACCATGTATTTTAGTTTTTAGTTATTAAATTTTTATTCAGCGTGTGCGACAATTTCATTTAACATTGTAAGTAATATGTGGATAGCGTTGTGGGCTACATTATTGTGAATACATCATGTTATTGTATTTTAGATATTACTGTATTTTGTAGCTGTTTGCTGTTCCTTAATAAATAAAATAAAATAAAATAAAATACTGGCATCCTTCAAGCAGGAATCTTCCCAAACGATATCTTACATTTTATTTTGTCAAGATTTAGTGAGCTATTCGCCACAATCAATGACTTAAGAAAAAAAAATTGTGACTTTAGGAGACGTAGCCCCTTTTCTACCGACTTCAAAAATGAGCCGGTACTTAATTCGACTGTATGTTTTTTGTTATGTGTGTTACATCATAACTTTGTAGTGCGTGAACCGATTTCGATGATTCTTTTTTGTTTGAAAACTGGTGCTTCACATGTGGTTCATGTAAATCAAGTCTGACCAATAGTTTTTGAATTATTCTTAATAATTTATATTGAAGTCGGTTGTATAAAATATTTAATTTTTGATTATTAAGAGGACACATTTCGTCGTGTATGTAGTTTAAGGGGTGCCAATGGGATAAGTTAAAAATATATTATGGCTTCCGATAGCTGGCGGTATTGTCTCTATGAGGTCTTTCAGACATTTCCTATTGTTGCTTAATACTACTCCTAAGATACGAAATAGGGTCATAGTCTATAACCCTATTAATCAATGACTCATGGATTCCCTTAGGCCGCTACGAACCACACCTACACGACACTTCATATTTAATCGAGCTACATTATTATTTACAGTATCTCGTCTTACAAATCTTTTATCACTTCAGTGATGTTATAATATTAGTTATTACTTTATTAATAATTTTAATAGTTGAGTTTTAATACCAGTTATTAATTTACACTAGTCTCTCAAAAATTACTAAATTTCTTTTACATTCTGAAGCTCCATTTTTAAAAGTAATAGCCATACAACTATTTTAAAATGTTTTACAAAAAGCAGACCGATTCAAGGGGTCAACCATCCCCTAGACCCAATTTTAGTGCCTCTATGGGTGCGCGCATAAGCGTGAGTGAGACATATATTAATATCTAGAGGACGATTGACTTCTTGTAAAACGTTTTAAACTAGTTGTCTGGCTGACATATATAAAAATGGAGTTTAAATTGAGTAGTAGATGTTTTATTGTAAGGACTTGTTTTCTATCATATCTAGATGTAATGGTTGGGACTATACTAAACATGTTGACATACTTTAGACTTCCTGGAGCGTCGGTGCTTCACATCAACGATACGGTCTTTGACGAAGGTTTTTATGAAACTTTCAGCCAAAGATGCGTAAAACAACCCAACGTAAAAAAGTTAAAAACGTAAACGTGATAAAATCCGTACTTAACATTACTTTTATTCCATGTGTAGTATACGTCATTATAGAACTGCGTTTATGCAATTTTGAAGTCTACTCGAACTTAAAACAAATATCTACACCTATTTTATGGTGCCAATGAATATTAAATAGGACCAATGATATGAATGAAATATCTCATATAAACATTATACCGTAAATTGAAATTGAAAACTAAATCAATTTTAATTATGAATGAATGTAAAGAGTAAAATGTAAATAATAATAATAAATTTTGATTAAAAAAAAATTTACCTTTCTTATGGATATATTTACACGGAAGACACGCACGATATAAAAAATAGTAGTTATTTCTAGACATATATATTCACGTGTTCCTGTAGCATATTATATCTATGTCAAATACCAATCACCTACGTCTAATAGTATTTTTGAATTTATAAAATATCTTCGAGAGACATTAAGACACAGACAACGAGGGGCCTCTATAAGTAATAAAATTTTGCTAAATTTGGCACGGAACAGCATTTAATGATGTTCCTAATTCATGCTCCTGCGTGCGAAGCCGCGGGTAAAAAGCTAGTGTTAAATAAAATTATATTAAAAAAAATGTACAATTTTGATGAGACTGCAAAAAGCTTAAAGTAAACCCAGGTAACGAATAATTTTTTCAACTTCCCATTCCACCTTTTCCAAACTAACCCCTTTAGTCGTCAATTTAAATTTTGAACTTATATCGATATGAATGTATGTAACCGAATTTTCAACCAATTACATGAAATAATTTAAGAGAAAAATATCTCTGACTAGCTAGACAAACAGATATACAAACACCAAGGTGATTCAATAAATGTTTTGTTAAATTTAACACGGAACAAGTTCGCAAGAAAAACTCTAATCAATTAGTTTAACGCTAACTTTAAATTAATATTAAATGATAAAAAAAATCCAATGTTGGCCCCTCAGTCTAAAAAACGTACCCTAATTTGAACATTCTTCGGGTTTCAGTGGTAATTTTATTACTTTTACCAAGTTTTTTTAGCAAGACTTTTGAAACTCCATCAAACTGAGGTTCTGAAACTGTATTTCCAATTGATTTATTACATTTATCAGTTATGAGACAATTTATGAAGCTCGACCCTTAATAATTTTAGAAAATGAGCTTTAAATTAAGACAATAAGCCATTTTGGATTATCAGTTTGAGGCTAAAGACGAAATTTTTTTTTTATTATGCTGATGATTGAATTTAATTGATGAAATTTAATTTACGCAATAATATTTCATCTTTCGCTTGAGAGAAAAAGCAAAACTCTATTAAGCGTGTGTTTTTTCCTAAATTGAAACTCAGTAACAATATCCATCTTTTGTCTTCGTAATAAAATAAAAATGGATGGAAGTGGAGATATCGGTTCGATCAATCGAATTACGCTTAAAATGTTCACACAGATAAGAGGAAATTACTTAAATGTACAATAAATTTGTCTCTTATTATTCAAAATGTAGTATTTGTAAGGGTATTTCAAATAATTCTAGTGTTTTGTCAGTTACTTAGCTGAATGAGTATTTATGTTCCGCTTAGATTTAATGTAGATCCATGTTTATTTAGCGAAAAGTTCTGAAGTTTGTGCTAAGACATATTGTATAATAGAGTTAAACTTCAACCCGTCCCTACTTCAGACCATGTAAATTCATGTAAAAATTAATAAATAATAAAATAATTATTTAAAACACTTACACTGCTTTAAATTATTATTTTATTATTTCATACTTCCAGTGTAGTCCCATAGAAATTGAACAAAAAATTGTAAAAAAAAAACAGAGGATAAAGATTTTAACGTACCTACCTATATGTTGTAATATTGAACTTGTGATATTTCTTTGACCAATTAGTAGTGTAAAATAATCAAAACTGCTAATAGAAAACCGACTTCATAACTAAAAAAAAAATTCGCATAATAGACTTTCTTATAGTCCACATACGCAAGACAAAGTATTAGATTGTACTCTTCGGTCTTCTGTACGATTTGCCAAATGTAGTATGTAGTCTAAGGTCTATGGCCTTTTCGGAAAACTGTTCATTTGGGAGTAACCGGCATAACCCAAAGGAAAGAAGCTGAACTGGCAACGGACCGAATAATCGACAACGAATATGGAAGAAAGGGAGAAAGGTTCTCGAATGGCATCCTCGTACGGGTAAGCGAAGTGAGAGAAAATACATCGAATCCCAACTCGCACTATCAAAGTTCCGAAGTATATATATAATAGCTCCGAACTACCACTCGGAGCGTTGGCCGCTCCTCAAGCCGATCACCTTGCTCGGCGGGAGATCTCCTCTTTTCCTTCCACGGCCACACTTATCACTAAGATGCTGCTGCCCATCTTCTGTTTTAGTTTCCTTCTGTCGCCTTTTAAGACACACACGAGACTATATGAGGTAGTTGATATTCTTTTTCATGAATAAAGAATGGTGTTGCACCTGGTAAGAAATGCAAGATAACTTCTTGGATTTAGGGGCCTCAGGAGCGTGCTTTGCAGCAATCCTTAAAGGAGTTCCATATTCAGAAGTGGAATTGTCAAAGCTATCCAACCTTCTGAAGCTGGCGCTTTAAGACTTTGATCTTAGCACCCACTTTTTTTTATAGGATAGGGTGACAAACGAGCACACAGTCCACCTGATGGTAAGTGGTTGCTGTGACCCATAGACATCTACATTTATCCTCGTTTGCGAATCAAAATGCAAATGCGTTGTCACCCGTGAGGACTAAGATGGAATGCCTCTTTTCCAGTAAAAAGGGTCTCCGGTTCTCTACACTCACCATACGAAACACAGCAGTGTTAAGCTGCTATTTGACGCTGGTATTCTGTGAGAGCGTCGTCCTTCCCCGGTCGAGCCGACCCATTCGTGCTACAACTATAGTACTAATATAGTTGCAGCATGGCTCTACCACGTAACAAAGAAGAAGAATAAGAAGACTATGTAGATTTTTCTTAAAAATTTAATAATTACTTTACTAAACTAGAAACGAATAGGCAATATGTACACTCAAATAAAAAGGAAGCCATTTTTACCGAATTTTTAATAGGAGGAGTTTCTTTAACCTCTATAATATATTTTTCGTATGATATTTTCGCTGATTATAACTGATTATAATGATTATATTTTATTCAATACGTTTTTCGTTTAATTTTTTTAAGAAATCTTAAATAGACTATATAGAAGACATTGTACTCGTTATTTTGATGTTGTGATATTACAGAGAGTCAAAAATTAAGCTTTAAAAAAGTGAAAACTGACTTCAAAGAATTGAAATGAATAAAATATCATTCGTTGTTTGTGTATGCAAAATTTTTAAATGTAATTATATACAATATTAAAAACTATAATAATAATAAAAAAAACTAAAACTAGAACCTTAATTATCATATAGTCCTACTCCCCGCGGTATCGTGCCAAGAACGCTGACTGCGTTTCCCCGCTGAATGACTATATTTAGCCTTTGAGCGAGAAAAGAACCAGCCCTCTTATCACCAGCAGCAACGACCAGCCGCGGATTGTTTTTTCTTTTTAGAGGATAAGGGTGACAAACGAGCACACAGTCCACCTGATGGTAAGTGGTTGCTGCGGCCCATAGACATCTACATCTATCCTCTATTCCAAATCAAAATGTAGATGCGTTGTCACCCGTGAGGACTAAGATGGAATGCCTCATTTCCAGTAAAAAGGGCCTCCGGCCACCTGCACTCACCAAGCGAAATGCAGAGGTAAACCTCTACTTCACGCTGGTTTTCTGTGAGGTCGTGGTACCACCCCGGTTCGAGTCGGCCCATCCGTGCGACAGCAAAAGCTGCCGCGTGGCTCTACCACTGTTAAAAATGCAGTTCCTTTAAGAACTTCACCGCACGTGGACCCCACGGACTGAAGTCGGGTTGAACTTAGCTTTTAGCTTTGTTAGCTTTTAAAGTTTCTTTTTTTTAAACGTTACCCCCACACTAGGATTTTGTCCTGTGTCTTGGAGGCAGTTTACAAACTTAAATTCCACTAGGACAAACATTCAGACCCCGAACTATTATTTGTAGGCCATACAAAAACTTTAACTCTTTTATACATTATGATTTAGCACAGACTTCAGAAGTTTTTCGCTAAATAAACGTGGATTTATATTAAATCTAAGCAAAATATAAATACTCATTCAGCTAAGTAACTGATAAAACACTAGAATTATTTGAAATACCCTTACAAATAATACAGTTTGAATAATAAGAGACAAATTTATTGTACATTTAAGTAATTTCCTCTTATTCGTGTGAACATTTTAAGCGTAATTCGATTGATCGAACCGATATTTCCACTTCCAGCCATTTTCATTTTATTACGAAGACAAAAGATGGATATTGTTACTGAGTTTCAATTTAGGAAAAAATACGCGATTAATAGAATTTTGATTTTTCTCTCAAGCGAAAGATGAAATATTATTACGATTAAATTTATTATTTGTGACCTTTTTATTATCAGCATAATAAAAAAAAATCGTCTTTACCCTCAAACTGATAATCGTAAATGACTTAGTATTTTATTCTAAAGCTCATTTTCTAAAATGATTAAGGATCGAGCTTCATACATTGTCTCATAACGGTGAAATGTAATAAATCAATTGGAAATACAGTTCCAGAACCTCAGTTCGACGGAGTTTCAAAAGTCTTCTTGCTAAAAGTATTAAAATTACCACCGAAACCAGACGACGGTTCAAATTAGGGTACATTTTAAAGTCTGAGGTGCCAACATGGAATTTTTTTAAATTATTTAATATTGATTTAAATAAAATGTTAAAATAATTGATTAGAGTACATTTTTTTGGATCCGAATTACGAAGACCCCATGAATGTGGTTTCTTATAAAAAGGGAAATTAAAAATTATAACTTTCGTGAAAAAGGCCGTTGTACGGCTAAGTAGGGTTGGTTAAGGATCATTCAGTTCTTAAATTATGTTATATTCGCTTAACTCAATACATTTATACAATTTCAGTACAATTATCAGAAAAAAATTCTATAATGATTATTTGTAAAAGTATGAGTGTATTTTTGTTAAAAGTAAAATTGATATTTTTATTTGTCTGAAATAGATTACTAATGAAATGAGCATTAGAGGAATTATCGTGCTTGCACTGCAAGCGCTTTTAGTATCCATGACCGTATGTACAAAATAAATATGACCTTGCTATTGTGACTTTTTTTTGTCTTTTTTATTTTATCAGTCCTCAGCCACCTGCTAAATCTAATTTTATTTTTTCTTACGACCTTGTTCCATGTTAAATTTAACAAAACTGAACATATTTACTGAATCACCGTGATGTTTGTATATCTGGTTGTCTAGCTAGTCAGATACATTTTTCTCTTAAACTATCTCATGTAACTGGTTAAAAGTAGTATAAAATTAGATTGCATAAATTCATATCGATATGAGTTCAATATTTAAATTGACGACTAAAGGAGTTAGTTTGGAAAAGGTGGAATGGGAAGTTGAAAAAATTAAATCGTTACCTGGGGTATTACTTTGAGCTTTTTGTAGTCTCATCAAAATTGTACATTTTTTAATATAATTTTATTTAACATTTTTATTATGATTCTGTCCCCCATAGTATGGCTAAAAACACGAAAAAAATTATAAAAAACCATAATATATAAATTAAGTCTCCTGGTTATTAGTAGTTTTAGAGTACGGATGCGTGCGATAGTGTTTTTTTTTTGTTATAAAGACGATTAATGTTGGTAAAAAATTACTTCGCGTACTTAGCGGTCACTTAGCGGTCAGCCACCGCAGAGTCTAGATTACCTGAATATGCGTCGTGTAGAGGCAAAACACGTGTCGTATTGTCGTCAGTGGTGTGTCTTTCCTAGTGTAGTGGTGTTGGGAGTAGTGGTGTTGGGATTAGTGGTGACGGTGATAGTGCACGCAATTGAGGGAGGGCGGGAGGTGCTCTACAAACTAGGTAAGACATATCATTTTATTTTATCTATGTACGCGAAGTAATTTTAATATAACGGAGAAGTCCAGCAAAGTAACGCCTGATTCTATTAATAAAGACGATGTCGATTATTGCATTTCATTGTATCGATCACTATACGTATTTTATTATGTTACTTGAAAACAATTGCTGTTTATATAACATTATATTATAAGTAAAATATTATGATACATTATAGCTTTAAAATTTAACATTCATCAAGTAGAAAATAATAAGATAGGTATTTCAAGCATAGTAGGTAAAATAAAGAAGACACGATGTAAACTACGAACGTCGGCGAGAGTTAGCAGCGTCATGGTTATTTTATGGAATAAGGGTGACAAACGAGCAAACAGTCCATCTGATGGTAAGTGGGAGCTTTGGCCCACAGGCATCTACGTCTATTCTTGATTAAGAACCAAAATTCATATGCATTAACTCTTCGGTACTAAGATGGAATGCCTCGTTTCCAGTGAAAAGTTGCAACATCAGGTCATATAATGATTTCTTATATTTACGCGAATACTACACATTACATTTAATTAATTTTTACAGATTTTATTCCACGTGCATGAGTTAAATGGCCCACAGCGCAGAGTGAGTCGCGCGTGAGCGTATGTCACTCTGCGCTGTGGGTCTAGGGCTCTAGAGGATGATTTACCCCTGGGATTGGTCTGCTTTCTTGTAAAACTTTTTAAAATAGTTGTCTGGCTAACATATATAAAAATGGAGCATCAAAATGTAAGTCAAATTAAGTAATTTTATTGAGAGCTTTAAAACGTCTGCAAAGCGATACTGACGACGGAATGTCTGGGAGAATTAACGTGAGGTGAACAATGTTTTTATGTGGCTTGATTACCTGATACCTAGAAAATGTCCCTCTGGCCAAGGTACCAGTTAGGCATACAATCATAGTACATACTAACACTACTCAATCTTACACATTTCGTTCGTCAGAAAATAAGTGACGTCTGCTGGCCCTAGGATCTTGGACACTCAGTTAATGACGTGTACTGACGCTGCAGCTTACCAGGTATGCGTTCATATAA
The DNA here is from genome assembly GCA_963668995.1 of Parnassius mnemosyne. NCBI lineage: Eukaryota > Metazoa > Arthropoda > Insecta > Lepidoptera > Papilionidae > Parnassius > Parnassius mnemosyne. The sequence goes on from CAVLGL010000001.1 coordinate 24,184,215, forward strand.
GAAAATTGCAATTGAAAAATGTGTACAAAACGTTCATATTTGCAACTAGCAGCGTAGTTAGAGTGAAATTGATATTATTTCCAATAGGATTATTAAAACCATGACACCAAAAACACGTTACTAGTTCTTCTTCTTTTTTTGTAGCTTAACTTTCATTCTTGAAAATAATTCATAAAAAAATATGTATATGACTTTAATTTTTTTAATGAACAGCTAATGTACACAGCGATATCATTGCGTGACCATGCATTTCTTTAATGTACTGAGCAACAAAAGCTTATGCAAATAGGTAATTCACTCCATTTTTTTGAGAAACAAAATCTAGAAACAAGTATTTGTTTTCCAGGAAAGTAAAGCAACCTTAGTTCCTTTTTTCTTTGTCTTAATAATAAATTGCTAAAATATTAAAGTATAGAAGCGACATTTATGCCCACTTTTATTTCCTTAAACCCTCTCAGGTTTTGAAGCAGGAAAAGCTGTAATTATGCGTGTTGGCTAACTTTCACTTCTTTGCTTGATTATTTGTGTTGTTTTTGTTTCGTTCGAGCCATTGAGAAAATTATACTCCGAGTTTCTCTACGTAACAGACTTTTTAATGAGAATCCACAGTAGAAACTACAATTACCGGCATAGCCCGACGGATCATTAAGCTGAAGTGATTGCGCCGGCTATATACCTCGAAAAACCGACAAGCGATGGGGATGTAAGGTTACTAGAAGGCCTATATTGACCTTGTAACTTGTGATAGGTCTTAATAATGATGATGATGACAATTGATCGATAATGAATCAATATCCGTGAAACGACTCAAAGCTCGTTTGTGAAAAACTTAATCGTTAACATAATGTTTCCACGACGGCATATATATGGAGCGCTTGGTAAGTCTTTTTTTATAGGATAGAGTGACAAACGAGCACACAGTCCACCTGAAGATAAGTGGTTGCAGTGACTCATAGATATCTACAATTTTGGTCAATAAATAATCAAAATGCAAATCCGTTGTCACCCGTGAAGACTAAGATAAAATGCCTCTTTTTCAGTAAAAAAAGGTCTCCGGTTCACTAAACTCACCGTACAAAACACAGCAGTAGCAAGCTGTCATTTTGCTGGTATTCTGTGAGAGCGTGGTCCTTTCCCGGTCGAGCCTACCCATTCGTGCTACAACAATACCACTAAAATAGCTGCAGCATAGCTCTACCACGTATAATAGCTATTTTAATATTCGTATTGCAGAAAAAATCCAGTGAAACCAAGGCTTCAAAGCCTTTGGCAGAGATTTGTCCGCCAGAAAGAGCCAACTATCGAAGACAGAATGTGGTAGCTTTGTTTCCGAAACACCTGAAGTTTTGAGTGAAATTGATAGATTATACGAGCTGCTGACGGGCAGTGACAAAAGAGCACACGGTCCACTTGATGGTAAATGGTTACTGTCACCCTTAGGCATCTACATATATTATCAATTACGAATCAAAATTCAGACGCGCTGTCACCCGTGAGGATTAAGATTGAATGCCTCTTTCCAGTAAAAAGAGTCGCCGGTTCTCTTTACGGTTCTCATGAAAAACAGCATTGTTAAACTGCTATTTTACGCTGGTATTTTGTGAGAGCGTGGTCCTTCCCCGGTCGAGCTGATCCATTCGTGCTACAACTATACTACTAATATAGCTACAGCATGGCTCTACCATGCATAAAACGTTTAACGTATACGGCTCTTGGAAAACGGTGAAGTCTGAACGAATTTTCAGTACATTTTAATTTCACTGGTTGCAGTTATATGGCATCAAGAACTTGAAATATACAGACGTACCAACATTACCCTTTTATCCATCTATCGATTTGTCCCACGACGGAACTTAGGGCTCCCCTTCCTTCTTGCATTAGCCCGCAACAACAACAGAAGAACGCAGTCAAACGCAGCCTCCTAAGAAGCTATAAGTTTTAGTTTAAAAGAGTGACGGAGTGACCCCTACAGGTCGCATCTTCGTAATCTTCATTAAAATGTTCAAGTTTACTCGAAAAATAAAAATTAGAATTAACGAATAAAGCTTTTACTTTCTTACAAACTTACAAAGATCCCCTACTTTGTTAGAGGAAGTAGTCTACCTTGGAGCTCATAGGTAATCGTAGTCCTTTGCTTGCAGCAGAGTGGCACTGAAATGCTCGAATCCTTAAATCCTGTTTTGTAACTATGAAGATGACCACGGTGGAGATTTGATCCGAACACCAAATTTATCCACCTTCGGTAAAGTATGAGGATTATTTCCTATAAATAATGTGATCATAAATTGACGGTTTATTGTTTTTAGTCCCCTTGTTGATCAGTTGTTGTCAATGGTCTCCTATCAAAAATTTATATAAAGCTTAAATATTTTATTATATACAATATTAAAAACTATGATATAAAACTTCTAAAACTAGTAGTTCAAATATCAAACAGTCCTACTCCCCATGGTATCGTGCCAAGAACGCTGGCTGTGTTTCCCCGCTGAATGGCTATACTTAGAATTTGAGCGAGAAAAGAGCCAGCCCTCTTATTTATAAGCTTAAATTGTGTGCACATTTCATCCTATTCGTACGAAAATTTCTATGTTAAATAATAATCTAGATTTTAATCTTAATTACAAAAGTTTGCTTTTATTGCACATTTAAGAACTAGAAGTTCTGTCAACCACATTTAAAAAGTAGTAACTTTGTACTTTACAAATGCCTCGATTTAATCCTCGAAACAGCGCACTAACATCACAAAGCAAAATACAAAGAGCTTATACTCGTAGAGGGAACAAAGGTCGTTTTTGTTTCGTACAAAGATGGTTAAGTTGGATTTTTTCACTTTGTTCTTTAAACATCAATGTGGCAACGATTTTAAAATACAGCTTATATTCAAATTGAAATTGTTTATTGCATTACAAATTAAATAAAGTACGAGTACGTTATTGATACGAGTAGATACATTTAGTAACGCTGTCCGGTAAGTCAGCGGCCCGTGTTGCTTTATGGTGACGTCCTGAAAAGACATACTTTAACATTCTGTCATTACTGTCTGTCTGTTTGTTTATGAGCATCACTTCAAACTTTTTTTTTCAAAAAATCGTTAAGAAAATTATAAAGCGTATCTTCAAATAACATTTAGTCTTCGTTTTTTTTAATCGATTAATTCTATATAAAGTTCAAAGTATCATTATTATTTTGACATTATTCGTACCCACATTTGTTCGATGGTGGCGTTGGTTCATTTTAATCTTTTCTCACAAATCGTAATCAGATATATAAAATAATGTTCTATAATGATAAACAATCCAAGAGCAAATGTTAAGCCACATTATTCTGATGATATCCCAAATGTTAATCTGAGCGAAATTCGAATGTTAAAAACCAGCATGTTAAAAACGACAAGGCCCCGGGCGAGGATGGAAATACAGAGGAACTTCTGAAAGCGAATGCAAAATCAGTACATAAAGTCCTTAATAATAATAATCTTTCTTGAAATCAAAAACATTTTAACATGAACATAGTTAGCGTTAACATTCGCAGTAGTCGAGAAGTCAGATGTTAGCGCCCGCCTCACATACACAGGCGTTTCCATTTAAAAGTAGTGACTTATACTAAGGACATAGCAAAATATTTTAAGTAACTTAGCATGTGTGTGTGTGTGTGTGTGTGTGTGTGTGTGTGTGTGTGTGTGTTTATATGGGCGTGTGTGTTTAAGAACTTAGAGCAGAAGTGCGATGGTCTTGTTCTGCAAAAAAGGCGATGCGGTTTTCGAGAGTCATTACGAAACGTCTCGCTCGCATAATCAACAACTTCCAGCCTTCCGAACAAACTGATTTCCGAAAAGTCGTTAGCACCATAAACCACTTATAACCTTCGACAAATTGTACAGAAGACCGAAGAGTGCAATCTGCCACTTTGTCTGGCGTATATAGACTATGACAAAGTCTTTGATTACGACGAAATTTGAGTGGTGCTCCATTTCCATCAGCGGTGCCAAATTGACTTACAGTAAATCGAAGTGCTGAAGTATTTGCACAGTAAGGCTACGATGGCTATTCTAATAAAGTACCATTGAACGAAACCTATCTAACTGCAGAGAGGTGTAAGACAAGGTGAGGTAATATCCGCAAACCTCTTCACTGTTGCAGTGAATATGTTTTCAAGCTACTGGACTGGAAAGATACGGTATTATCGTCAATGGCGAGCACATCAACCACCTTCGATTAGCCGACGATATAGTCCTTATAGTAGAATGGCTGGGGGACCCCAGCACTATGCTTAATGACCTCAATAGTGTCCCCCAACAGATAGATCTTAAGATGAACGTGGACAAAACAAAAGTCGTGTGTAACGTCCATGTCACACCTATGCCAGTATTGGCCGGGCGAACTTAGCTTAAAGTTGTTGACGATTATATTAACCTGGGACAAATAGTCCAACTAGGTAAGTCCAACTTCAACCATGAGATCAATTGACAGATTCAATTCGACTGGGCAGCGTTCGGGAGATTACGACACATCTTCTCATCAGGTATATCTCAAAGTTTCAAAACAAGATTGTACAAATAATTAGTGTTCCCAGAGATGACGTATAGATCTAAGAGGTGGTTCTTCACTGCTGGCCATATGAGGAAATTCAAGGTTGCACAGCGAGCTATGGAGAGCTAAATGATTGGGGTTTCTCTGCATGATAGACTTAAAAATTAGGATATCTATACAAATAAATAAAATTGAAGTGTCTGTTTGTAATGTCAAAATTACAGTTTTTTACTAAATGCATATGAAAGTAAATACGATACCTATAACTAAAATACAATTTTTAAAATTTTTGCCTGTCTGTCTGTCTGTCTGTCTGTCTGTTTGTTCCGGGTAATCTCCGAAACGGCTGGACCGATTTTGACGGTACTTTCACTGGCAGATAGCTGATTTCATAAGAAGTAACTTAGGCTACTTTTATTTTAGAAAAAGAATCAGGGTTCCGCGCAGAAACATAAAAACCCTAACACGCGAAAGAAGTCGCGGGGAACAGCTAGTCTGCAATAAAACCAGCATAACTGACAGATTAGTAAGCCGAAGTGGCAATGGGTCAGCCATATAGCTCGAAGAACCGCCAATGAGAAAGCAAGGTTCTCGAGTGGCAGCCTCGTACCGGTAGGCAAAGTGAGGGGGGGCTCCGTACTAGATGAAGACAGGAGGTTAATAAATGCAGGTGACTCATGATAATAATAAAACATCCAGACCCAGAACAATTATGCTATAGAAATTCTTTTTCCATGCATAATATAAACCCGCGGCCCTCAGTGCTGCAACTCATTGCTACGCTACTCCACCACGAATCCTATAAATATTCTATAGTGATATATAATAATAATAAATAGCTAAGTATTTATCATCATCATCATTACAGCCCTTAACAAGTCCACGGCTGAACATAGGCCTCCCCCAAGGAATGCCACAAAGCACGGTCCTGAGCCACCAGCATCCATCGACTTCCTGCATATCATACCAGGTCGTCACTCCATCTAGTGGGGGGAAGCCCTAAACTTCACCTGCCGGTGCGAGGCTACCACTCGAGAACCTTTTTTCTCCATCGGTTTTCGGTTCTACGAGCTATATGGCCGGTCCATTGCCACTTCAGCTTACTAATCCGTTGGCATATGTCGGTCACTCTGGTTCTACTGGGGATATCCTCATTTCTAAGTTTATGACGAAAGAAATTCCGAGCATAGCCCTCTCCATAGCTTGCTGAGCGACCTTGAGCTTCCTCATCTGACCAGCAGTGAAGGACCACGTCTCAGTTCCATAGGTCATCACTGGCAACACGCACTGGTTGTACAGTGTCCTTTTCAAGTTTTGAGGTATACCTGACGAGAACATGTGCCGTAATTTCCCGAACGCTGCCCAACCGAGTTGAATCTGTCGATTGACTGCTCCCAACAACTACCGGTATAGGTGTGCCATGGACATTAAACATGATCTTTGTTTTGTCCATATTCATATTAAACCTATCCGTTGGGAGACACTATTGAGGTCACTGAGCATAGTGCTTAGGTCCTCCAGCGATTCTGCCATAAGGACTATATCGTCGGCAAATCGAAGGTGAGTGATGTACCCGCCATTGATGTTGATACCGTATCCTTTCCAGTCTAGAAGCTTGAAAACGTCTTTCAATACAGCGGTGAAGAGTTTCGGGGATATGACGTCACCCTGTCTTACACCTCTCTGCAATTGGATAGATTTCGTACTCTGGTTCTGTACTCGGAAAGCCTTCGTAGCCCTACTGTACAAATACTTCATCACTTCGATATACCGACAGTCAACTTGGCACCGCTGAAGGGACTGCAGCACCGCCCAAATTTCAATTTCAAATTCTAATTCAAATTCATTTATTTTGCCAGAATGTAGGTGTACAATAAAGTATGATCTTTAGACGGAATCAAAGGCTTTCTAATAGTCCACTTACGCCAGACATAGTGGCAAATTGTACTCCTCGGACTTCTGTATAATTTGCAAAAGGGTATGTATGTGGTCTATGGTGCTAAAGCCTTTTCGGAAACTGGCTTGTTCGGGAGGCTGGAAGTCGTCAAATCTGCGCGCGAGACGATTCGTAATGACTCTCGAAAACAGCACGTAGTCGCGGCTCAGAAGGGAAATCGGTCTGTAGTTCTTCAAGAGTGCGTTATCGTCTTTCTTCAAGAATAAGACCACCGCACTTCTGCTCCACGCCTCCGGTGTAATGCCACCATGGAGGACGAATTTAAAGAGCTTCTGGAGGACTTCAAGTACCGGTTTTTCACCCGCTTTCAGAAGTTCCGCTACAATTCCATCCTCGCCTGGGGTCTGGCCGTTTTTAAGGTGCTCGAGAGCCATTCTAATCTCGCTCAGACTGACGTCCAGTATGTCATCGGAATATGTCGGATAAGACTCTCTCTTGGATCGTTACTCACACTTGCGTGTGGCTCTAACGATGATGTGTACAGCTGCCCATAGAACCTCTCAATCTCACTCAATACGAGCAGTATTAAAGTTGCATAAGTCCTGCCGCATTTCTGTTCGGTTGCCTATATGCTGTCAAATCTACTGAAGACTGTAGCTTCATATCCCGTCTAACAGCCATGAGATTAAGAGTGTGATCGGTGATCGGAGAGTTTTTGTGTTCTTCTGCGGCGGTTCTAGCAAAACTTAGCTCAAACTACATGAACAGTTTCCACAAGCTTGTCATTCATATCTTCCACTGCATTGTAATCTTCTAGGCACTGAAAACGGTTTCGTAGCTCTAGCTAAAATGTTTCGGGACTTTAGATTAGAGCACGAGGGCGACCGGACGGAGCGTTGACGTCTTTAGGTGTGACCTCTCCAACTTAACGTTTAGGTTCAGTGTGCCTCTCACCATTCGGTGATCACTTTGACACACTCCCAATCTTTACAACCTTGTTAACGAGAGACTTGTGGACGATAAATCCGACGCTTCCTTGGGACAGATGGTCGCCCTCCCGATGATAGAACAAGTTTCCGGATTCGAGGATTACTGTGTCCACCCCCTTGCTTCGGACCTCGGATAACCCTATGATATTCTAGCGCAACTTGTCTATCTCTTCTTCCAGCTCCAGAGTCTTCTCGTCAGTCCTCAGGGTGCGTACGTTATAAGTTGCCAGGTCCAGTCGTCGTAGGTGGCAACCGAACCTCCACCGGAGATTCTTAGCACCCCCTGCCCCGCCGTTACCATGGTCACCACTGTAGCCACGAATAGCGGGGCGGTCGGGGACTCGGGGCCGTCTGTTCGTTACTCTCATGGGGGTATATTGCCATAGTTGCCACGATTGGCGAGCGGGTTGGCAACCGCAGTTTTTTTTTTCGTTGTTTTGCTACTCGTATTATCAGAAAGATGCTGCTGCCCATCCTCTGCCTCAGTTTCCCTTTGTCACCTCTTAGGACACCCAAGGGAAGATATGGGGTAGTGAGTATTCTTTTCCGCCTTTACACGGGGCGCTAAGTATTAGGTAAACATATTATTAATTAAATAAATAAATAATCTGATTGAATATAGTACCCTTCATGGTAGTGTGTTGCGCTTTCATTCGTTTACGTTATCGGTGTGCATCACGCGAACCCGACCGTTGGCGGAAAACATGGTACGGCCTACCCGAAGGAAGGAAGGAAGGACCCGGAACGCACTGATCGAACAGTCTAGTTTAGTCAGATTTAGTCTCGTTTCTGTGATTTCGGTGCTGTTAGCCTTTTGGCTTTTACAGTTTCATCGGACTAAAAAATGGCAAGGGAGGTTTATCATTTCCAACGTTACTTTCGGAGCGATGTCCACCTGTACAAGTTTCTAGTGTTCAAATGAGTTTTCTAACCACCGACCAAATAGGGGGTGGCGGCTTTGACGGCTTATCCGTATCGTTTGATGTTCTGGGTGGAGAGAACCGCCCAGGGACGCGGGTGTACGCTATGTACGCGGTGTGGAAGGGTGTGCGGTGCACCCGTCTGCGGACTCATCGCGTCCCATCCATTAACCTAACGGTGTTTGTGATACTAGGCGTGTGTGCAGTGCTGGTGGGTAACGGGCCAGTGACATTTTGGGTCATATGAGTTAACAGAGCTAGTAATAACTACTGGATCCTTCGGAATGTTACTCGTGAAGAGAGAAGAGATGAGAAGTGGAGAGAACGGAGCCCTGAGGAACTCCTACCTTTTGAAGGTGCTTCGGAGAACAAGTTTTATATATTCGATAGCAAAAGTGGCATTTGGCAAGAACGGCTGTGAAAGGATGTGACTGATCAGGCATGTTGAGTTGGGTACTTCCAGAAATAATTTTTGTACATTGTTAGCACTTGAATCAATCGGCAGTTAATACTCGTATTTTTGAACATGCGAATATGTTATATTATAATATTGTCGACCGACGAAGTAAAATATCCCAAGCAAACACTCGTGTCGACAGATGCGCAGATGGATTGTGTTTGGGGGAAAATACTCACATAATATGTTTCTTTTTCAGCATCGAGTTACCGCTTAGAACAAACAACTTCATTGTGACGAGGGGCATATGTAAGAAACTTATTACAACCGTATTAATAAAAGCGAAGAGCAATATTATCCGGTAGTATATATAGTGTGAATCATGTCTAGAAAAATGCAACCAGCAATATTCCTTATTAAGACGTAAACTATTATATTACAGTTTTATTTTAAATTTATTTTCATTAATACGAAAATTCTCCACTGCTTAAAAAACTCCTGCTGTGGGTGCTGAATCACAACGCGTACCAGGTGAACCAATTGTTAATAATCGTGTCACTCTTTTAACACTATTTTCGAGACAAAGCATTTTTTATAAAAAATTCTAAGATAAAAAATATATTTTTTGTTACTGTTTCACGCATTTTTTAACAAATTAAAATAGATATTAGTGAAATAAGTACACGTGTTCATCCAAATCATAAAATTGAAGATAGAGAAGAACAATCGCAATTATACAAATTATGTAAAAATATTTTTTAAAGATTGACAGTGACGTGAAGATGTTGCGATAAAAAAAATCAATGCCTGATTTTCGTTATTACGGTTGGCGACATGACATTTCAAAACTGAAATTTTATTATTTTGATGAGATGGAAAATATCTGGAGGCTACCTATTGTATACGACATAATTGTAGTGTGACAAATATTGAAACTGCTAAATTACACTGGCTAAATTACACTGTATATAATATAAGTCTATTAATTAAATTTAACGCATCATTGTTGGTTTTTGATCGCCATCTTAGATCCCGCATCTTGATTTTTTTTATCGCCAGCAGTTGTCGCTTGTCGGTCCCTACAACATTAGTTCGAGCACCATCAAATTATCCTTAACCTTTTGCCGAGTTGCAAATTTTTAAAATTGGTACGGCAGCCATCTTGTTTTGCGCCATTTTGTTTTTTTTAACCACCGCTAGAATTTGCCCAGTGTGAAGGCTGATATTAGTTAAGACGTAACCCCGCTGTCTTACCGTTTCGCCGGGTAGTAGTACACCATCTCTTCGAAGAGCTAAACCCTTTCATTTGATATCCATATCATGGGGGTGCATAAAAAATAGTCCACCATCTTTCGGTATCTACCATATCTGATTAGAGTGATGTCATTTCATTTTCGTATTCTTCTCAGCAAACCCTTTAATTTGATACCCATATCATGGGAGAGCATAGAAAATTAACTAGTCGGCTATCTTCGGTGGTCCGCCTTAATGGATTTAGAATGACGTCACTAATCATGCACTGTCGTCCAAACTAAACATATATGACCAACTTCAGATCAATCAGTTGAGGACAACTGCTTTAAAATTCAGTTGCAAGATTTGACCCTAACAATCATACATTGCAAGTGAAATAAAAGCTCTTAAAAAAACTGAGGTTCGCGGCCTGCCTGCCAATCGCTATTTAGGCCCTAAAAGCGGGTGAAATTCCTAAATTCTTGGATATTTAAGTAAAAAAATTACAATTTGACGGCTCTGTAGTGTAGTGGCTTAGCAATGAGGTGTTGCGCTGGGTGCCGCGGGTTCGAATCCCGCACGGAACAAGTATTTGTATGGCCTACAAATAATTGTTCCGGGTCTGGATGTTTGTCCTCGTGCAATTTATGTTTGTAAACTGCCTCCACGACACAGGAGAAAATCCTAGTGTGGAGGTAACGTTTTTAAAAAAAAAAATAAAAAAATAACTGTTCATTTAATCCGCCAAGAAAAAGAGGTTGATAGAAGAGGATTTAATAAACGTTTTTAATTGAACAAAATTGTATTTTTGTCAACCCCTTATTAGAAATATTATATTCAAATAGTACCTATCTTTGTCATATTTTGCATAGTTTTTCATTAAAAAAGGCGTTAATAATAATAATATTTTTTATTGAGAGTTTGATTTTTATTCCCCTATTTACTCCAGAAAATATTATTTTACCCTGAAATTGAAAATATTCGCGCGAGCGTGCCTGCTCCGTCGCCCTATAATCCCCCGCGAACTCTGTCACAATCCGTTTTCGGACATCATCGAGGATATAACGAGCGTCGATGTTGGAGCGACTTCGTTAAACATATTTTAGTTTTTTAAGAGTTTATACTCAATTACAAATACTTTCATGAAAAGAAATACTTAATTTAGTTAATATAAAGATATAGAATATAGTTAACATAGAATCAATATTTACAGTTAACATTGGTAACTGTAAATATTGTTTTCTATATAAATTATTTTTTTAAGTGCGCAGAGAAGAAGGTTTTTTCGCGGCGAGGTTTATTTGTGAAATTGAAAAATGCATTTTTATATAACTTAGATTTGGAACGACCAACAGGCTCTCTTTACTTATATTTCGATAGTTTTTAATACCTATATAATTTTATTGTGGCATATTTTTATTAATAAGGAGATACTGAATTTTATAATTATGTATTACAACAAAACGCTGTTTTTAGGAGTATGACTTTAATAATATATTGTTAGGGAGGGAAGTCTAGACACAGATTCTTATATTTAGGTACACTATTATAAAATTAAATCAATTTAATTAAAATAAAAGTAGTCCTTACTTAAGTGCATAAATGCCGATCCTGATGACATCCCAACTTTCGCCGCGCGTGATCTCAACAAGCTGCCTCCCGTGACATTCAACTACGTAGACGTGACCAGATTGTTGAAAAACATCACCACGTTGAAGAAATGAAACTGCAGTTTTCAACAGATATGGCAGCTTTTAGGCTCGTCTAGCGGCCATTAGATAAGAAGTGTGATCAAAGAGGTTTTGGATTCTACTGCGGTGCATTTTACAATATTTTGCACCGACCACGTGTACAGTTTCCACGGGCTTATCATTGATAGCGTGCACCATTTATTGCATAATTCTAGGCACTGGTAATAATTTTGTTGATCGAGCTGACAGCCTTCGGGTAGATAGATCAATTTATCGGATCGGAGGAATCTTATGTTCTCCCCCTTGTCTTCGGATTTCAGATAACAAGCAAACATTATTTTTTATATTTTAGAATATATTTTCTTCTGTCTATAAAGAGACCTGTAAATAATTAGAATAGGCGTTATTTTAGCAGCTGATTTGTTTCCTATAATACTAGAACTGAATGGACGATTTACAATAAATTCTTTGCTAAATTATATTTTGTTTTATTTTGTATAGTTACTTAAACCAGTTAAATATTTTCCAGTACTAATTGAATATTTTAGCTTCGCGAATGAACCAACATACAAAATGATGAAATCCGGAACAAAATTCGTTCTGTACCTAGCTACGAATACAATGGTAGATAGACCAACACAGCGTCGATCTTCGTTTTATATGAGGTATAAAGCTTGCATCTAAGGCGTAAGTATTAATAGATTATTTTTATATTAATATATTATTTTTATTTATTTAGTGTATGGCATTATATTTATATTATACATAAGTAGAATTAACGTTACGGGTAGGCCTAGGTATAGAATTTTTATCGATATATTTTATCACACTGTGTTATCTCTATTATTACTTCCGTGGACACTCACTTCTGCTGTCAGCGCCAAAGTGGCGAAAATCAAATCGAATCAATATGTCACGGTGTATATCCAGTTCATATATAGAAGTCAGTGAGAATAGTGGATATTTTTACACTGCCTGTACACGGTTTACAGTATATTTCCAGATGTATATAAAATAAGTAGTTCATTAAGTTTTGCAGTCTGTCTTATAAAAAAATTAGGCTACTGTGGCATTTTATAAAGTAATCATAAATGCGATTAAAATGTTATCTTACAGATCAAAATCCATGAAAGCATTATTCATAGTGCTAATGTAATTTCATAAATGATGAAAATCCAATAACCTTTTATATCTACTAGCTGACTTTCGCTTGCTGCGCTAAGCGTTAGTTAAACTTGAGTAATAATTAATTTAAAAACTATCCTATGTTCTTTTAGACGACAAAATCGAGTGTGATTGAAGAAAAAATAGCTAAATAAACATCTCACACGTTTAAAAAACCCTAATGTGAAGACTATGATGATAATGGCACAACGAAAATGCGTAAATTATGCCACGATTTTTTTAAATAGTACTCCATACTATGAGATGCATAATGCGAAAATACTTAAATCATTACACGAGATCTTATTTTTGAACATATTACTGTTTATTCTATTGTAGAGGAGTTATATACACATAAATTGCACGTGAGCAAACATTTAAATTCGGAACAATTATTTATATAGCACTTGTTCCGGCCGAATTCAAACCCAAAGCCATGCAGCGCCGCCTACTAAATCGTAAAATTTAAAATACTCAAATTTTTAAACATCTTAACTAAAGATTTAGTAATTTGTTTCATAAATGAAAGTGCATTAGCTAAATTTCTACATAGTAGGCTCATTATCATAGCGCCATACATATAAACGTGCTTCTGAATACGAATGTTGTAATTTTAATAAGAAATATATTTCTAGGGTCTAGTATTGGTCACGTTTATTGAAACTTGCCACATAAATCAGGATTGTATCGTGTCCCGTGGTTACTTAATATAAGTTTCAGTTGTTATATGTTATTTATTATATGTTTTCCTAAAAACAACTTACTTTGTTTTAACACATTACAACAGTAAATTGAAATTGATTTATTTTAGTTTGTTGTTGGAATTATTACTTAAGTTAAAAAAATGTTTCATGTTTTCTGCTTGTAAATATGTAAGTAATGATATGGACCCCATTTCATCCCGTGAGTGTATTTAGAAGCAACTATGGGAAGGCCAGAGAGACCCTATAACCTCCGTAACATAACAGATTGCATACCATACCTTCTTTATTATTATTTCGATAAGGGTAGTGCTAAACATGAGCTTCCTCTGTTAGATTGATCGTTGGAGGGAGAATTTCCTCAACAATCACGCTTGGCAAGAGGGTCTATCTAGACGCATCATAGATATAACGCTCATAATAATGTATATACGTGGTAGAGCAATGCTGCAGCTATATTAGTAGTATTGTTGTAACACGAATGGATCGGCTCGACCGGGGAATGACCAGACTCTAACAGAATACCAGCGTAAAATAGCAGCTTAACGCTGTTGTGTTTCGTATGGTGAGTGTAGAGAACCGCAGACACTTTTTACTGGAAAGAGGCATTCTATCTTAGTCCTCACGGGTGACAAAACATCTGCATTTTGATTTGTAATCAAGGATAGAAGTAGATGTCTATGGGCCGCAGTAACTACTTACCATCAGGTTGACTGTGTGCTCGTTTGTCACCCTTATCCTATAAAAATATAACAAACGTAAATAGCAGGAAAGGTGGGAGACATTTGGTAATGCGATCGCTAATCCGTCTACTATGTGTGGCGATTTTTTCTATTATAGAAGAAGCACATGTTTTTTTTAAATTTATTTAATGAAAAGAAAAACACAATATAATCATAAAAACATCACAAAAACCCTTACGGGTTTGTCTGGATGTTGAGACACTTTTGAGCAATCTGTTGACATTAGTTTACACATATATTACTTTATAAGAACATCAAAAACACAATATCAGAAGTTATGGGTAAATTGTTTACACAGAAGCGGACAATAAGGAACCGGTTATAGATTGCGGCTCGGCGCAGGCGGCCGGCCGGCTGTTGCTACTTGAGTTTGTTATATACAGAATGTTGCAATTATCGATATGTTATTACATTAGGTTTGATTTGATTAAAATTAGACTACTTGTTATGAAAGTAAAGAATAAAAGTATTGTTTATATTTATGTTTACAGTTTTTATCCGTTATTTCTAATTGGGTTTTAATTGGTATGTCATTAATGAGAGTTGGTATTAAATACGCATTTGTTCGTTTTCCGTAATAGTTTCTGACTCTTGGTATTTCTAGTTTTGACTGAACTACTTTCCGTGTCGTTATTTTATGATTGATTTTTATTTGTAGTTCTTTGTTAGTAAATTGTTCAATTAATAGCCACATTTTTATTTTCATATGAATAGGTAAGATGTTACAATATTTAAATAAGGGCAATACATCGTCATCGGAGCAGATTGATTTTTTAATTTTATTAGGTGTTATAATTTTTAAAAACCGAAGTTGAAGGCTGTATATTTTGTCCAAATAAGTTTTAAATGTCCTACCATAGCTAGTGATCCCATATAAAATTATTGACTCTGCGAGTCCATTATATAAATTTAGTAATATTTTAAATGGTACTTTGTATTTCAAGATAGCAAATTTAGCTAACATTGCTCTCAGTTTGTCACAAATTGTGTCAATATGATAACCCCAGTTAAGCCTGTCATCGACTACTAATCCTAAGTATTTATGACGAGGAACCTGCTCTAACAACTCACATTTGCAACCGGTCCTATTTGTTTGCAAAACATGCAAGCACTGGTGACTATGCGCGATTACTTCGATTTTCTTATCAAAATTGAGTAGGTAGTTAGAGCGGACATGAATAATTTTAGTTTTTTAAATAAAACTAGTTTTACGGATTTTATCGCGTATATTAACTTATTTTTAACTTATTTTCATATTCCCGACGTTTCGGGTGCTTTCCAGCACCCGTGGTCACGGGGGACTGAGTTGTTTGACGTCCTGCTGTCATAGTTAGCCCGGCTACCTTCAGTTTTTTAATATTAATTTTTGGTTCGATTTACGCAGAATGAGCTTACAGTATCTTGAAGTCTAGCAGTGGTATACTTGGGTTTGGATTTGATTTTATTAATTATGGGATCCCAAGCAGATGGCAGCACCCATCCATCTTCTCTATTGAAATTAGGGTGCTTTTTAATTTCAATAGCCTCGCGAATAATCCTTGGGAGGAATCGGTGTTCTTTTGCGAGGATTTGTGGTCTATCAAATCTAATGTAATGACGGGGACGATCCTGAACATGTTCACAAACTGCAGACTTCCCGATACGTCGGTGCTTCACGTCAGCTATATGTTCTTTAACGCGGGTTTTAATAGATATTTTTGTTTGTCCTATGTACGAGAGACCACATTCACAATCCAGCTTGTACACTCCTGCATCTTGTAGAGGGATATGACACTTGGCGGATGGTAAAAATTGACCAATCTTCTTCAGCGGCTTGAAGTACGTTTTAATGGAAGCTCGCTTCAAGATGTAGCCAACCTTGTCTGTGACTCCACTGACATAGGGTAGTACAGCAGGCACACGCTCGACTGTGGCTGGCTTCACTCGGTCACTGTGACGTAGGCGCGGGACCCGAAGCTTGTTGTCTTGCAGTACTTGCTCGACGTACTGAAGCTCGGCGGCCAGATGTTTTCTGTCATAGATCCCTCGTGCTCTCTGAAACAAAGATTTTCCCACGGTAGCTAACTGTGAAGGATGATGGTGAAATTCACCATTTAAATATCGGTTGGTATGGGTATTTTTTCTGTACACAATATGACCAATAGTGTTATCAGGATTTCGGATGACTAAAACATCTAGAAAAGCTAAAGTATAGTTTGCCTCTAACTCCATTGTGAATTGTATTTTAGGGTTTATGGAATTAATTTTTTTTTAGTTTAAGGAATAAAAAAATAATTTTAGATAAAAATATAGACAGAATTTTATGCATTATAAAACTGTAGATTACAGATAAAACTTCCCAAGAATCAGATCGGAAAGTTGTATTTTCGAGTTGTGATCTTTGGAGAAAAATATTTTCTGCCATGGACAGTTTCCCAGACATTAAAGATAAAAAATCTTGAGAACTCTTTATGCCATTATGAACTCAACTAAGTATTTGTATATCATCCAAAAAAATTAATAACATTACTTCACCACCCGCACCTACCGGTCACACTAGTGCAAAATTTGCGCGGAGCTTCGGATTATATCCCCAAGTCACAATGATAAAACTTTTAGCGTAGTTAGATATAATATATTTAGTAAAGCTTTTGAACCGCCACTAGACACCCACGCATGAGACGCGTAGCTCAATGTGCCAGGATATTATAAATTCTATAGTATTTGATACTCACAACGCTGGATGCCTGATTCATGCTTCATGGCCGACGACATTGTGTCGAGGGCTTAAATAGCGTGGTTCAGCACGAATATTAAAATAAACTTCTATAATATATTTAATTATTCATTATAAAATGTTTGACATTATCAAAAGTAATACTTGTATGAAAAATAAAGCAGCCATTATGTACTGTATTTTTATAAAATATAAATAGGTATGTATTTGGCTAAGTATCTTCTTATTTATATTAACAATATGTTAAAAAAGAAATTACGGGGAAACTGTCCATGGCAGAAAATATTTTTCTCCAAAGATCACAACTCGAAAATACAACTTTCCGATCTGATTCTTGGGAAGTTTTTTTTTAAGTTTATCGGTAGATTCACCTGGGATTTTTACATTTAAATTAAAATCCAACAAAATCCAGGTAGGTTCAGTTTATTCCCAGGAAAATGTTATATGAATATTTTTTTATTATTTTAAAACTATCATAGGAAAAATTCAGTTAATTTTTGAAGTTATTCAATTACGTGCACTAAATTATTTTTTAAATCTTTTTTCCGCTTCCTTAACAATCATTTTTCGATAGTTCTTATAAGTTAAATGTACATCACTAGCTAACGCACATAATGACTAATCAAAATTAGTCACGCGTTTTTGGGCTCTCAGGTTGTCTATACGCCAGCATATTCTAAGTCTATGGTACTTCTCATTAGTTCAAACCATTTTTGACAAGATAAGAACGTTGGTCTGAAAACATGTTTTTCACAGGCCGGTCGAAGGTTACCACGGCCTCTTCTGGCGGCTTCTTTCTCAGTGAACGCAGTTGAGGGCTCACGAATTTAAAGAATATACTAGTTATATTCAATGCACTCCCATGATTTGGGTATCAAATGAAAAGGTTTGCCACAAATAATACGCAAATGAAATGACAGCAATTTAAATCAATTACGGTGGATCCCAAAGATGGCAGTCTATGTTTTTTTATATGCACCTCCATGATATGAATATCAAATAAAAGGGTTTGCTGAGAAGAATACCAATAAAACGTTGTCTGCGTTCAGCTCTTGGAGGAGATCATTTACTACTGCCCGACTAAACGGTAAGTATTAGCGGGGTCAAGTTTTAATTAATATTGACCTTCATTTTGGGCACATAAGGTGATGAAAAATAATTATAAATAGTGGAAAATAAGATGGCAGAAATGACAATTTTAAAGAGTTATATAATTCGGCACATGTAAGGGATAGTTTGGTAGTGCTCGAGCAAATGTTATGGGGACGGACAATGGTCAACTGCTGGCGATAAAAAAAATAAACATGGCTGATCTAAAATGGCAATCAATAACCAACAATAAACCGAACGAAAATGAAATGAACAGATCCAGGAATTGTCCAACGACAACTCATCATTCATCATCATCCTTACAGTCCATCACAAGTCCACTGCTAACATAGGGCTCCCCCAAGGAATGCCACAAAGCACGGTCCCAGGCCACCTGCATCAATTGACTTCCTGCATGTCTTACCAGGTCCTCACACCATCTAGTGGGAGGACGCACTGCCCTTTGCCTTCCGGTAAGAGGCTGCCACTCGAGAGAGAAGGCTGCCTTTCTTTCCCAATGGTTGTCAGTTCTTCGAGCTATCTGGCCGGCCCATTGCCACTTCAGCTTACTAATTCGTTGGGCTATGTCAGTAACTCTGGTTCTACTGCAGATATTCTCGTTTTTAAGTCTATCACGCAGAGGCACCCCGGGCATAGCCTTCTCTCCATAGCTCGCTGAGCAACCTTGAGCTTCCTCATACTGCCAGCAGTGAAGGACCTTGTCTCAGATTCATAGATCGTCACTGGCAATAGTTGAACAATATTTTTATGAATTTTTTACGTGGTAGAGCCATGCTGCAGCTATATTAATATTATAGTTGTAGCACGAATGGGTCGGCTCGACCGGGGAAGGACCACGCTCTCACAGAATACCAGCGTAAATTTTTTTTTATAGGATAGGGTGACAAACAAGCACACAGTCCACCTGATAGTAAGTGGTTGCTGTGGCCCATAGACATCTACATTTATCCTCGTTTGCGAATCAAAATGTAGATGCGTTGTCACCCGTGAGGACTAGGGTGGAATGCCTCATTTCCAGTAAAAAGGGCCTCCGGCCACCTGCACTCACCAAGCGAAACGCAGATGTAAACCTCTACTGCACGCTGGTTTTCTGTGAGATCGTGGTACCACCCCGGTTCGAGCCGGCTCATCCGTGCGACAGGAAAAGCTGCCGCGTGGCTCTACCACTGTTAGAAAAAAATAAAAATAGCGGCTTGATGCTGCTGTGTTTTGTATGGTGAGTGTAGAGAAATGGAGACCCATTTTACTGGAAAAGAGGCAGTCCATCTTAGTCCTCACGGGTGACAACGCATCTGCATCTTGAGTCTTTATTGAGGATAGATATAGATGTCTATGGGCCACAGCAACCACTTACCATCAGGTCGACATTGTGCTCGTTTGTCACCCTATTATATAAAAAAAATCTTGTTTTGAGATTTTGAGGTATGCGTGATGAGATGTGTCGTAATCTTTCGAACGCTGCCCAGCCGAGTTGAAACCGTCGATTGACCTCTCGGTGGAAGTTAGACTTGCCTAGTCGGACTATTTGTTCCAGGTAAACATACACATCATTAATTTCGAGCTTAATTCTCCCAACAACTACCGGCATAGGTGTGACATGGACGTTACATATTCGTTTTATCCATGTTCATCTTGAGACTTATCCGTTGGGAGACACTATTGTGGTCATTGAGCACAGTGCTTAGGACCTTCAGTGATTCTGTCATAAGGACTATACCGTAGGCAAATCGAAGATGAGTAATGTACTTACCATTGACGTTAATACCGTATCCTTTCCAGCCCAGTAGCTGGAAAACGTCTCCCAACGCAGCGGTGAAGAGTTTCGGGAATATTACGTCACCCTGTCTTACACCTCTCTGCAGTTGTATAGGTTTCGTACTCTGATTCTGTACTCGAATAGCCATCGTAGCCCTACTGTACATACACTTCAGCACTTCGATATATCGACAGTCACCTTGTCACTGCTGAAGGGACTGCAGTACCGCCCAAATGTCGATGGAATCAAAGGTTTTCTCACAGACCACATACGCAAGACAAAGTGGCCGATTGCACTCTCCAGTCTTCTGTACAATTTGTCGAAGGATATGTGTAACTGACATTGTGTAACAAAAAACCTTTACCTTAGTTACAACTAGCGACATCTGGTGAGTGAACCATTATTAACCCTCATTGACACCAATGATGTACCCACGACGTAAGTAACATTATATTTCAATAAAATTTCGCGACAAACGCGACTTCCCACCAAAAATAATTTTAATCAATAAATAAGTTTACTATGTTTAAAAAAAATGTAAATTCAAACATTTATGAGCGGCCAGGACAGCAGAACTTTCAGTATGCCATAATATGTATAATGTGCTCATAAAAGTAGTGTCGTTCTACTTGTCGTAATAATTTACAGTTACCAACGTGCGTTCATGTTACATTAGTGTACGCAGTTAAACTGTAAGTGCGTGTAAGTGATTTTATAAAATATTTACGGTCACAAAATTTCAAGTTAAATTTATTTTATTTGCTTGTTTTGCTACACATATAATCTAGCAACCATGTAACGCTATAATCAGGTTCTTAGTTTATGTAGCCGGAGCTAATGTTTGTACAAAAACACAAAGTTGTTTTATTGGGCTGGATGTACTGTAATTGTTTATTTTATTTTATTTGTAAGATGTACTTTCTTACTTACTCATGCCTTCCTCGCGTAGACAAATACGAGTAAGGGCCTGTGTTGACGCGTCAAATTTGACACTACAATATGTCATTATCATTTAATTTTGTTTAATTTGATTTTTTGTTTTGAAAAACAAAACTGATCACACTTTCCAAGAAAGACTGGATTGATGACGAGTATCACATTGATTTTTTTGGGGAATGAAAAATCCAGAATTAAAATGCTTATTGACAATGTCTCGGTATCGTTGCTCAGTAGTAGTCATAGTAGAGTACATCGAAGCATCAAACCATTCCCTTATATAGCTAGAACATCCTTGAGATGCTCAGACTGCCATCCATATAAAAGTTTGTCGAAATTTTGCGGATATAATGTGATTCATAAGAAGAAGAAAGAACTAAGTTGATCCTAGATTACCTGCCTCTTGTATTTGGTAAAACTATTATTTCTTACAGAGATTTAGTAAAGAATTTAGTTATCCACATAGATAAAAATCTGTCATGGGGACAGCACATCAAAGAAATTAATCGCAAAGTTTATGCCTCGGCAGCCTCCTTGCGTAGATTACGTAACTTTCTTCCCATTTCCACCAAAACTATGCTTGCCAAGTCCCTTCTCTTCCCAATTTTTGACTACACAGACGTCAGATATCTAGATCTCACCGAAGCTCAGCTCGATAAACTTGAGCGAATTCAGAATTTTTGCATAAGGTTTATATTTGGATTGCGCAAATATGACCATGTATCTCTTTTTCGTACTAAGCTCAAGTGGTTGCCAATGCGACTTCATCGGAATGCTCAGATACTTCATCTTCTCTATAGTGTAGTGTTCTCTTTAATCCTTCTTACCCTTCTTACCTCAAAAATAGTTTTGAGTTTCTTTGTGATTCCCATTCGCGTAACTTGAGATCAGCAGAGAGTTTGAAGTTGAATTTGCCACTATACACTAGAAAATGTATGAACAAGTATTTTACTGTACAGGCCGTTCATTTATGGAATGAAGTCCCATTGTCAGTAAAACGCGCACCATCCCTACCGGTATTTAAAAAACTAGTTAAGAATCACTACCTCGCACTTTAAATTCTAACTTCAATTCCACACTAGCCATTAAATGATATATTATAGGTATCGTATAAATTTCATTTAATTAATTAAATAATTCAATATATTTATATATATATACTTTTGTATGTATACATGTTTGTAGTATGTGTATATATAATATGTATATATGTTTATTCTTTTTTATCTCTTTTTTTTCTCTAACACACCAATTTGCCCTGCCCTTGTCATATTCATGGTGTGCAATAAATAATATTAAATTAAATAAATAAATAAATAAATGATGAGTGTAAGCCAATATTTTGCAAATACTTCATAAATGAAAGCCTTTCAGCGTTTCTCATCCGCGTCTATGAAAGGCTTCATTGCCACTTTGAACTTGAACTTTTTGAACAATTATTTTCTTCTCCCTTGCACACTATGTCGGTCTATACGCCAGTATATTCTAAGTCTATGGTTATTTCCATATCTATCTCCACTTCTTCTTCTTAATCATCATCAAGTAAAAGTCCACTGCTGGAGCCATTCCATAACAGAGATGATTGATCTTAATAGTGACGCTTGGCATACTGCTGGACGATCGCAGTACCAGACGTCTCGCACTTATTACAAAACTGAACTTTTTAACTCTATTCAAAATCTTATTTTAATAAATAAGATTTTGAAGAGAGACATGTTTTATTATGATATCTTATGATTATTGTTTTTTTTTTTCTATAAATTTATTACAAGTATTTTATTTACACTATATTTTAGATGATTTTGTCGATACATATAGGTACTCAGTCCTTTAGGCTTTGTAACTGAGTCGACTTATCAGGCTTCGCTTTATCTCCCTAATAATCCCCTTGAGGGCTTAGCAGTATAAAGGAAACTTTATTTATATATGTACATTAAATCTGTTTCGGACTATAATATGAATTTCGTAAGTCGAACTGAACGAAATTTGCCGATAAGTGAAACACGCAGAAAAATATTGCTCCTGTGGTGATAGAGGACAAAAAAAACTTTAGAAGAGCTTCAATTGGTTTAAAAAATTTGTCTTAAAAGTAGCTTCAGCTTTGAGTCACAACTTTAGAAAAAATTAAAAAAAATCAGCAAGACTAGAGATTCGAAAGCAAGAAAAAATTAATTGGTTGCTTTTAATTTCATTATATCTAAAGTGTCGAAAGAAAAGTTACCAAAGGTAATTTCCAAGTGGTTTAGATGAATGGAACTTTTTAAACGTTCTAAAAAGTGTACATTATGAAAAGACTATTAAAAATCCATTGTTGAACTTAGGCCTCCTCTAAACATTGATAGATTACCTCGGCAAGCAGGTTGGCAACCGAAGATTCTTATTTTAATTTTTATGTACCCATATCAAATAAAGTTTGCGATCAGTTTAAAAGATCTTAATCTTTTTTGCTTAGGTAGACTATATTATAATTTCTTCTTTTTTTAGATTCTTTACTTAGAAATATAGAATTAGAATATAAAATAATAAAACAAATTTAATTGTTTTTCCATATAAAAATAAATTCATTCCAAGCTTACGGTCGTTCAGAAATCTGACTTCGTCAATTTTAACGGATTAAATATTTTTCCAGGAAAAATTGTGATTGAAGAAATGCCAAGTGGATTATCAGAAGTTTAACGAACAAGAATTGTAACTTTCAGTGATAAAGGATGTTCCACGAGAGAAATAGCATGCAGAGTTGCTGTATCCCAAGCCTGTGTCGTGCCCACGTTGCAGAGGTACCACTGTACGGATAATTTAGCTGACCGACCTTGCAGTAGTCGCCAAATTATACTGACTGCTGTTTAGAAGCACTACATCAGATTGCTGGTAGCCCGTGACCCAACAAGCAACACCGCTGCAGTAAAAGCAGAAGTGCGGGCCGCATCTGGACTCGAATTTAGCATACAGACTATTCGAAATTGCTTACAACAGGCTGGACTACGAGCACGGAGGTCTTCGCGAGAACCTCTAAATTCACGGCAACGTCAGCGAAGGAGATTGCAGTGGGCTAAGCTTCGTTAAAATGAAGAAGATGAGTAGTAAAACATTTGACAAAACTGTATCTTTGTTGACGAATCACGAATCAGTACTGATCCAGATAACCGACGTATCCGTCCTGGAAATTCTAATTTAGCCGTAGATTAAGTATCATCAGCTTCCACAATCGCCTTTAATTCGTCATTGTCGACCAAAGTTTTCGGACGAGCACTGGGGTAATTTTTCAGGTCAAACAAGAATTATTTTGTTTTGAAATGGCCTATATTGCAGAACGGCAAAAACCTTTTATTCGAGACTCAAAATTTGTCATGTAAGTAGGTAATTATAATCATTAAAAACTGTTTTCACGATTTTTTAAAATTCTGACGGGACAGAGTAAAAAGAGGAATTATATTTTCACTTTAAAGTTTATAAAACCTAAAAATGTAATAAATTCGACCGTTATTTATTACATTTTTAGGTTTTATCCTTCAACGGCACATTAATATATGAAACACAGATATCTCATGTACAAAACTAAAATAAAGGCTTTTTGTCTCGACATTAACTCCACAGATTATATTGAAAAAGGAACATGTGAAATCGTAGAAAATTTATTATTCAGTCAATATGTCAGTAACTAAGTTGTTGATAATATTATATTAGGTATATACATTTTTTTCGTGACAAACTGCCCTCTGTGCATCTGTTTGACAAGAAATTATTAGGTTTTTGACTTTGGTCTTAGAGGTAGAGGTAAATATTACGCCTGTATTTACCCTTAAATATTGGCAGTATGAACGTCAACAAACAACATTATTTCTCCAAGCGCCAGTTATGTGTTTGAAATTTGCACACACAAATGAACGTAAACAATGAATGTTTTATTTTATTTTATTAAACATATTTGTAACATAAATTATATATGAATTTTAGCTTTCTACACTCCTTATCCATATGAACATTAAAAGGGCCAAATCCCACACTCTTTCTTGCGCGTAATGTGCTTAAAAAGGGGTTTAAAGTTTTTTTTCACGTATTAATATGTAGGTTAGAAGACTTCAAATTTGGCATGTAAATAAACTTAGTTATATAAGTCTATGGGAACACTATTAAACTGTGTTCAGTAATAGCACACACGGTACGGTACACCTTTCCTAAAAAGATAGATCCTTAGAGAGCAACCATAATCAAAATTGCCACAATTTCCAATTATACGTGAGCCAAGCCGCGTGGTTTGTAATTTAAGTTAGCTAGTAGAATATTATAAGAAGGATTGTGGCTTTGACTCCATGTTTTTCTTTAATATTTAATATTGGTTATATTATTTGTATGATAATAATGACGATATAACTGGGCATGGGGAAAATTTTAGAAGGTACTTAATTTTACAAATTATTATTTTGTTTTTTAAAAGAAAACAAAAATAGGAATATAGTAGTGGTAGATATATATATTGTACTGTATAAAACAGTATTTGCTTCAGTGTCATTATCTAGGAAGAAATCGGAGTACTAAAATTGAATGGAATAAACGCCGCCCGCACAGTAAGTGCCTTTGCATTTGCGCGTAAAAATGTGGCTTTAATAAATATCTTTAACAGTTAAGTTGCAGTTGCACACTGAAAAATAATATTTAGATTATTTACATTATGAATAATGTATAAAATATATTTATAAAAATATATTTGTATTATATTCACAAGTTAACTTTTCTTAAATAAATGAAATTCCGTATGAAACTTGTTTAGTAAAGAGCTAGGGTAGGTTAGTTGTAGTAAAACAAAAAGAATTAGATAAATATCGTTACGCTTGTCGTAAAAATGTCCTTTCATGAGTTATTCAAAGAAATTTTGTTTGAAAAGGAGAAATCTCTCTACTTTTATGTCATTTAACTTTGGTGCCTCAGGCATATTACGACAAGGATCTCTGTCAAAATATGGCGGTAAACTTTCACACGAATTAAACAAAAGTTTTTGATGTGAAACATCTTTTGTTGGGCCTTAGCACTGAAACAGACTCGTATGCCATGACGGCAGACGGCATGACGTTATCTTATGCCGTCATGACTATTCTACGACACCTCTCTCGACTTGTTTGTGTGTGAATGCGTGTATACTATACACTTTGTTGCTTCTCTGAGTGTGTTATGGACTGCGTGTGCCTTTCTATTCAACTATAGACTTTAGACTGCCTCGAATTTTGATACGGTTTTCTCTGTCATTTAAAGATTTTTTTACGGAACGTTGGTATGTATAATATATTCTAATAAATATTTAAATAGTAGAAAGTATTCAATGTTTGTTAATAAAGTCGTCAGACATTACATTTTCGACATTTACATTACTTACGCTGGCTAAACCTTGAGATATTTATCAAAACAATCTACTAAATATCCGCGATGGCATGTTATGTCTATCTGCTAAGGTTGACTTAAAATAACCATTTTATCTTTAAAATATTTAAGAATATTAGCTTAATTGCGAAGCTATTTTTTTGAATTCAGTATTATTATTTATCCTGATAAATGTGTACGCGCAACAAAAAACATCACGGATGGCTGACACGCCGCTGCCGCGGCTTTTTTCGTTGTCTGCACATGAAACTCGGCATTTTGTAAAGTTCTGGCTAAAAGGGCATACTCCACAAGACAATGGAAGAATTATTCATAACAATAAAAATCAAGAATTGAATACAATGTTTATCCCGAAATTAATAATATAACTTCTAAGACTTATACATTAGTTGAAGGATAGAGCAATTCTGTCACCTACTGGCACCGATGCAAATATAATATGTTTGCATCGGTTTGTTGTTGTTTCCCAACAGAATTTCTCAATTCCTTGCGGCTCAAAACATTCATATTACAGTGCACAATACTGACCGGATGTGGAACTGGAGAAGTCATTTTATTTCCCCGGATTCCATTAATACCAACGTATCTAACTTTCCAATTTAAACAACTGCGTAATTTCCCATATAATTGACATTTTTAATAATGATCAACAAATCACAATGACAAATATCCAACGTTCGGGGTTAGACCTAAGCTTTTAAAGTTTTTCTCACGGACAGCTGCTATATGTGGCCCATTCGTCAGTTACTTCCAGACACAATCAATTCGTATTGTGTGATGAAAAATCGGCTCTAAACATTCTATTTAAAGAAATTCTGTAATAACTGGCAGTAATGAATACACTCTGATATTACCAGTTAAAATTGCCCAAAGCAATTAAATCTGTAAGACATAGACAGATTTTGATCCATGTTTCACAATGTACCATTGAACGTTAACCAATTTTGATTTTAAAAATGTTTCTCATGTACGGTTTTCAACTAAATATAATAATAAATAAACGTTTCGCAATAAATATTTTCTTGCTTAGCGTACTCTCCGTAACGATGAATTATCAATACGAAATCTACAAACTCTAAATCTATCGATCGTGCTTTTTTGACACCACAATTAAATTTCATCCAAGTGAAGCTGGGGCTGTTAACTAATATATATTATAAAACTCCCATTAACTCATTCCTATTAAACATTAATATAGATACGAGTACATTGTTATTTCGACCGGTTTGTTGAGGACGTGACTAAAATCCACTTAATATCTCGAAAGATTCTCACTACGTTTAATTCTCTTCACGTAAACGCTTTGTTCGTTGGAAGTTATACACACATATTGATGTTTTTAATTAAAAATATCTAACTCTATTTTATTATTGTTTAAATATTAATGTATTTTCTATATTTTTTTTATATTAATATTGAAGTGACACACGAAATTACAACCCACTTGATGGCAAGTGACTACTGTAGTTTAAGGACGTCTTCAACAAACTTCAAAGGCAGATGGCAGATGTGTGACCTCTGAAGACTCAAATGGAATGCTTTACAACCTGGAATTATTTCAAGCAACTTTGATCTACTCGCCTTGTAAAGTACTCGTATGTTGCTAAAGTAATTTGATGTTAAGTTTATTAAATATTATATATAACTACTGTTCTATCGCGGTTATATCTATACTAAGGCAAGTATATATTACTTATATTAATATAATAAAGCGGAAGAGTTTTATAGTGTATTATTTAGAGTTTGTAGATTTTAATTGTTATTAATAATTCTTCCATTGTCTTGTGGAGTATGCCCTTTTAGCCAGAAGTTTACAAAATGCCGGTTTTCATGTGCAGACAATGAAAAAAGCAGCGGCAGCGGCGTGTCAGCCATCCGTGATGTTTTTGTTGCCCGTACACTTTTATCAGGATAAATAATAATACTGAATTAAAAAAAATTGCTTCGCAGTTTAGCTAATATTCTTAATTATTATTTTAAAGATAAAAATGGTTATTTTAAGTTAACCTTAGCAGAAAGACATAACATGCCATCGCTGATATTTAGTAGATTGTTTTGATATCTCAAGGTTTAGCCAGCGTAAGTAATGTAAACGTCGAAAATGTAATGTCTGACGACTTTAACAAACATTGCATTCTTTCTACTATTTAAATATTTATTAGAATGTATTATACATACCAACCATCCGTAAAAAAATCTTTAAATGACAGATAAAACCGTATCTATATTCGAGACAGTCTAAAGTCTATAGTTGAATAGAAAGGCACACGCAGTACATAACTCACTCAAAGAAGCAACGAAGTGTATAGTATACGCGCACTCACACACAAGGAAGTCGAGAGAGGTGTCGTAGAATAGTCATGACGGCATAAGATAACGTCATGCCGTCTGCCTTAGTGGCATACGAGTCTATTTCACTGCTAAAGCCCGTTAAAAAGATGTTTCACATCAAAAACTTTTGTTAAATTCGTGTGAAAGATTACCGCCATATTTTGACAGAGATCCGTGTCGTAATATGCCTGAGGTATTAAAGTTAAATAACATAAAAGTAGAGAGATCTCTCGTTTTCAAACAAAATTTCTTTGAATAACTCATGAAAGAACATTTTTGCAGCAAGCGTAACGATATATATCTAATTCTTTTTGCTTTAGTACAACCAACCTACCCTAGATCTTTACTAAGCAAGTTTCATACGGCATTTTACTTATTTAAGAAAAAGTTAACTTGTGAATATAATAGAAATATATTTTTATGTATTATTTTATACACTATTCATAATATAAATAATCTAAATATTATCTATCAGTGTGCAGTTGTTAACTGCTAAAGATGTTTATTAAAGCCACATTTGTACGCGCAAATGCAAAGGCACTTACTGTGCGGGCGGCGATTATTCCATTCAATTTTAGTCCTCCAATTTCTTCCTAGATAATGACACTGGGGCAAATACTGTTTTATACAGTACAATATATATCTACCACTACTATTTTACTATTTTTGTTTTCTTTTAAAAATAATAAATAATTATTTTAAAAATTAAGTACCTTCTAAAATTTTCCCCATACCATCCCCATAACTGGCGCTTGGAGAAATAATGTTGTTTGTTGACGTTTATACTCGTACTGCCAATATTTAAGCGTAAATACAGGCATAATATTTACCTCTACCTCTAAGGCCAAAGTCAAACACTTAATAGTTTCTTGTCAAACAGATGCACAGAGCGTAGTTTGTCACGAAATAAGTTAAAATATTATTAACAACTTAGTTACTGACATATTGGCGAAATTTTATATATTAATGTCCGGTTGGAAGAAAAAACCTAAAAATGTAATAAATTACGGTTAAATTTGGACCATTATGCGACCACTAGCAATTATAGTTATGAAAAAAGGCAACTTTAAATTTAAAATATAAATCCTCTTTTTTCTCTGTCCCGTCAGAATTTTACAAAATCGTGAAAACAGTTTTTAGTGATTATAATTACCTATATACATGACAAATTTTGAGTCTCAAATAATAGGTTTTTGCCGTTCTACAATATAGGCCATTTCAAAACAAAATAATTGTTGTTTGACCTGAAAAATGAACCCTGTGGTCGTCCGAAAACTTTGGTCGACAATGACGAATTTAAGGCGATTGTGGAAGCTGATGATTCTTAATCTACGGCTAAATTAGAATAAGCAGCAGCTTTCGACGTTAGCATGAAAATAATATGGGTTCATTTGCCGAACGGTTCCAGTGGCAGTTCTTTGACTTTCAGAGTCTCCACAGATTCGTCAACAAAGATACAGTTTTGCCAAATGTTTAATACTCCTCTTCTTCATTTTAACGTAGCTTAGCCCACTGCAATCTCCATCGCTAACGTTGCCGTGAATTCAGAGGTGCTCGCGAAGACCACTGTGCTCGTATTCCAGCGTATTGTAAGCAATTCCGAATGGTCTGAGTGCTAACTTGAAGTCCAGAGGCGGCCCGCATTTCTGCTTTTATTGCAGTGCCGTTGCTTGTTGTGTCATGGGCTACCTGCAATATGATATAGCGTTTCTAAGCATCAGTCAGAATGGTTGGGCGACCACTGCGGGGTCGTTCAGCTAAATTATCCGTACTGTGGTACCTCTGCAACGTGCGCACGACACAGGATCAGAATACAGTCACTCTGCGTACTATTTCTCTCATAGAGTATCCTTCATCCCTCAAAGTTAAAATTCTTGTTCGTAAAACTTCTGATAATCCACTTGGTATTTATTCAATCACAATTTTCCTGGAAAAATATTAAATCCGTTAAAATTGACGAAGTTAGATTTCTGAACGACCGTAAGCTTGGAATGAATTTCTTTTTATATGGAAAAACAATTAAATTAGTTTTATTATTTTATATTATAATTCTATATTTCTAAATAAAGCATCTAAAAAAGAAGAAATTATAATATATTCTACCTAAACAAAAAAAGATTAAGATCTTTCAAACTGATCACAAACTTCCTTTGATATGTATACATAATTTTTTTTATCACTCTTTATTATCTCTGATATCTAAATCTTCAGTTGCCAACCTGCTTGCCGAGGTAATCTATCAATCTTTAGAGGAGGCCTAAGTTCAACAATGGATTTTTAATAGTCTTTTCATAATGTACACTTTTTAGAACGTTTAAAAAGTTCCATTCATCTAAACCACTTGCAAATTCATCATCATCATCATCATTACAGCCCTTCACAAGTCCACTGCTGAACATAGGCCTCCCCCAAAGAATGCCACAAAACACGGTCCTGAGCCACCTGCATCCATCGACTTCCTGCATGTCTTACCAGGTCGTCACTCCATCTCGTGGGGGGACGCCCTACACTTCGCCTACCGGTACGAGGCTGCCACTCGAGAACCTTTCTTCCCCATCGGTTGTCGGTTCTTCGAGCTATATGGCCGGCCCACTGCCACTTCAGCTTACTAATCCGTTGGGCTATGTCGGTCACTCTGGTTCTACTGCGGATATCCTCATTCCTAAGTTTATCACGCAGAGAAACTCCGAGCATAGCCCTCTCCATAGCTCGCTGAGCGACCTTGAGCTTCCTCATACGGCCAGCAGTGAAGGACCACGTCTCAGTTCCGTAAGTCATCACTGGCAACACGCACTGGTTGTACAATTTCGTTTTAAGGTTTTGAGGTATGTCTGACGAGAAGATGTGTCGTAGCTTCCCGAACGCTGCCCAGCCGAGTTGAATCCGTCGATTGACCTCTCGGTCGAAGTTGGACTTACCCAGTCGGACTATTTGTCCCAGGTAAACATACTCGTCAACAACTTCGAGCTTAGTGTTCCCAACAACTATCGGCATAGGTGTGACATGGACATTAAACATGATCTTAGTTTTGTCCATGTTCATCTTAAGACCTATCCGTTGGGAAACACTATTGAGGTCATTGAGCATAGTGCTTAGGTCCTCCAGCGATTCTGCCATAAGGACTATATCGTCGGCAAATCGAAGGTGAGTGATGTACTCGCCATTGATGTTGATACCGTATCCTTTCCAGTCCAGAAGCTTGAAAACGTCTTCCAATGCAGCGGTGAAGAGTTTCGGGGATATGACGTCACCCTGTCTTACACCTCTCTGCAATTGGATAGGTTTCGTACTCTGGTTCTGTACTCGGATAGCCATCGTAGCCCTACTGTACAAGCACTTCAATACTTCGATATACCGACAGTCAACTTGGCACCGCTGAAGGGACTGCAGCACCGCCCAAATTTCGACGGAATCAAAGGCTTTCTCATAGTCCACATACGCCAGACATAGTGGCAAATTGTACTCTTCGGACTTCTGTACAACTTGCCGAAGGGTATGTATGTGGTCTATGGTGCTAAAGCCTTTTCGGAAACCGGCTTGTTCGGGAGGCTGGAAGTCGTCAAGTCTGCGCGCGAGACGATTCGTAATGACTCTCGAAAACAGCACGTAGACGCGGCTCAGAAGGGAAATCGGTCTGTAGTTCTTCAAGAGAGCGTTGTCACCTTTCTTGAAGAACAAGACCACCGCACTTCTGCTCCACGCCTCCGGTGTAATGCCACCATGGAGGACGGAATTAAAGAGCTTCTGAAGGACTTCAAGTACCGGTCTTCTACCCGCTTTCAGAAGCTCCGCTGTAATTCCATCCTCGCCTGGGGCCTTACCGTTTTTAAGGTGCTGGAGAGCCATCCTAATCTCGCTCAGACTGACATCCGGGATATCTTCGGAATAGTGTCGGATGAGACTCGCTCTTGGATCGTTACTCACACTTGCGTGTGGCTCCAACGATGATGTGTACAGCTGCCCATAGAACCTCTCAATCTCACTCAAAATCTCAGGTGTCCCGGAAACGATGCTGCCACATTCTGTCTTCAGCTTTGACAGTTGGCTCTTTCTGGCAGACAGATCTCTGGCAAAGACTTTGGAGCCTTGGTTCCGCTCGATCGCTTCTTCAATACGAGCTGTATTGAAGTTGCGTAAGTCCCGCCGCATGCATTTGGAGATCTGTCTGTTCAGATGCCTGTATGCTGTCAAGTCTGTTGAAGAATGTAGCTTCATCTCCCGTCTAACAGCCATGAGATTAAGAGTGTGATCGGAGAGTTTTTGTGTTCTTCTGCGGCGGGTCTTGCAGAACTTAGCTCCAACCGCATGGACAGTTTCCACGAGCTTGTCATTCATATCGTCCACTTCATTGCAGTCTTCTAGGCACTGAAAACGGTTTTGTAACTCGAGCTGAAAGGTTTCGGGACTTTGAAACAGAGCACGAGGGGGACGGAGCGTTGACTTCATTAGACGAGACCTCTCCAACTTAACGTTTAGATTCAGTGTGCCTCTAACCATTCGGTGATCGCTACCAGTTTTCACCCTCGCGATCACGGAGACATCACTGAACAGTTGTCGTCTGGTCGTCATAATGAAGTCAATCTCATTTTTTGTGGAACCGTCGGGGCTCGACCAAGTCCACTTCCTGTGGGGCCGCTTCTGGAAGAAAGAGTTCATCATAAAGAGTCCCTCTTTCTCCATGAACTTGCAAATTAGCTTTGGTAAATTTTCTTTCGACACTTAAGATATAATGAAACTAAAAGCAGCCAGTGGATTCTTTCTTGCTTTCGAATCTTTAGTCTTGTTGATTTTTTTTGATTTTTGGTAGCTTGTGACTCAAAGCTGATGCTACTTTTAAGACAAATTGTTTAAACCACTTGAAGCTCTTGTAAAGTTTTTTTATCCTCTACCAACACAGGAGCAATATTTTTCTGCGTGTTTCGCTTATCGTCAAATTTCGTTCAGTTCGACTTACGAAATTTATATTACAGTCCGAAACAGTTTTAATGTACATATAAAAACAAAGTTTCATTTATACTGTTAAGTCCTCAAGGGGATTATTAGGAAGATAAATTGAAGCCTGATAAGTCAACTCAGTTACAAAGCCTAAAGAACTGAGTACCTATCGACAATATCATCTAAAATGTAGTGTAATTAAAACACTAAAACTTGTTATAAATTTATACAAAGAACCAATAATCATAAGATATCATAGTAAAACATGTCTATCTTCAAAATCTTCTTTATTAAAGATTTTGAAGAGAGTTAAAAAGTTCAGTTTTGTAATAAGTGCGAGACGTCTGGTACTGCGATCGTCCAGCAGTATGCCAAGCGTCACAATTAAGGTCAATCATCTCCTTCATGGAATAGCTCCAGCAGTTGACTTTTACTGGATAATGATTAAGAAGAATAAGTAGAGATAGGTATGGAAATAATCATGGACTTGGAATATACTGGCGTATAAACCGACATAGTGTGCAAGGGAGAAGAAAATAATTGTTCCGGGTCTGGATGTTTGTCCTTGTGTAATGTATGTATGTAAACTGTCCCCACGAAACAGGAGAAAATCCTAGTGTGTAGGTAACGTTTCTTTAAACTAAAACTAAAAAAAAATCTCATTCTCTCTAAATTCACTGCTTGTTATAGCGTTTTTTCAAGCCGCGTCAATGAAAGGCTTGCATTTATGGAATATTTGCAAAATATTTGCTTACACTGATTATTATTTATGGTAATAACATTTTAAATTAAAAAAAACTTTAATATGTATTAAAGTTGGTAAAAGATTACTTCGCGTACATCCGCTCGATAAGCGAAGTAATTTTTTACCAACTTTAATATAATGGACTTCCGCAAATTAACCTCTAATTCTATTATTTTAATAAATATTAAAAATAATCAGGGAAAAGCATGGCTTTGTGTGAACACGCCAAGCTGGTAATTATATATATTAAAAAAGCATCAATACATATAATTTTTATCATCGTGGTGGGTTAAAAAACAAGTTATATTGTATGAATCTAAACGTCATTACGACGAAGTTTTTCCTCTGGCCTGTGAGATTTTGTAATACTTTTGAAGCTTTAACAGGGATATTCTTTGTTGAGTGCAAATCGTTGGCAGGTGGATAGACGATCAGAGTGTCAGAGGTCTCGCATTTTTGATGCCGCTGCCCGTTGCCAGTCTGGGTATTTTCCGTCAATGTAAATGAGATGGTAATTCCGTCATCTATGTCTTTTATTATTTCTTGCATTTCCCTTAATCAGCACATACGACATTCACAGGAAGTAATGGGCTAATGAATTTTCATAAGCCGCAACCAAACGATTACATTATTATAAAATAAATACAAAAAATGTATTATATACTGCTACCCCCGATATGGTATCAAAATGTAAATTATTTTGAACTGCAGAAACTAATGAATAACGTGTTTCAATCACAAAATAAAAATATCAGTCGCATAAATCGAAATACCACATCGACTGTCATAAAAAATATTGTAACCTCCCCTAAAACACATCTAAAGCAACCAAAACCTTCCGAAAACCATGTCAACTTATATAAATTAACCTTAAAGTGAGAACATACTTATGATGATGTAAAAATGCATATGTGTTGTCACCTGAGGACTTAGATGGAATGCATCGTTTCCAGTAAAAAGTGTTTTGGTTCTCTACACTCGCCATACGAAAAACTGCGGCATAAAGCTTTTACTTTACTTTGTTCTGTGAGAGCACGGTCCTTGCCCGGTCGAGTCGACCCATTCTTGCTGCAACAATAACATAAGCATGGCATTACAACATAAAAACAATATAAACATCTCAGGAGTTTTGGCGAAAAATTTGATAACCGCCGGATTACTGCACATGGTGATATGATTCTTACGTAATTATATTTGGTTAGGTGTCCCGAGATACAATCTTCATCAACTATCTGCTGGCTTAAGCTGTCGTCATTAAAAATATTATGAAGCAAATTATTACCCTATTGTTAAATTCTTATATATATATATATATATATATATATATATATATATATTCCACAGCTGGGCATAGGCCTCCTCTCATTTCTGAGAGGATTTTTAGGGCAAGGAATATTTGCTTTTTTATTACTCAGACATGCAGGTTTTCTCACAATGTTTTAGACAACTTTTTTTCTTATATACATATTCCCATAACACGTAATACATTTTTATGGTTGGTTAGAAAAATAATGCAATACGTGCAAACTTTGACAGGGAAATTCCTTTTTTTTTTACTATTTAGCGAACGCTAACTACAATCCCACCTGATGGTTTTCCAAGCTATATGGGCAGCCCATTGCCATTTCACTTTAATAATCCGTTGGGCTATGTCATTTACTCAAGTTCTACTGCGAATATCCTCATTTCTAACTTTATCACGCAGAGGAACCCCTCTACAATTTAAAATTTTTATGTTTTTCAGATGATGGTTGGTCTAACATTTACAGAAAACATAAAACCAATGTGTTTATTTTTCTTTATAATACAATACAATAACTTTATTCAGGTATCAAGGACCTAGCAACTAAAAACATTGGCCCATAGCAACATATACCTTAACCAAAAAATATAAAATATAAACAAAACTTTACACTATATTATGTTACAGATCTAAATCTTTGAAAGCATTATTCATAGTGCTAATGTAATTTCATAAATGATGAAAATCCAAAAGCTTTAGTTAAACTTGAGTTGTAATTAATGTAATAATTAGCCTATTTTTATATTAATTCTAACTCCTAACCTAATTTTACGACAAAATAGAGTATGATTGAACAAAACCCTAAAGTGAAGACTATGATGATGATGACGCAACGAAAATGCGTAAATTATGGCACGATTATTTTTTTTTCAATATTACACCATACTATGAGATGCGTAATTCGAAAATACTTAAATCATCACACGAGATTTTTTTAAATTACTGTTTCTTCTATTGTAGAGGAGTTTTATACACATAAATTGCAGGTGAGCAAGCATTTACATTCGGAACAATTATTTATATGGCACTTGTTTTCAAACCCAACGCCACGCACCGCCGCCTACTGAGCCGTAACATTTAAAACACTTACATTTTTAAACATATTAATTAAAGATTTAGTAATTTGTTTCATAAATAAAAGTGCGTCAGCTAAATTTCTACCTAGTAGGCTCATTATCATAGCGTCATACATATAAACGTGCTACTGAATACGAATGTTGTAATTTTAATAACAAATATGTTTTTAGGGTCTAGTATTGGTCACGTTTATTGAAACTTGCCACATAAATCAGGATTGTATCGTGTCCCGTGGTTACTTTATATAAGTTTCAGTTATATGTTTTCCTAAAAACTATCTACTTTGTTTAAATACATAACAACAATTAATTAAAATTTATTTATTTTATTTTGTTGTTGGAATTATTACTGAAGTTAAAATAATATGTCATGTTTTCTGCTGGTAAATACGTAAGTAATCGCATGGATACTATTTCGTCCCGTGAGTGTCTTTAAAGGCAACTATGGGAAGGCCAGAAAGACCTCATAACCTCCAACAGATTGCATATTTTACCTTTTATATTATCATTCGTATAAGGGCACTGCTAAACATGAGCTTCCCCTGTTGGATTGATGGTTGGAGGGAGAATTTGCCTTAATAATCACGCTTGTCAAGAGGGTCTATCTAGAGTCTAGATAAATAAATTAAATACGAAGTTTCAGGGCAAGAATCAAAGGCAAGACACAATATCCAAATATAGTTGGCCCACGCCCAAAAATTAATGGCTATGTTTGGTACAAGCTATTTGTGCGAACAAACATTTTCGTAATAGACTTTCGGATGACTACCTTTTTTCACTGCTCAAAATTTCAGCATCATAAATGGAGCCAAATTAAGATGAAATCATACAGAAACAAAAACAGTTCCACATGTCACATGTCCCCACAAAGACCAGTGCTCCGCA
This sequence comes from Parnassius mnemosyne, assembly GCA_963668995.1. Taxonomy (NCBI): domain Eukaryota; kingdom Metazoa; phylum Arthropoda; class Insecta; order Lepidoptera; family Papilionidae; genus Parnassius; species Parnassius mnemosyne. The sequence continues at coordinate 24,221,645 of CAVLGL010000001.1, forward strand.
ACCTTCTACTTCGCAGCTAACTTTAAAGATTAATTTAATTGCAATTTGCGGATTTTTTTTTATTTCAATGGTTGTTTTGTAATATTGCACAATAAATTAGTGTTTCAGAAAATACATACCTTTCAATATTTTTATTTCAGCAAATAATATAGCCCAAAATGCAACAACTTGGCCCGCCATATATTTCGTTAGTAAATATTGGCACGCGAAGGAAAAAGTTTCCCCATCCCGGATCTAGACGTATCCCAGCTTTAACAATCATAATACTGTATATACGTGGTAGAGCAATGCAGCATCTATATTAGCAGTATAGTTGTAGCACGAATAGATCGGCTCGACCGTGGAACGACCACACTCACAGAATACCAGCGTAAAATAGCAGTTTAACGCTGCTGAGTTTCGTGTGGTGTGTGTAGAGAAACAGAGACATTTTTTACTGGGAACGAGGAATTCTATCTTAGTCCTCACGGGTGACAACGCATCTGCATTTTGATTTGTAATCGAGGATAGATGTACATTTCTATGGGCCGCAGTAACCACTTACTATCAGGTGGAAAGTGTGCTCGTTTGTCACCCTTATCCTATAAAAAAATATAACAAATGTAAATGCCAGGAAAGGTGGGCGACATTTGGTACTACGATCGCTAATTCGTCTAATATGTGTGGCAATCCTTTCTATTATAGAACCAATTACATGTCCAGCATTGGGCTGATATTAAATAAGAAGATAATGTTATTTTTAAATTTATAATTCGTGGGTATACTAAAAGTTCTGCGTTACTCATAAATAAAACAATTTATATCTTAACTAACATATTTACTGCTAAATAATTATTCTCCATTATATTTCAAGTAGTTTTCATAGATTTAGAATATATACGCTAGTATATTCCAAGTCTATGTTATTTTCATGCGTTCAAAGCCTTTTTGACAAGTTGAGGACCATTGTTCTTAAAACATGTTTTTCACAGGCCGGTCGAAAGTTATCACGGCCTCTTCTGGCGGCTGAGGAAAACTCAGTGATCGCAGTTGAGGGTTCACGAATTTCACGAATTTCGTCATAGAGAAATACGGCTACAATCATATTCATAACATAATTCATAACGCGTCTTTTCCGGTACTCTTACTCCCTAGGCGTAGTCCCGAAATCATGGAAGACAACTTTTGTCCACCCGATCCCTAAAAAACGCGACCGCTCAGACCCGTCCAACTACAGGCCTATCACCATCACCTCCTTGTTCTCCAAAGTAATGGAAACCATTATTAACAGCCAGCTCATGCGGTACCTTGAGGATCACCAGCTGATTAGTGACCGCCAATAAGGTTTTCTTCTGCTCTACCTGACTCATAGAGGGGCGGAGGTAGTAGAGTACAAGGGGGAGGCGTTGGCCGTTAGTTTGGACATTGCGAAGGTATTTGATCGGGTTTGGCACAAAGCGCTTCTTTCGAAGTTCCCTTCCTATGGGCTTCAAGTTTGTTGTAGATGGTGCATGCTCCGACTACAAGCCTATTAACGCTGGTGTTCCTAAAGGTTGTGTACTATCACCAACGCTGTTTCTTCTGCATATCAATGATATGTTGCAAACTGGTAACATTTATTGCTATGCAGATAACAGCACTGGTGACTGGCTCTATACAACGGCTGTGCCAATATTTCTCGGGAAAACGTCGCCTAGTACCGGAACAAACTTGTGTCTGACGAGTCTTTGCTGAACAAAGTCTCGGAATAGGGGCGACTAAATCTAGTCCAGTTTAATCCTCAGAAGACACTAGTTTGCGCGTTTACCGATAAAAAGAACCCGTTTGTCGTATCTCCACAGTTTCAAGGCACTCCCTCTGTTGCCTCAGCTAGTATCGGAATCCTCGGCGTCGACATATCGAGTGACGTGCAGTTTCGTGGTCACTTGGAAGAGAAGGCCAAATTGGCCTCTATAAAGCTTGGCGTGCTCAGCAGAGCGGGACAGTATTTCATGCCGGCACACCGCCTGCAACTTTACGGCCTAACATGGAATACTGTTCCCATCTCTGGGCAGGGTCTCCCCAGTGCCAGCTCCTAACAATTGACCGCATCCAACGCAGAGCGGCTCGAATCGTCGACGACCGAGTCCTTTCCGATCGGCTCGATTCATTGGCACTGCGAAGAGATATTGCATCCCTTTGCATTTTCTTTCGCATTTACCACGGGGAGTGCTCTGAGGAATTGTTCAGATTGATCCCAGCCGCTAAATTTCACGAAAGCACATCACGGCAGAACTCCCGATACCATTCACACTGTCTGGATGATTGGCGGCCCACCACTGTGCGATATAGAAGATGTTTTCTTTCTCGCACAACTTTCTTGTGGAATCGATTACCATCAGCGATTTTTCTGGACCGTTACGACTTAAGAACCTTCAAGAAAATAGCCTACTCCTTTTTAGAAGGCCGGCAACGCATCTGCAATTCCTCCGGTGTTGCATTTGTTCATGGGCGGCGATAGTCATTTACCATCAGGTGAGCCGCATATTCGTTTGCCCCCTCTCCTATAGAAAAAATATTCTGCGTATCAACGCCTTATGGTGCTCAAATGAAAACGAGCAATGCAATCTTGCGGAGAGAGTAGGTATACTTTTCATTTCGTAGGAAATCATTACCAAAATGTTTTATTTGCGTCAAATCCATTTTAAAAGCTTTTATTTAACTTGCAATGTATGATTATTAGGGTCAAATTTTGCAACTAAATTTTAAAGCAGTTGTCCTCAACCGAACTAACTGAAATTTTGCATACATATTTCGTTTGGTTGACAATGCATGGCTAGCTGAAAGACGTCATTCTAAATCCAATTTGGCGGACCACCCAAGATAGCGGACTAGTTATTTTCTATGCACTCCCATGTGTTGGGTATCAAATGAAAGGGTTTTGCCACAAATAGTAGGCAAATGAAATGACATCACTCTAAATGAATTATGGTATATACCCAAATATGGCGGATTATGTTTTTTATATGCACCTCCATGATATGAATATCAAATAAAAGGGTTCGCTGAGAAGAATACCAATAAAACGTTGTCCGCTTTCAGCTCTTTGAGGAGATCATACTACTGCCCGACTAAACGGTAAGACTTAATTAATATCGAGCTTCATTCTGGGCAAATTCTGGCGGTGATGAAAAAAATTCAAAATGGTGGAAAACAAGATGGCCGAAATAAACATTTTAAAGGGTTATATACCTCGGCAAATATTAGGGATAGTTTGGTAGTGCTCGGACAAATGTTGTAGGGGCCAACAAGGGTCAACTGCAATCGATAAAAGAAATAAAGATGGCGAATCTAGAATGGCGATCAATACCCAACAATGACGTATTAAATGAAGAAAGAAACAGATTTAGGAACACGTCCAGCGATAACTCATCATTCATCATCATTATTACAGCCCATCAACTGCCAAACATAGGCCTCCCCCAAGGATTGCCACAAAGCACGGTCCCGAGCCACCTGCATCAATTGACTTCCTACATGTCTTACCAGGTCCTTACTCATTCTAGCGGGGGGACGCTCTACCCTATGCCTTCTGGTAAGAGGCTGCCACTCGAGAACCTTTCTTCCCCAATGGTTGTTGGTTCTTCGAGATTACTATTGCACTTCAGCTTACTAATCCGTTGGGCTATGTCGGTTATTCTGATTCTACTGCAGATATCCTCGTTTTAAGTTTATCACGCGGAGAAATCCCAAGCATAGCCTTCTCCATAGCTCGCTAAACGATCTTGAGCTTCTTCACACGGCCAGCAGTGAAGGACCACGTCTCAGATCCATAGATCATCATTGGCACTGGATTAACAATCTTGTTTTGAGATTTTGAGGTATGTATGACGAGAAGATGTGTCGTAATTTCCAGAAAACTGCCTAGCCGTGTTGAATCCGTCGATTGACTTCTCGGTCGAAGTTGGACTTACCTAGTAGGACTATTTGTCAACAACTACCGGCATATGTGTGACATGGACGTTATATATGTCTTTTGTTTTGTCCATTTTCATCTTATCGGTTGGGAGACACTAATGTGGTCATTGAGCATAGTGCTTAGGGCCTCCAGTGATTCTTTCATAAGGAATATACCGTGAACAAATCGAAAGTGAGTGATGTACTCGCCATTGACGTTAATACCGTATCCTTTCCAGTCCAGTAGCTTCAAAACCTCTTCCAATGCAGCGGTGAGGTCCTCTCTGCAGTTGGACAGGTTTCGGACTCTGGTTCTGTACACGGATAGTAATTGTAGCCCTACTGCACAAACACTTCAGCACTTCGATATATCGACAGTCAACTAGGCACCGCTGATGGGATTGCAGCACCGCCCAAATTTCGACGGAATCAAAGGCTTTCTCATAGTCCAAATACGCAAGATAAAGTGGCAGATTGTACTTTTCAGTAGTCTGTACAATTTGTCGAAGGAAATGTGTAACTGACATTGTGTAATAAAAAAACTTGCGGCTCTTTGGATGTGAAGCTGCAGCTCTTTAATTTCATCCAAAAATATTATTTATTTTATTAAAAAAAAAATTGATCCATACTGAGCCAATTGGAGTTGATATTGGGTCTCTAGAAATGCAATTGACCGATTTAAAAAGTAAAGCTTTGTGGAGTTGAAAATTTAGAGAGTTGAAAAGCAAGTTGAAAGAATTGGAGGTCCAGAAATGTATGTACGTAACGCAACATAAATGAACAGCTTTAAAAGAAATCTGTGGTGCCCATCGGAGGCAGATCCCAGCCATGGTTTGATCGCTAATGTAAAATAGCATCACGCTATAAGCAGGAGTGCTACCGGGCCTGGGCTGACGCATCAACGTCTCGGAATGTAAACACTAGCGCTCTTAAAAAGGAGTATAATTCCGCCTCCAGATTCTTCAAAAGAGTCATTGCCAAGGCAAGATCTAAGACGCTAGTTCGCCTTCCTTCGGGAACCCGTGCATTCTGGTGTCTCGCCAAGGCTGTCCAAGGGAACTTCTGTCAACCATCTCTTCAATCTCTACACAAAGAGGTTACTGGCCCATGCCGCAAAGGAGAAAGCCGATCTGTTAAGCTTTCTCTTTGCGCCCAACTCAACTCTAGATGACGGGGGGAATACACCGCCGACCATCCCGCGGTGTGAGTACTCCATGCCGGATGTGCGGTTTACACAGCGCTCGGTTCGCAAAGCACTCTTCTCTCTGGACGTCAGCAAGTCGAGTGGGCCTGACGGGGTCCCTCCCATTGTGCTGAAGACGTATGCTCCGGAGTTGGCACCGCTTTTAAAGCGTCTTTTCCGATACTCCTACTCCCAAGTCGTAGTCCCGAATTCATGGAAAACAGCTTTGGTCCACCCGATCCCTAAAAAAGGCGGCTGCTCAGGCCCCGACTACAGGCCTATCGCCATCACCTCCTTGTTCTCCAAAATAATGGAATCCATTATAAACTGAGGATCACCAACTGATTAATGACCGCCAATACGGTTTTCGTCGGGGTCAATCAGCTGGTGATCTTCTGGTCTACCTGACTCATAGATGGGTGGAGGCAGTAAAGTCCAATGGGGAGGCATTGGCCGTTAGTTTGGACATAGTGAAGGCCTTCGATCGGGTCTGGCACAAAGCGCTTCTTTCGAAGCTTCCTTCCTATGGGCTTCTCGAGAAATTGTGCAAATGGATCACCAGTTTCCTTGATGATCAGAGCATCAAGGTCGTAGTAGACGGTACATGCTCTGGTTACAAGCCTACTAACGACACAAGCCTGCGTGCTATCACTCCTGTGAAGTTTACCCAACACACGGTCAGTTTCAATACTTCTCACACTACAATTATGTCGTATACAATAGGTAGCTTCCATATATATTCCACCTCATCAAAATAATAAAAACTCAGTTTTGAAATGTCATATCGCCAACCGTAATATCGAAAGTCAGTCAATGATTTTTTTTAATCGCAACATCTTCACATCACTGTTAATCATTAAAATAATTTTACATAATGTATAATTGCGATTGTTCATCTCTATCTTCAATTTTATGATTCACACGTGTACTTGTTTAACTAATATCAACATATTCTAATTTATTAAAAATTGCGTGAAACAGTAACACTGTATGTCAAAATCAAAAAATATATTTTTTATCTTAGAAATTTTTTATAAAAAATTCTTCGTCTCGAATATGGTGTTAAAGGAGTGACATGATTATAAACGATTGGGCCACCTGGTACGCGTTGTGATTCAGCACTCACAGGAGTACTATTTTACGCAGTGGAGAGTTTTCGGATTAATAAGAAAGAATAAAAAAAATTTTGTAATATAATAGTTTACATTTTAATAAAGAATAGTACTGTTTGTATTTTTTCAGATAAGATTTACACTATATATACTACCGGATAATATTGATCTTCGTTTTCATTAATACGGTTGTAATAAGTTTCTTACATATGCCCCTCGTCACAATGAAGTTGTTTGTTCTAAGCGGTAACTCGATGCTGAAAAGGAAACATATTATGTGAGTATTTTCCCCCAAACACAACCCATTTGCGCATCTGTCGACACGAGTGTTTGCTTGGGATATTTTACTTCGTGGGTCGACATTATTATAATATAAAATGTTCGCATGTTCATAAATATTGACTGCCGGTTCATTCAAGTGCTTTAAAGTATATGTACAGAAACTAAATCTGGAAGTACCCAACTCAACATGCCTGATCACTCACATCCTTTCACAGCCTTTCTTGCCAATCGCCACTTTTGCTATCGAATAGAGCGAACTTGTTTTCCGAAGCACTTTCGCAAGGAAGGAGTCCCTCAGGGCTCCGTTCTCTCCCAACTCCTCTTCTCTTCTCTCTTCACAAGTGACATTCCAAAGGATGAAGTAGTAACTACTAGCTCTCTTCACTTTCGCTTTCCAATATACTCAGATGACCCAAATGTCGCTGGCCCGTTACCCACCAATACTGCACACTTACCTAGTATCACAAATATGTTAGGTTATTGAATGAGACGCAGCGAGCCCGCAGACGGGTGCACAGCGTACACCCGCGTCCCTGAGCGGTTCTCACCGCCCAGAACATCGAATGATACAGGTTAGCCATCAGAGCCGCCAACTCCCTATTTAGTCGGTGGTTAGAAAATTCATTTGTACATTAGAAACGTGTACAAGTGAACATCTTTCCGAAAGTAACGTTGGAAATGATGAACCTCCCCTTCCCATTTTTAGTCCGATGAAGTTGTAAAAGCCAAAAGGCTAACAGCACCGACATCACAGAAACTGGACTAAATCAGACTAAGCTAGACTGTCCGATCAGTGTGTTCCGGGTCCTCCCAACGGTATGTACCATTTTTTCACGCCATCGCTCGCGTTCGCGTGATGCACACCGATAGTGTAAACGAAAGAAAAAGCGCAACACACCACCATTAATTATACTATATTAAATAACATTATTTTTTTATTTAATTAATAATACGTTTATTTAATAGTTACCTATTTATATTTATAATATATCACAATAGAATATATATTTATCGGCTTAGTGGAGTGGAGGAGTGGCTTAGCAATGAGCTGCAGCGCTGAGGGCTGCGGTTTTAAATCTTGCACGGAACAAGTATTTGTATGTCCTAAAAATAATTGTTTTGGGTCTGAATGTTTTATCATTATCATGATCCACCCGCATCTATCGACTTCCTGCATATCTAACCACGTCATCACTTCATCTAGTACGAAGCCACCCCACAATTTACTGGTACAAGGCTGCCACTCGAGAACCTTGCTTCCTCATTTGTGATTCTTCGAGCTATATGACTGACCCATTTACACTTCGGTTTACTAATCCGTTGGGCTATGTCAGTTATGCTGGTTCTATTGCACATATCCTCATTTTTAAGTCTATCATGCAGAGAAACCTCAAGCATTGAACTCTCCATAGCTCGCGGAGCAACCTTGAACTTCCTCATATGACCAGCAGTGAAGGACCACGTCTCAGATCCATAAGTCATCTCTGGGAACACTGGGGACACTATTGAGGTCATTAAGCATAGCCGACGATATAGTCCCCCAGCGATTCTGCTATAAGGACTGAATCGTTGGCTAATCAACGGCGGTGACACTGACGTTAATACCATATCCAATGAAAACATTTCCAATGCAGCGGTGAAGAGTTTCGGGGATATTACTTCATCCTGTCTTACACCTCTCTGCAGTTATATAGGTTTCGTACTCTGGTTCTGTACTCGGATAGCCATCGTAGCCCTATTGTGCAAACAATTCAGCGCTTCGATATACTTCGATATACTGTAAGTCAACTTGGCGCCGCTTAAAGAAATGCAGCACCAATCCAAATTTCGTAGAAATCAAAGGCTTTGTCATAGTCCACATCGTCAGACAAAGCGGCAGATTGTACTCTTCGGTCTTCTGTACAATTTGTTGAAGGGTATATGTAGTTTGTGGTGCTAAAGACTTTTCGGAAACCAATTTGTTCGGGAGACTGGAAGTTTTCGAGTATGCGAGCGAGACGATTCGTAATGACTCTCGAAAACGGCATCGCCTTTTGTGCAGAACAAGACAAACGCACTTCTGCTCTACGTCTGCGGAGTAACGCTTCTTCTAATAGTTACTCAAGGACTTTATGTACTGGTTTTTTCAGAAGTTCCTATGTAATTCCATCCTCGCCCAGGGCCTTGTCCTTTTTAACATGCTGGAGAGTCATTAACACAAATAATTCTCGTACTTTACCGAAGGTGGATAAATTCGGTTTTCGGATCAAATCTTCACCGTGGTCATCTTCATAGTTAAAAAACAGGATTTAAGTAAAAGCTTTATTTGCTAATTATCATTTTATTTTTCGAGTAAACTTGAAGATTTTAAAGAAGATTACGAAGATGCGACCTTGCGAAATTACATTTTTTTATAGGATCGGATGACAAACGAGCACTCAGTCCACCTGATGGTAAGTGGTTACTGTGACCCATAGACATCTACATCTATCCTCAATAAAGACTCAAGATGCAGATGCGTTGTCACCCGTGAGGACTAAGATGGAATGCCTCTTTGCCAGTAAAAAGGGTCTCCGGTTCTGTACACTCACCATACGAAACACAGCAGCGTTAAGCTGCTATTTTACGCTGGTTTTCTGTGAGAGCGTCGTCCTTCCCCGGTCGAGCCGACCCATTCGTGCTACAACCATAATATAGCTGCAGCATGGCTCTACCACGTAGTAAAAATATAAATGTATTGAGTTAAACGAAAATAACATAACTTAAGAACAGATTGATCCTTAACCAACCCTATTTGGCCGTACAATGGCCTTTTTCACGAAAGTTATAATTTTTAAATTCTCTTTTTTATAAGAAACCACGATCTTGAGGTTTTCGTAATTCGGATCCAGAAAAATGTACTAACTCTAATCTATTATTTTAACATTATCTTTAAATTTATATTCAATAATTTTAAAAAAACCCATGTTGGCTTCTCAGTCTAAAAATGTACCCTAATTTAAAAAGTCATCTGGTTTCTGTGGTAATTTTAGTACTTTTAGCAAGTTTTTTTAGCAAGTAGACTTTTGAACTGAGGTTCTGGAACTATATTTCCAATTGATTTATTACATTTAACAGTTATGAGACAATTTATGAAGCCCGACCTTTAATAATTTTAGAAAATGAGCTTTAGAATAAAATACTAAGTCATTAAGGATTATCTGTTTGGGGCTAACGAAATTATTTTTTTTATTATGCTGATAATAAAAAGGTCACAAATAATAAATTTAATCGCAATAATATTTCATCTTTCGCTTGAGAGAAAAAGCAAAATTCTATTAAGCGCGTGTTTTTTCCTAAATTGAAACTCAGTAACAATATCCATCTTTTGTCTTCGTAATAAAATGAAAATGGATGGAAGTGGAAATATCGGTTCGATCAATCGAATTACGCTTAAAATGTTCACACGGATAAGAGGAAATGACTTAAATGTACAATAAATTTGTCTCTTATTATTCAAACTGTATTATTTGTAAGGGTATTTCAAATAATTCTAGTGTTTTATCAGTTACTTAGCTGAATGAGTATTTATATTCTCCTTTGATTTAATGTAAATCCATGTTTATTTAGCGAAAAACTTCTGAAGTCTGTACTAATTCATAATGTATAAAAGAGTTAAGTTAAAGTTAAGAGTAAGTTATTGTATGGCCTACAAATAATAGTTCGGGGTCTGGATGTTTGTCCTCGTGGAATTTAAGTTTGTAAATTGCGTCCACGACACGAGTAAATCCTAGTGTGGGAGTAACGTTTAAAAAAAAAGAAATTTTAAAAGCTAAGAAAGTTAAAAGCTAAGTTCAACCCGACCCGACTTCAGACGATATAAACTCATGTAAAAATTATTTTATTCATTTCAATTCTTTGAAGTCAGTTTTCACTTTTTAAAAGCTTGATTTTGACCCTCTGGAATATAACAACATCAAAATAACGAGTAGAATGTCTTCTATATAGACTATATAGAAGACATTTAAGATTTCTTAAACAAATGAAACGAAAAACGTATTGAATTAATTATAATCATTATAATCAATTATAATTAGAAAAAATATCATACGAAAATTCTATTATAGTGGTAAGAGAAACACCTATTAAAAAGTCGGTTAACATGGCTTCATTTTTATTAAATTTTTAACAAAAAATAAAAACCAAATTTGAAAAGTATCAAATAGTTTCTACATATTCTTATTAAGTTGGTGCTAAGATCAAAGTCTTAAAGCGCCGACTTCAGAAGGTTGGATAGTTTTGACAATTTCACTTCTGAATATGGACCTCCTCCAAGGATTGCTGCAAAGCACGTTCCTGAGCCCCCAAACTCCATTAACTTCTTTTCCATTAATTTCTTACCAGATGCATCATCATTCTTAATCCGTGAAAAAGAATATCAACTACCTCATATCGTCTCGTGTGTGTCTTAAAAGGCGACAGAAGGAAACTAAAACAGAAGATGGGCAGCAGCATCTTAGTGATAAGTGTAGCTGTGGAAGGAAAAGTGGAGATCTCCCGCCGAGCAAGGTGTTCGCTCTAGGAGCGACCAACGCTCCAAGTGGTAGTTCGGAGCTATTCTATATACACTGTTTTATTTCGGAACTTTGATAGTGCGAGTTAGGATTCGATGTATTTTCTCTCACTTCGCTTATCCGTACGAGGCTGCCACTCGAGAACCTTTCTCCCTTTCTTCCATATTCGTTGTCGGTTCTTCGAGCCGTATCTGGTCCGTTGCCAGTTCAGCTTCTTTCCTTTGGGTTATGCCGGTTACTCCCGAATGGACCATTTTCCGAAAAGGCCATAGACCTTAAACCACATATATACACTTTGGAAAATCGTACAGAAGACCGAAGAGTACAATCTAATACTTTGTCTTGCATATATTATGGACTATGAGAAAGCCTTGCGTCGTAATTTGGGTGGTTCTACTATGCTATTCTGCAAATTCTTTTTCTTTTCAGTAATGAAATTCGTTCTCTATTAGCAGTTTTGATTATTTTACCCTACTAATTGGTCAAAGAAATATCACAAGTTTAAGGTGACAACATATAGGTAGGTACGTTAAAATCTTTATCCTATATTTTTTCATTTTTTTTTAATACTGAATAATAAAATAATTATTTAAACCAGTGTCACCAACACCAGTGTAATGTCGAATACAAAATCGAATAAATATCAGTAGGTGGTACGTCCGTAGCTTATGTACGTACCACCAAATATTAGAAAACGTAGTTCTTGAATTTTTCTCTACTAACATCTCGGAAGTTACTCGTAGTTTTGTTTAAGTGTTGTCACCAATCAACGATATTCTTTAAAACAGTATGACTGATAACCTCATAGTACCAGAGCGTTCAGCACATATTTATTAGGTGTTTAGTCTGACAATCGCTTGTTATAATGTATCTGGAAATAACCCTGGGGTAAAATGTATAAATCGTTTAATACAAGTATATGTTTGCACCTAAACATTTTAATGGCAACACTACTTTGCTTCGAAAACCGTGATAAAAGGTTTTATATTTATCAACGTAGCGATATATATTTATCATAACGATATATTTCGAATCTCGCACAGAACAAGTGTTTTTGTGGCCCAGAAATAATTGCTCTGAGTTTGGATTTTGTCCATGTACGATTTGTGAATGTGTTTAGCATGATATAGGAGAAAACCCTAGTATGGCGGTAGCTCTTTTACAATATTCACAGTAGAACCAGAGTAATTAACATAGCCCAACGGATAAGTAAGTCGAAGTGGCTAAGGGTTTTAGGTTTTTAAGGCATTTCCCATTTTTGCTTCATACTACTCCTATGGTACGAAATAGGGTAACAGATTCCTATACACACTGTAAATAATAATGTATCTCGATTTAATATGAAGTGTCGTGTAGGTGTGATTTGTAGCGGCCTAAGAGAATCTATGAGTCATAGATTAATAGGGTCATAGACTATGTCCCTACAACAATTGGAAATGTCAACGGAAGCCATAAGATCTTTTTGACTTATCCCATTGGCACATACAGGACGAAATGTCCTCTTAAAAAAGGGCTATGTCTCCTAAAGTATTAAGTCACAATTTTTTTTAAGTCATTCATTGTCACGAATATCTCACTAAATATTGACAAAATAAAATGTAAGATATCGTTTAGGAGGATTCAGGGTTGAAGGATGCCAGTAATAGACTGGATTATAGAGATTCACTCAAATTGTAGCTGTATCTGCGCTTGGATACGCAAATACAGCTCCAATTTGATTGAATTGGTAGAACTATAGGGTTAATTTATATTAAATAAAATTTCAATACTACAATTATGTTCATGTGGGATTTATAACAAAAAAGAATGTGCTAATTTTTGTCTGTCTGTCTGTTTGTGTTGGTCTGTCGGTCTGTCTGTCGGTATGTGTGTCTGCTCTGTTGTGATTTTGACGGGACTTTCACCGACAGATACTTGATATTATAAGGAGTAACTTCGGCTACTTTTATTTAAAAAAATAATTAGGCTTCCGCGCAAAATAATTAAAAACCTAAATTACACGTAGGCGAAGTCGCGGGGAACAGCTAGTTTTTAATAAATAGGTTATACTTCAGGGGTGGTCCCATATTCAGAGTATGATTGGAGAGTTTTTGGCTTCTTCTGCTTAACTTTGCTCCGATTGCTTGGACAGTTTCCACGAGCTTGTCATTCATATTGTCCACTGTATTGCAATTGCAATACAGTTGGGGGAACACACCGCCGACCATCCCGCGATGTGAGTGCTACATGCCGGATGTGCGGTTTACATAGCGCTCGGTTCACAAAGCACTCTTCTCCCTGAACGTCTGCAAGTCGAGTGGGCCCGGTGGAGTCCCTCCCATTGTGCTGAAGACGTGTGCTCCGGAGTTGGCACCGGTTTTAACGGGTCTTTTCCGGTACTCCTACTCCCCAGGCGTAGTCCCGAATTTATGGAAAACAGCTTTGTTCCACCCGATCCCTAAAAAAGGGTCCAACTACAGGCCTATCGCCATCATCTCCTTTTTCTCCAAACTAATGGAATCCATTATAAACTGCCAGCTCATGATGTACCTTGAGGATCACCAGCTGATTAGTGACCGCTAGTACGGTTTTCGTCGGGATCGATCAGCTGGTGATCTTCTAGTCTATCTGACTCATAGATGGGCGGAGCCAGTAGAGTTCAAAGGGGAGGCATTGGCCGTTAGTTTGGACATAGCGAAGGCCTTCGATCGGGTCTGGCACAAAGCGCTTCTTTCGAAGCTTCCTTCCTATGGGCTTCCTGAGAAATTGTGCAAATGGATCAACAGTTTCCTTGCTTATCGGAGCATCAAGGTCGTTATAGACGGTGCATGCTCTGATTTCAAGCCTATCAACGCTGGTGTTCCACAAGGCTGCGTGCTATCACCAACGCTGTTTCTCCTGCATTTCAATGATATGTTGCTAACTAACAGTTAGCAACATATCATTTATTACTATGCTATAATATGCTAATATGCTATACTATGCATTTATTGCTATGCGACCGACAGCACTGGTGATGCCTTATATAGCGGCCGTGTCAATATTTCTCGGGAAAACGTCGCCGAGTACCAGGACAAACTTGTGTCTGAAGTCGAGTCTTTGCTTGACAAAGTCTCGGATTGGGGGCGACTAAATGTAGTCCAGCTCAATCCCCAGAAGACACAAGTTTGCGCGATTACCACTAAAAAGAACCCCTTTGTCGTATCTTCTCAGTTTCAAGGCACTCCCCTTGCTGCCTCAGCTAGTATCGGAATCCTTGGCGTAGACATATCGAGTGACGTGCAGTTTCGTGGTCACTTGGAAGGGAAGGATCCAAGATCGTCTAGAGTCTTGATTGCTCTGAGGTTGAGGGAAATTAACTAGCGCAAAGTCTAGCAAGTCAGGAGCGTGGTCAGTGTTGTCGGGATAGTGAGTGACACCAAGGGGACTGTAGACGGTAAGGTCAAAATACTGCATGATATCAAGCAGTTTTTTGCCACTCTGAGAAGTAGAAAGGCAGGTCCATTCAGTATGCTTGGAGTTAAAATCTCCAAATATAATGACTGAGTTGCCTAATGATAAGATAGCCTCAAAATCTTTTTTGAGGGGAAGGGTTCCACTAGGGATGTAGCAGGAGGCTATGACGATGGACTGATGTCCAGTCATGGCTAGCCTGCATACCGTGGCTTCCATGTTGGTAAGCTGCGGAGTAGGGATGTGAGAGCAGTCAAGCGTCTTCTTGTAGTAAATGGCAGTACCGCCGCCTTTGCGGTCAGGTCTGTCGTTACGAAGAAGAGAAAACTTTAGGATGGAAAGGCCATTGATGTCCTTAGTTTTAAGATTGTTTTCCTGGAAGAGGACGATGTAGACTTCGCGATCTCGAAGAAAGAACTTAAGCTCTGGGATGTTATTTCGCAACTCGCGAAACTTAAAGGACACAAACGATAAACCTTAAGGTTTAATACGACCTTGAGATTTTGGGAGAACAGATTGCTCTGACATTATATAAATAAAACTCTAAATTAATTTAACTTAAATTAAATTATTTTAAGCTACAGGGAACACAAGAGGTTGTAATGCTCTGTAAGAGCAAGGAGACGGTCCTGAGGGGACTGAGCAGCGCGCAGTTTGCGTGCTAAGACGGCAATCTCCCCAATTTTGATGCTCCGAATAGCGGAATACACCGTATTCAGGTTATCAACCAAAGAGGGTCGTGCCTGTTGTGTGGCGGAGGACGTCCGCGGAGGGTCGGCTTTTTTGGGGGCCTAGAGGAAAACTGGAGGCTGCGAAGACTGAGAGAAGCCTGGAGAAGGCCGAAGAGGGACCTGAGGGAGCCTTGAAGGACCTTGAGAGTACCAAGAGTGGCCCTGAAGGGGCTGGGAAAGGCCCTGCCGGGATAGTCTTGAAGGGAGGGCCGGGAATGATCTGTCCAGCGGTGGAGCTTGTCTGCTGAGACAAGGGTGAGGTGCACGAGGGCGGCCTCTATAATTAGCCGGGTGGCCCGACTACTGGGTACAGGATGCACGCGGGTGGGTTCGGTGTTTTGTAGCCGAGGACACTCTTTCGAGTTATGCAGATCTAGGCACTTAACGCACCTGGGTGGGGCAGAGCAGTTGACCGCCGCATGCCCATAAAGTTGGCAGCGGAGGCACTGCGACGGGAAACTGCGCCTGTGTGGGGGCTCAACCCTCACTCTCGACAGGCCGCACACTGTGCTTACCTGCCGGAAGATAGCTGTAGCCTCCAGCACGTTGGTGAGGATTACAAGGCCAAAAGTTGAGGTAGCGGCGGGGGCTGCAGGGGTGAAGGTGGCGGCCGCAGGGGCTACGAAGGGTGCTATTTTTCGCTACGCGTTTACGGCCGCGCTTGGATGTCACTGCTGTGAATGAAGACTCACCGGTTCTGTCGGAGTCAGACGACTCTGAGGAACCAATGCTGGACGTGTTTACGGTGGCGGGCCTCTTCCGGGAGGCTGACACCATAGACCCGGAGTCGGAGCATGAGTACTCCATGACGAGAGACGCGGGCGAGTCGGTCTGCGAGGCAGCAGGAGGGGCCGCCATTCACGACGCGACGGGGGCCGGGGCGGGACATGCCTGAGGTGCATGGGAGGCTTGGACTGCGGCGAGAGCCATCTCGTCCAGATTAATGCCCAGACCAAGGGAATGGTTCAGGGCGGCGACGATTGACCTAATGAGATCTTGTGTGGACATGTTGGGGGGGGGGGGGACGACGTTCTAAGAAACAGGAAGGGCGGTGATTTTTGTTCTCAAAAGAAAAGAACAGGGGCTTGTTCTGAAAAGAACAAGAGACGTTTCCAAGAAACAGTAATACAATACACAAATAATAACAATGATTTAACAAAACAGAAAAAATATAACAATAAAAAGTAACAGATATAACAATAAGCAAAAACATAAACAAAGCGCGGTCGAACCGTACTTGCCCCCCGCCAGAAGGCAGGGGGGTAAGTACGGTTAGAAAAGGCGAAAAACTCACCAACGGCAACTGCCCTGCGAGCGTTAGCAGGAAAGCGGAGGCGCGAGAGCGAGAGGGCACTCAAGGTACGGGGACGAGAGCGCGGTTAACGTGTACACGTCCGCTCGAGAGCGGCGGCGCAAGCAGAATAAGCCACTTAGTCGCCTGTGCGATACTTTATACTGCTAAAACAAGTGGGATATTCCCATTCTATCTTTATTTGTTAGTATTTCCTTTTTTTTTACCCTCATTCCCAACAATACAATATATACAAAAACGTCACCTAGTGTAAAATAATAAAGTTTGAGTTTAAGCTAAAGAGGTAGTTCACTTAGTTAGTAAAAAAGTGAACCCGTAATGAAAGAAGTATGCCGCAACCGTTCTAAAAGTTTCTCAGCATTGAACTTTTTATTTTCTCTTCTCTTATATTTTTACGCATCAAAGAGCAGGCTCTAGTTTTTATTAAAGTTATGAAAATTTTAGTTTTTCTGTTTTTCAAACATGTAGTTTTTCAGAATTTCTAATATTCTCTTTTTTGTTTGATTATTTTCGACAATGTCATACGTTAAGGAGAAGGAAGGGAATCTTCTGTAATAAATAAATGGCTAGATATTGTTAAGAAGTTTGATAAGCATCGCGGTGTTGTGGATTAATGAAGACGTTTTTGACATATTTCTTCTATTTAGCCTGTGGGTTGCGTATACGCAAAGAATGTGAATCTTGGTTGGCGCCGGAGCCAAGGATCGGAGCCGCCGCTGGAACCAGGAAAGCTTCTGAGTACTAGTTTTTTCCTGACCTCATGTCATCTGCGTATCAGACTTGGAGGGGTTCGTTACGCAGGTGGAGTAAGAGGCCGCGGTGGAAGACGCGCCATGTAATCCTGGTGCACCTTTTTTAAGAAGCAAAACGGGGAGAAGAAGTCCTCTCCCGAGGAGGGCAACCATGGGGCGGCTGGCACTGGTGAAGCCGTAAATGTGTGTGAAAGCGTTCCCATGGCATTGCCAAAATGTCGGACGAGTCCGAAATAAACCGTTCTTGCCTTGCGAAGTGGATATTTGTAGGCATTTCCACATGAAAAGTGGTTTGATGCAGGAGACGATGTGCATTTGGCTATAAATAACAGAATACATAGTTAAATCTACCAATACCACTCCACTACCCTTACGAAGCTAATGAAATATTAGACTTTTATACATATTATTTTAATGTTTATACTCTGACCTTATATGTTATTACTCGAGATATAATTTAAGTCCACTTCTTGAATCTTATATTCCCATTGAGCTGAGATGATAATGATAAAATCTTTGAATGTGTTTGTGTGTCTGTATATGTCATACATAGACCAAAAATTACAGACACTATTCGAAAGCGTGTTGGCTGTTAAAGAATATTAAGAGCTTTCATACGACCTGATGGCTATTTTAATTATTTTTAGACGGCCCGGAAACTAAATTTTTAAACCTATACAAAGCGTGGCAACGTTGTGAAATATCCTTCATATGGGTCCAATCATAGGGATTGTTATATTCAACACTAAGCTTTCTTTAGTTTGTTAATTAACAAAGAAAATTTGCATTTAATTACATACGATTTTATTTATACCGCATGATTGACTTTAATCTGGACTTTGCTTGTAATAAACTAAAAGTTTTAAAGTTTTACCGTTTAATGTATGCGCGCTGCGTATTTAATACATGCGTTTAGGGTTCTGATGGGGCTAGCTTAACATTGTAGTAGTGTAGCCGGTGACTACAATCCCAACTCGTGGTTAGCGGTGATAAGCCCCTTAAGGTAAATTGCACTGTCTTACCGTAACAAGAGCCTATCTATCTTTCACTTGTAATAATTTCATTGCTTTGCATGCATTGCGAAATATGAAGAAAACCGTTTGTTCCTTATTAGTGGAATATCGACAATAAAAGTGGGGAAATCCACAGGTAACAGGTCTTATCACCTCATCTTTTAACATTCATCGTTTTGAGAAAGCATAATTATAGTGTTAGAATCTTTAAAGTGTAAAATTGCGAACTAAAAAGATTATTTTTGAGAGTTTTTGGAACAAAGTTAGATAGGACGGTACGAATTTGGCGGATGGGGACTAGATGAGAAAAAGTGTAAAGGTAGAGACAGACTGGTCCCACGTACGCAACGTATGCAACGCATTATGACGTCTGGACTCTGGACTCTTGATTTTCCTTCGATCAACAATACCAACTAGATATCGGGTCGGCGCAAAAAATACGGCGAAGTAAATAACAGCGCAATGGAGACGTTAGCTCTTATTTCGTTTAGTTGACTTGAAACACAGCCAATATAAACACGTTTCACAATGCCGCAATGTATATTTAAAAGATGCAAGAATAATGCCCGAAAAAGTAACTTAGCAGCCGGTGTGTCTTACTTTCGGTAAGTACATGTAGAATAAGTTATATTTTTAGCTCTAATCTAACAACTATTATCATTTTTGAAACAAAATTACCTATTTTAAAGCACCCCTACAAATGTCTTGCCAAGGTTGGCCAATACACGCGTAAATATTTGTAAAACAGAACAGTAGAGTACATGGTAGATTTGTATTGTAATCGTTTTAATAATTTGTTACCAGAACTTTAAGTAATGGTAATTGTTACTTTTGTCTCTGTTTGTGTAATTTCATTAGATACTCAGCTTTATTATTTTTATTTTAGCAATCCGTAAGTTGAAAAATTCATCATAGGTATCGATGAACATATCAAAAATAAATCATAACGACAATTGTATAACTGATATTATTTACGATTTACCGTTTAATATAGCATCAAGCAACAGTTCTGATCAAGTCGTCAATCAGTAGGTTTATGTATAAATTAAAGTGCGGCAGTGATGTCAAAACTTACCTTAGCCTGCAGTCTCACACAACACTCCAACATATAACCTGAGGAGGTTTTTAGATTGGTTTTATTCCAATATATTAATATATATATAATATATATATATATATATATATATATATATATATATATATATATATATATATATATTATTTTTATACGTTTTGTATGTATATATGTTTGTAGTATATATATATATAATACATATACTACAAACATATATACATACAAAAACGTATAAAAATAATATATATAATGAATTATCTAATCAAATGCAATCATTATACTACATACTATATTATATTTAATGGCTAGTGTGGAAAGTATGTATACTAACAAACATGAAGGCCCAAAATGTAAATAATTTTAACTAAACTTATGATCATATTATAAATTATTTTAGTATTCACCGCGACTCCATAACCTTTGTAGCTAAATTCGAAGAAGCAAACAGAAATGAAACAAAATGACAAAGCTTGCAAAGCATAACGGGAAAATACTTTAATTTGTTATTACTTAAGGTTGATTTCACACTAAATGTTATTTAACCTATGTCTTTTCATATCGAAGTGACAGGAGTAATGCATTGAGTTGTTCTTTTTTGTAACTAATGATCGTAAGATTTGTGACTTTATTACTAGATGCCATGGTTGTAATTGCGTTGAACATAAAACTGTTTAAATTTTTGTCTCAGTTCTTTAGTAAACAAATGTAGCTGTATAAGTATATATTCACGCGGACAGCATTTAGCTATGATTTTGTACGTGACCCGTTATCTAGTTGTTATTGTTGATCGAAGTGATTTTCTATGAAAAACTATGCAATAGAAATACACTTATCGTATGCAACGCAATCACACGCGTCCGACGCAACGTCGATCTGCGATGTCTAGATTGGCGTGAGAAGGTGAAGGAGATATTCGTACGTAATCCCATGCGTACGGCCAGTGTGTTTCTAGAACTTAGACATAGCACGTCATAAAAAACGGTACGAATGTACTTATAATATTATTGGGTAAATTATACGCTTGTGTTTGATATTGTAAAAAGCAACAAAATGGCCGTAACAAAGTAATTCACAACGCATTTGCAAAAGTCAACAATTGGTTCCCATAAAACAGATAAGAGATTGCCGTAAATAAGCAAGCTCAAGCACCAATTATTGATACTATGGTGAGGCACCTTATTTGCCTTTAATATTAAAAAAAATATTTTAAATGTAAAGTATAATCCAATGCCTACCTAAAATTTTGTACTTAATTACAAGTAAATGAAGAAAATTGAGTAAAAAATAAAACTACACTCAACCAAGGAACTTTAACCTTTGAGTAATAGGTGTGATAATTCCCTAAATCAGATGGGTTTCCCATCAAGAAATTCTCAGTAGAAACCCGGAGAATTTTACCCCTATGCTTCAGAAAGAACGTAAAAAGTCGTTTGTTCTGAGCGTGATCTCTCTATATTCGTGTCGGTTTACCGTCCCATCAGACTATGAGAGTCAGGGAATAAAAAGTGCACATGGGCTTGCGCTCACATTTGTGAACCATGATCCTGCCCTGTGCCATTAAAGTATACTTGTATATATATTTAAGAAGGGGAATTCATTGCGTCCTAAATTTTCAGGAAACACAAAAAACTGAATATCTTTAAATGTAATTGGAAAATAGTTTTTAATTTTACACACTACAAGCCTATCTCTGGTATCAATAGACTTTCGTAAATATGTATTTTCTTTTTTTATATCACTTTCAATAATTTTATGAATCTCCTCAAATTCCACTTTTGTCATACGAAAGTAAAGAAAAGATCATTGGTCATCATTTTCCAGTTCCTTAACTAATGTATGCTCAAGGTCGCTCAGAGCTCAAGGTCGCTCAGCGAGCTATGGAGAGGGCTATGCTCGGAGTTTCTCTACGTGATAAACTCAGAAATGAGGATATCCGCAGTAGAACTAGAGTGACCGACAGCCCAACGGATTAGTAAGCTGAAGTGGCAATGGGCCGGCCATATAGCTCAAAGAACCGACAACCGATGGGGAAGAAAGGTTCTCGAGTGGCAGCCTCGTACCGGCAGGCAAAGTGTAGGGCGTCCCCCCACTAGATGGAGTATGCAGGAAGTCGATGGATGCAGGTGGCTCAGGACCGTGCTTTGTGGCATTCTTTGGGGGAGGCCTATGTTCAGCAGTGGACTTGTGAAGGGCTGTAATGATGAACTAATGTATGATATTTTCCCAACACCTCTCTTAGGTTATTTATTCCACGTACTCAATATCTTCGCTTTGTAACTTTTTGCTTTTTCTTCATGGCGTGGATATATGCATTTACGAACATCAAATTAAGTAAATCAATCTGAAACTCACTCCCAAAATCAGAAAACATGCTATAAGTTTGTACTCGTGCGTCCGCTAAGAAGTGACAAGAGTGTCTGATGCCAAACGTAGATTGCATGCGTAGGTCAAGTGTGTACACCAACGTGGGAGCGTTACATCGCATACGTTGCGTACGTGTGATCAGTCCCTTTTGACGTAGTGTAGACGGCCGTGGCGCCTAAGGAAGCGAGATGGAATAATATCCATTTCAATAGACGCTAGTAATAAAATTATTTGTATTTGTTAATGAATAATATAATAATTTTATCAATAATAATAATAATATACTACGAAAGTTACTTCGTTCCAACCGAGTGTTCCACGACACTCACGCATGTTTTTATGTTTTATATTTTTGTTTGAAATAGTCATCAAAAACCATTTACTGTATCCTTTTTCATTTCACAAAAAAATCTTGAATTGTTTTGGATAAAGTATAATATAAGCACTTATGTACCTTATTTGATATGAATTGATTTTTATTAATGCTGTCCTTTATATATATATATATTATGTGTTTTTTTTTATAGAAGTGGGGGCAAACGAGCATGCGGCTCACCTGATGGTAAGTGACTACCGCCACCCATGAACAACTGCAACACCAGGGGAATTGCAGATGCGTTGCCGGCCTTTTAGAAAGGTGTAAGCTCTTTTATTGACGGTTCCTAAGTCGTATCGGTCCGGAAAATTCGCTGGTGGTAATTGATTCCACAAGGAAGATGTGCGAGGGAGAAAACTTCTTCTAAATCGCACAGTGGTGGACCGCCAATCATCCAGATGGTATGAATGGTAACGCGAGTTTTGTCGCGATGTGCGATGGTGAAATTGAGCGGCTGGAATTAGTCCGAACAATTCCTCAGAGCACTCCCCGTGATAGATGCGATAAAATACACAAAGAGATGCAACATCTCTACGCAGTGCCAGTGTATCGAGGCGATCAGAAAGAACTCGGTCGTCGACGATTCGAACCGCTCTGCGCTGGATGCGGTCAAGTGGAAGGAGTTGGCACATTAAGAGGCCAATTTGGCCTTCCCTTCCAAGTTACCACGAAACTGCACACTATTCGATATGCCGACGCCAAGGATTCCGATTCTAGCTGAGGCAGCAAGGTGAGTGCCTTGAATCTGAGGAGATACGACAAAGGAGTTCTTTTTAACGGTAAACGCGAAAACTTGTGTCGTCTGGGGATTAAACTGGACTAGATTTAGTCGGCCCCAATCCGAGACTTTGTTAAACAAAGACTCGACTTCAGACACAAGTTTATCCCGGTACTCAGCGACGTTTTCCTGAGAAATATTGGCATGGCCGGTATATAAGGCATCACCAGTGCTGTCGTCTGCATAGCAATGAATGCTACCAGTTAGCAACATATCATTGATATGCAGGAGAAACAGCGTTGGTGATAGCACGCAGCCTTGTGGAACACCAGCGTTGATAGGCTTGAAATCAGAGCATGCACCGTCTACTACGACCTTGATGCTCCGATCAGCAAGGAAACTGGTGATCCATTTGCACAATGTCTCGGGAAGCCCATAGGAAGGAAGCTTCGAAAGAAGCGCTTTGTGCCAGACCCGATCGAAGGCCATAGCGAAGGCCTTCGATCGGGTCTGGCAAACTAACGGCCAATGCCTCCCCCTTGGACTCTACTGCCTCCGCCCATCTATAAGTCTAGAAGATCACCAGCTGATCGACCTCGACGAAAACCGTACTGGCGGTCACTAATCAGCTGGTGATCCTCAAGATACCTCATGAGCTGGCAGTTTATAATGGATTCCATTATTTTGGAGAACAAGGATGTGATGGCAATAGGCCTGTAGTTGGACGGGTCTGAGCGGTCGCCTTTTTTAGGGATCGGGTGGACCAAAGCTGTCTTCCATGAATTCGGGACTACGCCTTGGGAGTAGGAGTATCGGAAAAAACGCGTTAAAACCGGTGCCAACTCCGGAGCACACGTAATCAGCACAATGGGAGGGACTCCATCGGGCCCACTCGACTTGCTGACGTCCAGGGAGAAGAGTGCTTTGCGAACCGAGCGCTGTGTAAACTGCACATCCGGCATGGAGCACGCACATCGCGGGATGGTCGGCGGTGTGTTCCCCCCGTCATCTAGAGTCGAGTTGGACGCAAAAAGAGAGCTCAACAGATCGGCTTTCTCCTTTGCGGCATGGGCCAGTGAGTCGTCCTCTCTGTGCGGAGATGGAAGAGATGGCTGACAGAAGTTCCCATGGATAGCCTTGGCGAGAGACCAGAATGCACGGGTTCCCAAAGGAAGGCGAACTAGCTTCTCGCCAATTCTGCCGATGTGCTCAGACCTTGCTTTGGCAATGACGCTTTGAAGGACCTGGAGTCGGAATTATACTTCTTTTTAAGTGCACTGGTGTTTACATCCCGAGACGTTGATGCGTCAGCCCATGCCCGGTAGCACTCCTGCTTATAGCGTAATGCTATTTTACAGAAGCGACCAAATCATGGCTGGGATCTGCCTCCGATGGGCACCAGAGAGGATGGAATAAAAAGTTCCATACCCTGAAGTACCACATCAGCAACAGAATCGGCAACAACGCTGGGATCTTCCGGCGAGAAGCAAACCCGCCCCCAAGGGTAGGATGCGAAAAAAGACCGCATCCCGTCCCAATCAGCTGACCTATAGTGCCAAACACGGTGGCAAGCTGCAGATCGCAACTGCGATTGGAGCGAGAGTGGCACTCTACTCTGGATCAGACAATGGTCCGAAGAGCCCAGAGGGGCATCGACGGAGACCTGATATCCGTCCGGATGTGAGGTCAGCAGAAGGTCCAACAGGGAAGGTACATGGTCTTCCACATCTGGGATCCGCGTAGGCGAAGTAACCCGTTGTGTTAGACCATATGCCAAAGCAAAGTCATAAAATATTTTACTACAGAAATTCTACTAGCAGCGCTATTGAAATTGTGGCATATTATTTCATGCAAAATTCTACATCGGATACAAAGTAGGTACACGGAAACAGAAATGCGAGATGGAAAATTTGTGGCGTAGTAATTTTAGTTTTCTGCACTCTTTTTCCATGTTAACTTTATGTCAAATATCACACTCACGTGCTTATAAATGGGTACGGAGTTATAATCAAAATTAAATATACTACACATTTAAATTTAAATAGTTTTTACGAATTTTATTGCGTATACTAACTTGTTTTGTATTCCCAAAGTTTGATTATATTACATAGATATACTCGTTCGTCAAAGGTATAATCGTTCACTGCAATATACAGATAAAAAAAGAATATATCTGTATATTGCAGTGAACGAGTCAAGCCGGCCACAGTCGAGCGTGTGCCTGGTCTATTGTCATATGTCAGAGGTTTACTAATAAGATCGGCTTCATTTTGAAGCGACATTGATAGCTTGCAAGCATTTCAATGCTTGCAAGTTATCAATGTATTATTTAAATTGTGAAATATGCTCATTAGCTTCAGTTAACTATAATTTCAATGCAGCAATTAATCTGAGGGCTTCCTCGTATTCTTTGCTGCATCGGCCTGGAGCTGATCCCTTTCCTTTAAATTATTTATTGTTTTTATTTATTTACACTTTATTGCACCTTAATAAAAGGATTACAAAGGGCGAACTTAATGACTTTAGGCATTCTCTCCCAGTAAACCCAGGACGTGTGGAAATTAAGTGATAGGTGACAAAATAAAGTGAACAATAGAGTAAATCAAGGAAAAAAAAACTACTGATAAACTTAATAATAAACTAACATTATATATATAAATACAATAAACTTATATAATATAAAATATAATACAGACAAAATATTATATTTACATACAAATACATAGATACATAAATATATACATATTAAAAATACAAATAGATATATAACATAAACCTATAAATGAAATAACAACAAAGGTAACCAAATTGACCATATTAACTATTATTAAAGTGCTTGTGTACCAATCTTTTAAAGACAGTCTAATTAGATGTATTTCTGACGTCATCGGGCAAGGAGTTCCAGAGCAGTGCAGCCTGAATGGTGAAGGATTTACCAACAAAATTAGTAAAATGTAGTGGGATACTTAGTTTTTTATTATATGAGGACCGCAGAGTTCTATCATGCGTTGAGGAAATATACTGAAATTTCTCCTTGAGATAAGAAGGAGTGGATGGATCATTTAAGACAGAGAAGAGAACAAGCAAAATTCCAGAGTCACGCCTCTATTTAATAGTGAGCCATTTAAGGCGAGAGCGATAGTGAGAGATATGATCAAATTTACGAAGATTGAAAATGTATCTGACGCAATTGTTGAGTAGGCGCTCTAGCTTGTTAAGAAGATTTTGGTTTAAATCCAAGTAACACACGTCAGCATAATCAATGATCGGTAGTATAACTAACTGTACAAGCATAATTTTAGTCTTAAAGGCCAGAAACAGATGCAATCAGATGGTACGTTCTGCAAAACGCCGATTTATCCATAGCAATATAAGTAATTCTTCGCCAAGTGATGTGTGGAAATTCCTTAGTTCTCTAGGTGTGGGTAAAACACCTCCTTTGGATTGTGGTTTATCTCTTTCTCACGATGCTTTAAATCTTCATTTTGCTTCTGCTTCTGCATTGGACCTTTCAATCCGATCCCAAACAGTCGCTTAGATAGCTTCAATTCTATCTCCGCACATACCAGTCTTTCTTTTTAACCCTGTTGATCAGTAAGAAATTAGAAAGACTCTTCTGGCAATAAAATCCAAGGCTGTCGGTTGCGATGATATTAGTAGAGCCATGATTATTAATATTCTAGAACATATTCTCCCCGCAATTACACATATTGTTAATTTTTTACTTGACTCGGGTCAGTTTCAGAGTCAGTGGAAAAAGGCTTTCGTAAGACCCCTTCCTAAAGTATCCAATCCTACACTTCCCAATCATTCCCGCCCCATATCTAAGTTCTGGAAGCCTGTGTTCATAAGCAAATTTCTAATTTCATATTTAAACATAACCTGCTGAGTACTTTTCAGTCCGGGTTTCGTCCTGGTCACGGCACTACAACTGCCTTAGTTAAAATAACTGAAGATATTTGAATGGAAAACAAGAAAGTAACAGTTGTGGTGCTCGTTAACTTTTCTAATGCTTTTAACACAGTTGACCATGATATCCTTCTTGCTATCCTTTCTTATTATAGGTTTGCACCATCAGTCTTGGAATGGTTCTCATCTTATCTTCGCGGACGTCAACAGTCTGTCCACGTGGAGCAAATGACTTCACAGTGGGTTGACCTGATTTCTGGCGTACCGCAAGGCGGTATACTTTCTCCTTTAACCTTCTCTATTTTTATTAATTCCATCACATCAAATATTGATTGTTCGTACCATCTCTGTATGCTGATGACCTACAATTTTATGTACAGTCTGACATTTGTGACATCCATAATGCAATTAACAAATTGAATTCCAATCTCAAGTCAGTCCGTGATTGGTCCATGCGCTTTGGAGTATCTGTCAACACTACGAAATGCCAAGCTGTGATTATGGGTAGCTCAAGGATGCTTGCAAAAATTAGCCGCTAGTCTACCTCCCGTCTATTATAATGATCGTCTGATACCGTTTCCTTCCTCAGCTATAAATTTTGGTCTCCATATTGATAGTACTCTGTCCTGGGGGTTAATATCTCCGAAACATGTCGTAAAGTTTCTGGTTCTTTACGTTCTCTTTATCGCTTGAAAAATTTTCTCCCCTTTAGGGCTAAAATTATGCTTGTACAGTTAGTTATACTACCGATCATTGATTATGCTGACGTGTGTTACTTGGATTTAAACCAAAATCTTCTTAACAAGCTAGAGCGCCTACTCAACAATTGCGTCAGATACATTTTCAATCTTCGTAAATTTGATCATATCTCTCACTATCGCTCTCGCCTTAAATGGCTCACTATTAAATAGAGGCGTGACTCTAGAATTTTGCTTGTTCTCTTCTCTGTCTTAAATGATCCATCCACTCCTTCTTATCTCAAGGAGAAATTTCAGTATATTTCCTCAACGCATGATAGAACTCTGCGGTCCTCATATAATAATAAACTAAGTATCCCACTACATTTTACTAATTTTGTTGGTAAATCCTTCACCATTCAGGCTGCACTGCTCTGGAACTCCTTGCCCGATGACGTCAGAAATACATCTAATTAGACTGTCTTTAAAAGATTGGTACACAAGCACTTTAATAATAGTTAATATGGTCAATTTGGTTACCTTTGTTGTTATTTCATTTATAGGTTTATGTTATATATCTATTTGTATTTTTAATATGTATATATTTATGTATCTATGTATTTGTATGTAAATATAATATTTTGTCTGTATTATATTTTATATTATATAAGCTTATTGTATTTATATATATAATGTTAGTTTATTTTTAAGTTTATCAGTAGTTCTTTTTTCCTTGATTTACTCTATTAACACATTAAAAAAATTAAATTAAATTAACAGCATATATACGTCCCACTGCTAGGCACAGGCCTTCTCTCATTTCTGAGAGGGTTATAAGGCAAGGCAATTTCCGCTACGCTGCCCCAATATGTGTTGGCGAACGTCACATGTCTTCGAATTTTTTTTCTTATTTCTCAGACATGCAGGTTTCATCACGTTGTTTTCCTTCACCGCCAAACACGTGGTAAATCAGCACTTAAAATTGCAATTAACAATTTCATTGGTGCCGGCGGGGACCGAACCCGTGTTGCTCACGTATTGTGAAATTTACAGGGAGAGCTAACCATCTGAGCTACCACGGCTCACAGATTAGTTAACTAACTTATTAGTTGAAATTATTTAATATATATGTTTAAAAAGAAACTATACAATTATATTATTTGCTTCATTTTCAATAAAGTAAGTTAAGAGCTTATTAATCTCACTGCAAAACACAGGCCTCCTTTCATTGATCAAATGTTCTAATGTGATCACTTAACAATAAAGCGCTATTCAAAATTATTTAGACCTTCAACTTCGCACAGAAATCCTAAGAAGTATATTCAATATTTTTTTTGTCATCCTCGTCATTGCGTAAAATGTTAAAAAAGTATTTATTTATGTATGAGGATAATGAAATTAAAAAGCATACTGGATGGTAAGTTGATGTTGTGGTCGATACCTGATCAAGATTCAAAATCGATATGAGTTGTCACCCCTAAGGTTTAAGATGAAATACCTCGTGTAAAGAAGGTTATCTACACTAACAATACGAAAAAAGCTGCATTAACTTTCTAAATTATGCTGGTATTCTGTGAGATTAGAGCGTGGTCCTTCCCCGGTTGAGTTGTCCCATTCGTGCTACAACTAAAATATACCTGCAGCATGGCTATACCACGTATAAAATAGTGGTAAAGCCATGCTCCTTCTTTATTCGTAGTAAATATACCACGAACAGAAAAGGTAAAATTAATAATCTAATCATTTTTGAATTTATAATTAATTGATAATTTTCCTCCAGCAAAAGCTTCAGAAAATTTTCGTAGAGACTGTTCATCATCATCATCATTACAGCCCTTCACAAGTCCACTGCTGAACATAGGCCTCCAACAAAGAATGCCACAAAGCACGGTCCTGAGCCACCTGCATCCATCGACTTCCTGCATATCTTACCAGGTCGTCACTCCATCTAGTGGGGGTACGCCCTACACTTCGCCTGCCTGTACGAGGCTGCCACTCGAGAACCGTTCTTCCCCATCGGTTGTCGGTTCTTCGAGCTATATGGCCGGCCCATTGCCACTTCAGCTTGCTAAACCGTTGGGCTATGTCGGTCACTCTGGTTCTACTGCGGATATCCTCATTTCTGAGTTTATCAATCAGAAAAACTCCGAGCATAGCCCTCTCCATAGCTCGCTGAGCGACCTTGAGCTTCCTCATCCGGCCAGCAGTGAAGGACCACGTCTCAGTTCCGTATGTCATCACTGGCAACACGCACTGGGTGTACAGTCTCGTTTTCAAGTTTTGAGGTATACCTGACGAGAAAATGTACCGTAATTTCCCGAACGCTGCCCAACCGAGTTGAATCCGTCGATTAACCTCTCGGTCGAAGTTGGACTTCCCTAGTCGGTCTATTTGTCCCAGGTAAACATATTCGTCAACATCTTCGAGCTTAGTGTTCCCAACAACTACCGGCATAGGTGTGACATGGACATTAAACATGATCTTTGTTTTGTCCATGTTCATCATAAGACCTATCCGTTGGGAAACACTATTGAGGTCATTGAGCATAGTGCTTAGGTACTCCAGCGATTCTGCCAAAAGGACTATATCGTCGGCAAATCGAAGGTGAGTGATGTACTTGCCATTGATGTTCATACCGTATCCTTTCCAGTCCAGAAGCTTGAAAACATCTTCTAATGCAGCGGTAAAGAGTTTCGGGGATATTAAGTCACCCTGTCTTACACCTCTCTGCAATTGGATAGGTTTCGTACTCTGGTTCTGTACTCGGATAGCCATCGTATCCCTACTTTACAAGCACTTCAACACTTCGTTATACCGACAGTCAACTTGGCATCGCTGAAGAGACTGCAGCACCGCCCAAATTTCGACGGAATCAAAGGCTTTTTCATAGTCCACATACGCCAGACATAGTGGCAAATTTTACTTCTCCGACTTCTGTACAAATTGCCGAAGGGTATGTATGTGGTCTATGGTGCTAAAGCCTTTTCGGAAACCAGCTTGTTTGGGAGGCTGATAGTCGTCAAGTCTGCGTGCGAGACGATTCGTAATGACTCTCGAAAACAGCACGTAGACGCGGCTCAGAAGGGAAATCGGTCTGTAGTTCTTCAAGAGAGCGTTGTCGCCTTTCTTGAAGAACAAGAAAGGCAAACCGCACTTCTGCTCCACGTCATACATGTTTACGCACCAACCTCGGCACACCCCGATCAGGAGGTGGAGGAAATGTATGGGGATATCTCTAGAGCCATGCATTCCTCCAAAACCCAATATACGGTGTTAATGGGAGACTTCAATGCAAAACTAGGTACAAGAGAGAACGATGAGCTGAAAGTGGGGAAATTTGGAATAGGGCAACGGAACCCAAGGGGCCAGTAGCTGGCCGACTTCATGGAGAAAGAGGGACTCTTTATGATGAACATTTTCTTCCAGAAGCGGCCCCACAGGAAGTGGCCCTGGTCGAGCCCCGACGGTACGACAAAAAATGAGATTGACTTCATTATGACGACCAGACGAACTCTGTTCAGTGATGTCTCAGTGATCGCGAGGGTGAAAACCGGCAGCGATCTCCGAATGGTTAGAGGCACACTGAACCTAAACGTTAAGTTGGAGAGGTCTCGTCTAATGAAGTCAACGCTCCGTTCCCATCGTGCTCTAATCCAAAGTCCCGAAACATTTCAGCTCGAGTTACAAAACCGTTTTCAGTGACTAGAAGACTGCAATGAAGTGGACGATTTGAATGACAAGCTCGTGGAAACTTTCCATGCGGTCGGAGCTAAGTTCTGCAATACCCGCCGCAGAAGTACACAAAAACTCTCCGATCACACTCTCAATCTCATGACTGTTAGACGGGAGATGAAGCTACATTCTTCAACAGATTTGACAGCATACAGGCAACTGAACAGACAGATCTCCATGCGGAGGGACTTACGCAACTTCAATACAGCTTGTATTGAAGAAGCGATCAAGCGGATCCAAGGCTCCAAAGTTTTTGCCAGGGATCTGCTTGCCAGAAAGAGCCAACTGTCAAAGCTGAAGACTGAGTGTGGTGTGACGCCTCATAATTATTATTAATAAATAATAATTAAATTCATTATACAGACATTTAAAAATGTCATAGAAATTATAATTTAAACAATAAAATGCAAATAATAAGCATAGAGTTCAAAAATATCCATTTGGAATATTGAATATTATATATATTAGTAAACGCATAAAATGTCTCAAAAAATCTCTAAATTTATTAAAAACCTGCTTAAAATGTTTAAAATATATCAAATCATATAAATACAAGGCGATTATATTGCAATAACAAAGATAAATAACATTTGTAATATAATAGAAAAAATGGATTAAAATTTTCTAAGTTGATGAAGGTGTTCGTGTAATAATTGGAAAATTTCTAAGTTAATGAACGTGTTCTTGTAATGTTCCCTTATATTGGGGCGTTGTCGGAGACACATACCCAAGGTTGTACATATAGATGTGGTGGTCGGCTGACCGACTGCTAGTACTAAGGTTGCACAATGACTAGTCCTATATTAGGGACTTAACATAGTAAGGTCTGACGAACCAAAGCATTAATATAGAAGGTCTCTATGATGCATAAGCATTATGATAGCAGAGTTATGACTTGAAGTCCCATATGAATAAGACATACAGTAGTATGCTCTATAAAATAAAGCAAATATGTGGAAGGTCTCAAATATGTAAAAGCATTATATTGAAAGAAATGGGACTTGAAAAGGATTATTATAGTGGCGTGTAGGTTGCTTCGCAGCCTCTGAGACCGAGGTAAACTTGGACTCACTAACCGATGTGTCCTAGACATATCATCTTAGTGCCGGTGGTAAGCGGGTTTGTTGTAGCAATACGACTTGCCCGTGGACATCGCACACCCCTACCGGTTGTGGGCGGCGTCTTAGCGCATAGCGTTATGATACGTCGGCTATCTTTCGGATTAGGGTGAGTGTGTTTGGTAGTACTTTTAAGTAAAGCAAGCATACTCAACTTCATATCTTAGTGCAATAGCGCTATGATACGTGGAGTTTTGGCTACTGACGTCTTAGTACCGTACTACTATGATACGTTAGTGGTATTTTTAGTTAACAACATTATCAAATTTTGTTACCAAAGTCGATAGGGATCATGTGGGTGTGTTGTGAGGGGGCGCCATCCGTATGATAGTTGCATTGATGCTTACTGCTACTTGCAGTATTGTGTCTTGTGATGGATCTGCGGGTGTGCTGCACCTGATTCGATGCATCTTGTGGTTCTGGTCGATGGAGGTATGCGGGTGGTGATGTCTGCTGGGACTGTATGGGGGACCTTGGGATGGTGTAAGCCCGACGATAGTCGTATTGATGCTTGTTGCATTCTGTAGCATTAAGTCTCTACGATGGTTGTTTGGCGGGTCGCTATTCTCAATGGCGCTCTCTGCGTCTTGGTTTGACTCACAACCTAAGTAGCTTTGCCCAAGTCGGGTCCCTTCATAGCTGGGCTGCAGACTGTCTACCCTCCATGATGTTTTATATAACAACTTAATAATATATCTCTATAAAGTTCCCACCTTTGAGAGATTGAAGGCAACTTCTTGGTGGGTGAGACAAACATGATCGAAAAATGCATATACTCAACGTCAGTGACACAAACCCTTTCTGATGGCGAATTATTAATATTATCTTATAACTGCCTATTGGCTATATCTGCCATTGTATTGGTTGGTGGAGCATATGTGTCGACCTCATGCGGGTGGTAGCTGGAGGGAGAATCTGAGGAGGCTCTCAAGGCTGCGGCCGAAAGCCGCGCAACGTGGGACCCCATTCCCTTGAGGTGAGCGGTAGACTCATGACACGCTCTGCGGCCAATTGGCCGTGCTGACCATGCAATTGGTGGTGATGCCTTACACTTACATCACGTCTGCAGAAACGGCGGTCTGGCAGGTGGTGGCGCTCACGGAGGGCTTTTTATGGTCAGTGTGCCGATTGTTGCCTAACCTGTGTGACGTACATTTCACTGTGGCTGGATTTGATCGTATTCTGTATGGCGTTTACACGCATTGACATGCGCGACTTCGGTCGATGTTTGTGCTTACGCACTATCAAGGGGCCAAGTCCTCTTTTACTGGTTCGCCAGTTATTTTGCTGTGGACTACGGTCCAGTTCCCAACTTTGCGTATCCTTCGGGGGGAGCGCATTAAAATGGTTGGCGCTCACCGTGCGCGGCGTGTGTGGGGCCGTGTACCTCCTCCACATTTTTTTTAAAATGTGGGAGAGCGAAGCCCTTGTAACTGGTATTTGATATAAATATTGTGAGCCTTTTCCAAGCGGGAAGGGATTAATTAATAAGGAATTGACTGTTGTGAACCAGATACAAGTGGAATAGGGACAATTTATTGTTCTTAACCTTTTTGAGCTCTGTCTTCGTGAACGGGGTTCTTTAGCTTATAAGACTCTACCAACAGCTTTCGATTGCTCTCGTGAATATTCATTCTTCCAAGATACACCTAAAAGAACTAAGTTACTATACAATCACAACGAAAAAAAGGGTCCTACCTAAGACGATCACGCCATAAATTTATTAAACGGCCTATATTTAAACCTTTAGAGAGATCAAGTTATACTGGTCACGTAAATTAGATGTATTTATATATCTTACAGATATAGATTCTAAAGAAATACAAGTATAAGTGGGATATAGGAGAAAAGAAAAAAGATGGGGGGGGGGGTTCGTTACAGTGGCAGCATCGTTTCCGGGGCCCCTGAGATTTTGAGTGAGATTGAGAGGTTCTATGGGCAGCTTTACACGTCATCATTGGAGCCGCACGCACGTGTGCGTAACGATCCAAGAGTGAGTCTTATCCGATATTATTCCGATGATATCCCGGACGTCAGTCTGAGCGAGATTATAATGGCTCTCCAGCACCTTAAAAACGGCAAGGCCCCAGGCGGAGATGGAATTACAGCGGAGCTTCTGAAAGCGGGTGGAAAACCGGTACTTGAAGTCCTTCAGAAGCTCTTTAATTCCGTCCTCCATGGTGGCATTACACCGGAGGCGTGGGACAGAAGTGCGGTGGTCTTGTTCTTCAAGAAAGGTGACGCTCTCTTGAAGAACTACAGACCGATTTCCCTTCTGAGCCGCGTCTACGTGCTGTTTTCGAGAGTCATTACGAATCGTCTCGCGCGCAGACTTGACGACTTCCAGCCTCCCAAACAAGCCGGTTTCCGAAAAGGCTTTAGCACCATAGAGCACATACATACCCTTCTACAAATTGTACAGAAGTCCGAAGAGTACAATTTGTCACTATGTCTGGCGTATGGGGACTATGAGAAAGCCTTTGATTCCGTCGAAATATGGGCGGTGCTGCAGTCCTTTCAGCGATGCCAAGTTGACTGTCGGTATATCGAAGTGCTGAAGTGTTTGTACAGTAGGGCAACGATGGCTATCCGAGTACAGAACCAGAGTACGAAACCTATCCAATTGTAGAGAGGTGTAAGACAGGGTGACGTTATATCTCCGAAACCCTTCACTGCTGCATTGGAAGACGTTTTCAAGCTTCTGGACTGGAAATGATACGGTATTAAGATCAATGGCGAGTACATCACTCACCTTCGATTTGCCGACGATATAATCCTTAGGGCAGAATCGCTGGAGGACCTAAGCACCATGCTCAATGACCTCAATAGTGTCTCCCAACGAATAGGTCTTAGGATGAACATGGACAAAACAAAGATCATGTTTAATGTCCATGTCACACCTATGCCGGTAGTTGTTGGGAGCACTAAGCTCGAAGTTGTCGACGAGTATGTGTACCTGGGACAAATAGTCCGACTAGGTAAGTCCAATTTCGACCGAGAGGTCAATCGACGGATTCAACTCGGCTGGGCAGCGTTCGGGAAACTACGTCACATCCTCTTGTCAGGCATACCTCAAAACCTTAAAACGAAATTGTACAAACAGTGCGTGTTGCCAGTGATGACTGTTGGATCTGAGACGTGGTCCTTCACTGCTGGCCGTATGAGGAAGCTCATGGTGGCTCAGCGAGCTATGGAGAGGGCTATGCTCGGGATTTCTCTGTGTGATAAACTTATAAATGAGTATATCCGCAGAGTAACCGACATAGCCCAACGGATTAGTATGCTGAAGTGGCAGTGGGCCAGCTATATAGCTCGGAGAACCGACAACCGATGGGGAAGAACGGTTCTTGAGTGGCAGCCTCGTACCGGTAGGCGAAGTGTAGGGCGAACCACCACGAGATGGAGTGACGACTTGGTAAGACATGCAGGAAGTCGATGGATCCATGTTGCTCAGGACCGTGCTTTGTGGCATTCCTTGGGGGAGGCCTATGTTCAGCAGTAGACTTATGAAAGGCTGTAATGATAATGATGATGATGATATTGATTTCCATTTATTAAATAAAGTTCGAAGATATTTAAAGAAGAATTTTAATTTTGTGGGTTTTAGTTTAGGGGGTAAATTGGAACATGAAAAAATAGCATTGTTCTTTGCATTTTTTTATCAAAATTTTTATTAAATAGGTCGACTAAAATCCCACTTGATATATTAATGGTCCTAAATAGTAAACACATTACCATATAAAATGCCTTCTAAGGTGTGAGGGAGAGGATGGATTGTGTAGGGTGTTATAGAGGAGATGTAACAATCGAGTGTTCCTACGAAGTCGAATTGGGAGCCACTTGAGCTGCTTGTGAAACCCAGATAGACGGTCAAGTTTTCTGAGCCCAAATATTAAACGGATGCACTGATTTTGCAAGCGTTCGAGTTTAGTAAGGAGCTCCTCTGTAGTATCCAAATAACAAGCGTCAGCATAATCAAGCAGAGGTAGGATAAGAGTGAGCGCGAGTTATATTTTAGCTTTTAGGGGTAAGACATTTTGAAAATATTTAAGTGAATGCAAAATAGAGTGGACCTTATGGCTAACCTCGGCGATATGCGTGGACCAATGCAAATGGTGATCAAATATTACGCCTAATATTTTGTTAGTATCGGCATAGGCTATAGGAACGCCATTAAAACGAACGTGTGGTAGTGATGTAAATTCTAATTTATTGCCCAAAATTTGTTGCCTATTATGATGACCTGCGATTTTGTGGAATCATATAATAGTCCCTAACCCTTTCAGAAATAAGAGAAGTTGAAGATATTTAAGTGAATACATGTAGAGTGGATCTTATGACTAACCTCGGCGATATGCATGGATCATGTCAAATGGTGATCAAATATGACGCCTAAGTTTTTGACAGTATCGGCATAGGCTATAGGGACGCCATTAAAACGAACGTGAGGTAGTTATGTAAATTCTAATTTACTGCGCAAAATTTGTTGCCTATTATTATGACCTGCGATTTCGTGGAATCATATAATAGTCCCTAACCCTCTCAGAAATAAGAGGAGGCCTGTGCCCAGCAGTTGTACCTATATAGCCTGTAACTTTAACTTTAAATATTAGTCCAAAGGAAGCAGACCATTAACAGATACAGCTTAGAGGTCGGATTCATGGTTTCAGTTGCATTGTTTGTATCACACACCGGAAAATGACGATACAGCTGTAAGTCATCCACGTAGAGATGGAAGTTAGATGTTATAACTCTCGAATAAAGTTAATAAATATATAGAATAAAAAAGAGGAAAGAACGCCACCCTGAGGTACACCCGTAGTAATACCAGACCAATCAGAAAGTGTCATTAAGACGGATGGAGTATGAACGACCTCGAAGATACGAATCAAACTTCATGGGATGGGAAAATGTTTCATAGATTTAAGGATTCGGAGAAGAATATCGATGTCTACTGAGTTAAAAGCACTGCTAAAGTCAAGCATAATAAAAGTAAGAGATTTATTGTCCATGGCCCAACGGATATCATCGGTTACTTTAAGTATAGCAGTGACAGTGATGTGACCAGGACGAAAGACAACGACAAGAAGTTGGACAATTAGAAATGACAGAGGATCCTTCTGATAATGTGTTCGAAAACTTTAAAAAGATAGGGTAAAATACATATAAGACGAAAGTGGGATAGAGAAGAAGAACCTTAGGTAAAGGAATAATATATGCTTGAATTGTAAACATTACATTCTTGAAAAGGCTTAAATTTAGCCGATTAAACTTCAAGCGGGCGCGCAGTCATTTGTAACGGTAGCGGTCGCGCGTAACTTAAAAATCTAAGGATATGTCAGGGATTTAAAACACTAGATAATTAATAATAATTTCCTTCTTATTCAGATATATTTTCATTGTATAAGGACACAACTTTTCGAAAAGAAAAACTTAGACTCGGATAAAAATAAAATCATAAAATCTAAGAACATAACTTAAATTTTCTTTGGATTAGAATATAATTTGGCAACACAAAATCATCTTCAACTAGCTTTATAACTTAATATAGTATAATACAATCAAAACAATAAAATCAGTTAACTCAATGAGATATTTAAAATCAAAATATTTATCATCAACTTAGGTTTACTTTTCTTCCCAATTAGTTTCTTCGTCAAGATGTGTAAATAATACCATGTATTTATTCCAGCGATTTCTAGAAAAATAAGAAGAGTGGCAATGGCCAGCTATTATTCTTCTTTGATATCGAATACATCTTTCTCTTTTTATCGACTTCATTGATACTGCCTTTCATTTTATTGTAAAAAATTATGATGCTTGGCTTGCGATTTTCATTATTCACTCTCTTCATCTTCTCGTTGCATTTGGACTGTTGCATGTATTAAAAAAACACTACTACAAGCATAATTCGACGATATTTCTTGATATTCCTAAGTTAATATCTCAGGGTGAACGCAGCGCGTAGCCTTTTCGATGACAGGCGCATGGCATATTTAGGACGCTTGCGCCACGATGCAAACAGTGCATTTCGGAGGGCGCGGGAAGGATGGTAACTATTGTTCCTAATTCCGAGTGTACGAAATGCAAAGGAAAAAGGTAAAAAGAATATTACATGTTGCTAATTATCCTACAACCAAAATTATTATATTTAAAAAAAATATGGATAACTATTCCCGTGGGTATAGACCTGGAAAGTTAATTTTATTTTTAATAATGCAATTAATTAATTAACAAGGTGTTGTTGACCAATTTTAATTTTATTTCACAAAACATACAGCAAGAGCAAATTTTTCAGATGTATTATCATTGCACCATTATGAAGGTATGTGAAATTTGTGGGAACATATGGATTGATGCGTAATAATCATCCATTCTCATATTTAATATAAACAATCCATACATATGAAATAAAATCCTATTATTTATTACCTTATATTAAAATTCAAATTCAAAAGATTTATTGTAAGTCAATTTAAAATATGATGTATCTTACAACTTAACTACTAATTTCAGGCATTACCATATTTATTATATTTAATAGGTCTGTGCCTAACATGACTACACTGAATAACGTTGTTAGCTATATAAATGTTAAATAAAATCAGGAATACATAATATGTACCACCAACATATATGGGATTTAATATAGAGTATTTTAATTTTGTAGATATTCTTCCAAATTGTAAAAACAGCTTTTTATTAAATATTTTTTTAATTTCATATTCAATGGAAGCATGTTTCTTCATTTCTAATATTCAGAGGTAATTTATTAAAAATTTTGACTGCCCTATATAATGGGCTGCAATTTAGCATATTCTCCAAAACATTTAAAATTCTTATTTCGGCTATATTAACGCCGAGCATTAAAAAATACAAGAATTTAGCATAAATTATAAAAAGGTAAATACTAACTTTGCAAATTCATATTAAATATACGTAATATAATACTTGATAAAAATTACATCTAATTGTGTATCAACTAAATTAGCCTTGTAGATTTTCCATACAATGAATTAACAAAATACCTAAATAGCTAATACCTTTGGCCGTTAACGGTCAGCCACCACAGAGTCTACATCACCTGAGGATGCCTCGAGTAGAGGCGAAACACGTGTCGTATTGTCGTCAGTGGTGTGTCTTTCCTAGTGTAGTGGTGTTGGGAGTAGTGGTGCTGGGATTAGTGGTGACGGGGATAGTGCACGCAATTGAGGGAGGGCGGGAGGTGCTCTTCATACTAGGTAAGACACATCATTTTATTTTATAGAGCGGATATTTTCGAAGTAACTTTTTTTAAAGCTTTCT
Source organism: Parnassius mnemosyne (assembly GCA_963668995.1). Classification (NCBI taxonomy): domain Eukaryota; kingdom Metazoa; phylum Arthropoda; class Insecta; order Lepidoptera; family Papilionidae; genus Parnassius; species Parnassius mnemosyne. The sequence goes on from CAVLGL010000001.1 coordinate 24,261,183, forward strand.
TTAAAAACTTTTTTAAAAACTTTAATGTAACGGATTTCCGCGAAGTAACGACTGATTCTATTAACTAAATGTATACTCATTACTTCTGATCTTTGATGGTATAACTACGCACAGTTATATAATCAATTCAATAAGAGATCTTGCATTAAAAAGAACGTGTAAATCGCAGTTTTTCTAAATACCTCGGAATATGGTGCCAATTTTAAAAGTCCTCAGATTTAGGACCTTACCTTACCATGTATGAAAGAAACGTTCATTAGTTTTCATTATTAATTTATCTAATTCCTTGACAGTCGTAAGGCCATCGGCCATTGAGTTGCCGATACAACCCATTAAGTCCACTGCTAAACATAGGTCTCACCTTATATTGCCTCATAGGGGAGATATTTGCCATAGTTGCCACGCTTGGCTGGCGGGTTGGAAACCGCAGTTTTTTTTTATTTTTAGTTGTTGTTAGGAATACGCTGTTGCCCATTTCGTGATTCGTTTCCCTCTGTCGCCTCTTACGACACCCACGGGATGATATGGGGTAGTGGGTATTCTTACACCAGTGGCCATTGAGTAATATATAATAATAATAATACGTTTAATTGTTGATCACAAGTAATACATCAAAATATGTTAACAATTGCTTATTGTGTCCTAAAAGATCTGCCATTAATTGGCATACAAATATTTAAATGGAAATAAATAGTCCGATTAATTTCAATGTCAAACTATTACAAATTACGTGGTCAATCATCGAATCATAATTGTATAAATTTAGTAAATGTCAAAAGAAAAAATAAAAAAACCGAAAGGATAAATAATTTTGTAAAGAAAACACAATAAAACCAAAATCAATTCAAAAGTTTTCATAAATAAATTCTTGCAATGAGTAGTAAACTTTGTCAACTAATAGAGCTTTTAGTTTTTTCTTAAAGTCTTCTGTTTCATTTTCTTTAATATTGCTTGGCAAATGATTGTAGATAGCAGGAGCCATCCCTATCATACTAAGTCGTTATACAAAGGGAGTTTAGGAAAGAAATAAACACCTGTTAAATCAGGTCATTAGCTATAAAATTGCCGTTTTGTGTAAGAAAATTTAAATATTGTTTAAAAAAACATTCAAGAGAAGAAACAAGTAAGTAATTGGTTTTGAAAAAGGAATAACATAAATAAAATATATTTGAATTTAGAATTCCAAGTCAAATCTTAGCTACATAGTTTAAATTGGCCAGTTCAACAAATATTCTTAAAAGCGTGTGTTTTGCTTGATATTGTATTTCAATTACCAATTTACGGAATATCTGAAGTTCCAGATATTGATTGAGATTAAACGTTGCAAAATTTAAAAAAAAATATTGAAAATTTACACAAATAAAAAAAAATTACGTAACTAAACTTTCTTAATCACGCGGTATTGTTTATTTATTTATTTATTTATTTATTCTTTATTGCATTCCTTAAAACAAAAGAATACAAAGGGCGGACTTAATGCCTTGAGGCATTCTCTACCAGTCAACCCATGGAGTGGTGAGAATTTGATGTAGGTGCGACAATATAGAATAAAATAACAGTACACAAAATAATAATTAACTACATAATACATACAATTTACTAATAAATAAACTATACATATATGACGTATACAAACATATATACAAATATATACATACAAATATACATATTTAAATACATAATATATAATTAGTACATACAAATACCTATGAACATATGCGTCTGTTTAGCAATACATATCAAATGGATGAATCAAGTAAAATGCTTTGTCTTCAATAGATGGTTACGGACCAATTTTTTAAAAACATACTTGTTGGATGTTTTTCTGATGTCATCGGGCAAGGAGTTCCAAAGGCGTGTAGCCTGAACTGTGAAGGAGTTGCCATAGAACTCGGTGAAGTGAACAGGAATACAGATTTTGTTGTTAGAAGAAGAACGTAGGACCCTATCATGAGATGAGGAGAGATAGTGAAATTTACTCTTAAGATAAGAAGGCGAAGATGGGTCATTTAAAATGGAAAAAAGAACAAGCAATATTCTGGAATTGCGCCTCTGACGGATTGTAAGCCAATTTAGCTTAGATCTATATTGCGAAATATGGTCATACTTACGAAGCCCGAAAATAAATCGTATACAGTTGTTAAGAAGGCGTTCCAGTTTGTTCAGAAGATCTTGGGACAGATCTGGGTAACACACATCTGCATAATCAATTATGGGTAATATGAGCGAATGGACAAGCATGATTTTAGTTTTTGTGGGAAGAAAATGTTTTAGACGATACAGAGAGCGTAAAGTGGCAATGACTTTACGACTCACTTCTGAAACCTGGGTTCTCCAATTCAACGTGCTGTCGATATGTAGGCCAAGATTTTTAACAGAATTACTGAACGGAATTATAATACTATCATAATAAATAGGAGGTAAATCTGCCAGATTAATCTTAGCTAGCATTCTTGAGCTACCCACTAGTATAGCTTGGCATTTCAAAGGATTGACCAAAACTCCATAACGAGTAGACCAATCTTTGATAGCTGATAAGTTGTCGTTAAGTTTTTTGATCCCATTATGTATATCCTCAAATTCAGTTTGCACATAAAGCTGAAGGTCATCGGCGTACAAATGATACGAGCAGTCGAGGATGGAGGTAATAAAGTTTATGAAAATTGAAAATATTATAGGAGAAAGAGTACCGCCTTGCGGCACACCAGCATCCACATCAGCCCAAGCTGAGGACATTTGCCCCACACAGACTGACTGCTGTCGACCGCGAAGATAAGATGCAAACCATTCCAAAGCAGTAGGACCAAAATTCAGGTGAGATAGTATGGAAAGGAGGATTTCATGATCAACTGTGTTGAAAGCATTTGAGAAATCAACTAGTACCAGTACTGTTATCTTTTTTTCTTCCATACCTTGTCTAATATTATCAGTAACATTAATTAAAGCAGTAGCGGTACTATGACCAGGGCGAAACCCAGACTGAAATATACTCAGTAGGTTATGTTTCGAAATAAAAGTAGAGATTTGCTTGTAAACACAGGATTCTAAAATTTTGGAAAGAAAGGGTAGAATAGATATTGGGCGAAAATGATTGGGAAGAATGGGAGTAGGAACTTTTGGGAGAGGCTTTATAAAAGCCCTCTTCCAAAGATTAGGGTACTGACATGAATCAAGGGAAAAATTGATGATATGGGTAATTGCAGGAAGAAGGTGCTCTAGTATAAATACTACCATATGTCTACTAATCTCATCATAACCCACCGCCTTGGATTGGATTGCTAAAATAGACTTTTTGACATCATCCTGAGAAACAGGAGAAAAATTAAAGGTAGGAATGTTAGGAGTTTGCATAGAAGCAATGGATGTCATAGTTTGGGAGCGAATTGTAGGGTCCAATGCTTTTACAGAAGCGAAATGTTGGTTGATTTCATCGAGTGATAGAGAAGGACCACAATCCAATGTAGCTGGCCTGCAAAGACCAAAAGATCTTAGAAATTTCCACACTACGACTGGTGAAGAGTTATTAATACAATTATGGAAATATCGGCGTTTAGCTGCACGTACCATCTGATTACACCTATTCCTGGCTGCTTTAAAAGTCAACCAATTTTCTTCAGTACGATCTCTCTTGAAACGAAGAAAAGCTCGATTTCGTCTAGACATTGCCAACCTTACGCCCTCCGTCATCCATGGGGCAGGCGGACGCTTCAATCTGACCTTATGAACTGGTGCATGAGCATCATAGAGGCTGAGAACATTGTGGTTAAGAATCAAGACTTTATCGTCAACAGTAGGTGCTGCAATTAAAGAGGCTAGATCGAGATTAAGAGCGTCATGTTTCAATAGTGCTTAAATGAATAAATGATAAAATCAGTAGTATTCTACGCAATACGCATCCGTCCGACGGAAAGTAAAATAAAAAACGCCATTTCATACTGAAAATTGAAAAAATAAACAAAATAGTTACAATAAGGCAAAAACTATGTTTTGTACTTTAGTCATGTTTTTGAAAATTTTATTATACAGATTTGATTGAAATCGTGACAAGATTTTGCAGCTTAGTTTTTGTGTAAAATATTTATATTTTCAATCTAAAGCATATTTTCATATTTCATATTTCCTAAAGCTAGAGCTATGTATTGTAATATTTATTTCGATGAATTATAATTTTTGGAGACTTAAAACGTTAATTTAGATGTAATTATATACCTACTAACCACAACTAATAAATTACATGAATTCTAATCCCAGAAAGTTGGAAATATAGCTTGTTAACATCTTATCCATCCATCTGTCCCAAGGAGGTGTCGGATTTATCGTCCACAAGTCTCTCGTTAACAACGTTGTAAAGATCGGGAGTGTGTCGACGAGGGTTGCGTACCTTATACTCAGAATCACCAAACGGTATTCGCTGAAGGTCATACAGGTTTACGCACCAACCTCGGCACACCCCGATGAGGAGGTGGAGGAAATGTATGAGGATATCTCTAGAGCCATGCATTCCTCCAAAACCCAATATACGGTGTTAATGGGAGACTTCAATGCAAAACTAGGCACAAGAGAGAACGGTGAGCTGAAAGTAGGGAAATTTGGAATAGGGCAACGGAACCCAAGGGGCCAGCAGCTGGCCGACTTCATGGAGAAAGAGGGACTCTTTATGATGAACTCTTTCTTCCAGAAGCGGCCCCACAGGAAGTGGACCTGGTCGAGCCCCGACGGTTCCACAAAAAATGAGATTGACTTCATTATGACGACCAGACGACAACTGTTCAGTGATGTCTCCGTGATCGCGAGGGTGAAAACTGGTAGCGATCACCGAATGGTTAGAGGCACACTGAACCTAAACGTTAAGTTGGAGAGGTCTCGTCTAATGAAGTCAACGCTCCGTCCCCCTCGTGCTCTATTCCAAAGTCCCGAAACCTTTCAGCTCGAGTTACAAAACCGTTTTCAGTGCCTGGAAGACTGCAATGAAGTGGACAATATGAATGACAAGCTCGTGGAAACTGTCCATGCGGTCGGAGCTAAGTTCTGCAAGACCCGCCGCAGAAGAACACAAAAACTCTCCGATCACACTCTTAATCTCATGGCTGTTAGACGGGAGATGAAGCTACATTCTTCAACAGACTTGACAGCATACAGGCATCTGAACAGACAGATCTCCAAATGCATGCGGCGGGACTTACGCAACTTCAATACAGCTCGTATTGAAGAAGCGATCGAGCGGAACCAAGGCTCCAAAGTCTTTGCCAGAGATCTGTCTGCCAGAAAGAGCCAACTGTCAAAGCTGAAGACAGAATGTGGCAGCATCGTTTCCGGGACACCTGAGATTTTGAGTGAGATTGAGAGGTTCTATGGGCAGCTGTACACATCATCGTTGGAGCCACACGCAAGTGTGAGTAACGATCCAAGAGCGAGTCTCATCCGACACTATTCCGAAGATATCCCGGATGTCAGTCTGAGCGAGATTAGAATGGCTCTCCAGCACCTTAAAAACGGTAAGGCTCCAGGCGAGGATGGAATTACAGCGGAGCTTCTGAAAGCGGGTGGAAGACCGATACTTTAAGTCCTTCAGAAACTCTTTAATTCCGTCCTGCATGGTGGCATTACACCGGAGGCGTGGAGCAGAAGTGCGGTGGTCTTGTTCTTCAAGAAAGGTGACAACGCTCTCTTGAAGAACTACAGACCGATTTCCCTTCTGAGCCGCGTCTACGTGCTGTTTTCGAGAGTCATTACGAATCGTCTCGCGCGCAGACTTGACGACTTCCAGCCTCCCGAACAAGCCGGTTTCCGAAAGGGCTTTAGCACCATAGACCACATACATACCCTTCGGCAAGTTGTACAGAAGTCCGAAGAGTACAATTTGCCACTATGTCTGGCGTATGTGGACTATGAGAAAGCCTTTGATTCCGTCGAAATTTGGGCGGTGCTGCAGTCCCTTCAGCGGTGCCAAGTTGACTGTCGGTATATCGAAGTGTTGAAGTGCTTGTACAGTAGGGCTACGATGGCTATCCGAGTACAGAACCAGAGTACGAAACCTATCCAATTGCAGAGAGGTGTAAGACAGGGTGACGTCATATCCCCGAAACTCTTCACCGCTGCATTGGAAGACGTTTTCAAGCTTCTGGACTGGAAAGGATACGGTATCAACATCAATGGCGAGTACATCACTCACCTTCGATTTGCCGACGATATAGTCCTTATGGCAGAATCGCTGGAGGACCTAAGCACTATGCTCAATGACCTCAATAGTGTTTCCCAACGGATAGGTCTTAAGATGAACATGGACAAAACAAAGATCATGTTTAATGTCCATGTCACACCTATGCCGGTAGTTGTTGGGAGCACTAAGCTCGAAGTTGTTGACGAGTATGTTTACCTGGGACAAATAGTCCGACTAGGTAAGTCCAACTTCGACCGAGAGGTCAATAGACGGATTCAACTCGGCTGGGCAGCGTTCGGGAAGCTACGACACATCTTCTCGTCAGACATACCTCAAAACCTTAAAACGAAATTGTACAACCAGTGCGTGTTGCCAGTGATGACTTACGGAACTGAGACGTGGTCCTTCACTGCTGGCCGTATGAGGAAGCTCAAGGTCGCTCAGCGAGCTATGGAGAGGGCTATGCTCGGAGTTTCTCTGCGTGATAAACTTAGGAATGAGGATATCCGCAGTAGAACTAGAGTGACCGACATAGCCCAACGGATTAGTAAGCTGAAGTGGCAGTGGGCCGGCCATATAGCTCGAAGAACCGACAACCGATGGGGAAGAAAGGTTCTCGAGTGGCAGCCTCGTACCGGTAGGCGAAGTGTAGGGCGTCCCCCCACGAGATGGAGTGACGACCTGGTAAGACATGCAGGAAGTCGATGGATGCAGGTGGCTCAGGACCGTGCTTTGTGGCATTCTTTGGGGGAGGCCTATGTTCAGCAGTGGACTTGTGAAGGGCTGTAATGATGATGATGATGAACATCTTATGATATCCATTGTTTAGGGTTCCGTTTTATGATTTATATTTATAAATTATTTTGCTTAATTTTTTGTTTGTCAGTCTTAAGAAGTCACATTTATCTTTAAAATTTTTAAACTAAATCAGATTTAGTCAACAATTTTAAAAATTATAAATATACAGGTACATTCTTTCAATACAAATCCCAATTATAAGACACGAAAATATTTAAAAGTATATTTCCCTTCGCATAATAATTATACTTTGATAGTTAGATCTATTAAAATAATTTTAAGATTTCAAAAGTCAATTTTATTAATTAAGCATTGTTTATGTAATATCTGAGTGAGATATGGAGCAATCACTCCGCCACGCTGCTTCTATAACTGTTGATGGACTTCACATGTTTTCGAAATATATTAATTCTTAGACATGTAGGTTTTCTTACGATGTTTTCCTTCAACGCCAAGCACGTGGTAAATTAGCACTTAAAATTGCAATTAGTAATTTCATTATCGATGGAAGTGAAATTGGCAGCGCGCGCTACGTCTCTGAGCTATACCACCACTCACAAATTAGAGGCATATGCCGTATAAAGTCCTTAATTGATTACTTTACTTACTTGTTTCGAAATATTAAGCATTATAGTGATTTTATTTACAAATAACAACCATTACTTCTTAAGATATTATATTACTATTACAACAAATGAAATAATTTCTTTCTTAGAATTTTTTTGCTATTGAAATTCCTGCAAAATTTGTATTCTTGATTTTTTTAATACATGCTGGTTTACCCGCTCGTAAATCAACAACATTCATATTCGAGACGCCTAGCACTGAGAAGTGGGTTGGTCACGTAAAGTAAAATTTAATCCAAGCGCCCTACACTGCACACTTTGCCACTCCTCCTAACAACAAAAATATTATCTTTTAATTTCAATAAGTCTTTTGTTTGGGTTAAAACAACACATTTTCATTGTGTTGAGAAGAGGCCTTTTATAAAGGACAAAGAATAAAGTTTAAAAAGTAATTCAAGTGCAAATGATAAGAAATATTGTTACAACTTTTACTTTTTAACAAAGAACGTGGCTTTGTCAGTTACTTGTCCCGTTATCTATTACTTAAAAAAAAGATGAAACTCAGCCAAGATCTTCAAAGAATTATATTCTTAAACCTAAAAAGTTAAGTAATTTTTCCCGAATCATGTAAAAACAGCCTATTTGACAGAATAAATTATACGACATTTTTATAGGTTTTTTATTTTACATATATGAATAGGTCATTTAAAGAAAGGGGCATGAAAGTGGATGCAAGTAAGAGGAAAGTTATGGTCAAAAACCATAACTTTCCTCTAAGTGAAGAAAGCATAACGATATGTGAAATAAGAATAAAAGGGGAGTTGGTCCAGCAAGTAGATGAGTTTCTGCATTTGTGATGTGTATTTAGTAGGGATGGTAGATATGATAAGGATGTAGAACGACGAGTGAAAATCAGGATGTGTTCAAAAAGGCACGTATGGCAATTCAGAATGCTGTGTTAGTCCCTACTTTAATGTATGGTAGTGAAAGTTGGGTCTGGCAGAAGAAGTACGAGAGTAGAATAAATAATGTAGAAATGCGGTCATAAATGAGTATGTTAGGGTTGAATCTGAATGCCAGGGTGAGAAATTGTGTGATAAAAGAAGAGTGTGGTTTGCAAGATGACGTTGTGACCAGGATTAGGAAAGGAATGCTGCGGTGGTTTGTTCATGAAGAAAGAATAAAGAAAAAGTGACAAAGTAATTTATGTAGCAGAGTGGGGAAGGGACGCCCTAGACTAAAGTTTATCGACTATATATTTATATTGGCGATATATTGAAAAGAGGCCAAATTAAGAGTACCTTTACCCTCAACCGACGAGCGTTTATGCGTAGGTATGTGGATGTAGAGAAGGCGACAGTGGTTTATCAGGATCGTGCCAAATGAAAGTCCGTAGTCTCTGCCTACGCCTCTGGGTTATCGGAGTGTTTATGTTTTATATTTTAAATTAACAGTATATACCAATAACGGTAAATAAGTTGCTGATTCCATTATATGTACTTGTGCCTTATAATATTTGAACTGCATACAATAAATCACACTACAGTACAAGTAAGCATAACTTTGCAATAAAAAAATGATATTGCTGCAAACAGCAACACATTATTTTTTTTCATGTGAACGACATCCTGAGATGTACATAGATTGAGGATAGATACTATTTTCAAAAGCATAATATCTCCTGTGTCTCCTAGATGGAGTTACAAGAGACAATAATGTTGACATGCTTATAACAAGAGAGGTATATGTATTTTTAAAATCGTAGTTTAATTTCGTATCGAGGAGGCGAGAAAAAGTGTAAGATTTTTCCGTCACGACCCCTTCTGACGCAGTGCAGACAGCCTTGGATATAAGGAAACGAGATGGAATAATATCCATCTCCCTCGCACTTTTTCTTATCTTGCCATGAAAGGAATATTATTTTATTTTAAATGACCCTTCATTTTAATAGACGCTAGTAATTCATTTATTTGTACTTGTCTATACAAATAAATAAAATTGAATTGTCTGTTTGTAATGTCAAAATTACAGTTTTTACTTAATGCATATGAAAGTATATACGGTACTAATAACAAAAATACAATTTTTAAAGTTTTTGTCTGTCTGTCTGTCTGTCCGTCTGTCTGTCTGTTTGTTCCGGCTAATAACGGAAACCGATCCGGACCATTTTGACGGGATATTCACTGGCAGATAGCTGATGTCACAAGGAGTAACTTAAGCTACTTTTATTTAAAAACAGATTTAGGGTTCCGCGCAAAAAAATTAATACCCCAAATAACACGCGGGCGAAGTCGCGGGGAATAGCTAGTCAATAATATAATACGTTTATCAATAATTATATACTACGAAAGGAACTTCTTTCCAACCGAGTGTTCCATGACACTCACGTATGTTTTTTTTTAAATATCATCACAGATGTCTCGCCAAAAGGCGTTCTTCTTTAAACTCGTTGCATTTAAATGTAAGTTTCAGCAAATTGAAATGGTGTGCAATGCGTCAGCGGACAACTGGACTAAATTATAATATAGGGGTAAATATGATTAGTACTACAAGTTACAATCAAAAATCATTATAAGAGACATATAACTCCCTTGTCTCTTCCCGCTCCCTCTTATTCCTTTTCAATCAAATCAATTTTTGTGCAATATTTTCACTTTGCAAACACTATGAAATCTGATTTTGGTTTATTGTTATTTATTTAAAATAAATCTTGCTACAAATACAAACAAATGAAAAATCCATTCAGTACCCCAGACAAACAAACATTATCCTTCCCAAAATAATGCTACGAGAAAGTCTCTCGACAACCTTATTTCGTAATACTTACCGTATCATTAGTTACGTGAATAAACAAACGATCATGTACGTAAGCAATCATATGTTTACTTCATCATACATCATTAATATAATAAATTGGTCAATTCAAAAGTCAATGAAACCCTTCACAGAGAATGGAAAACAGCATTAGTGCAGCCTTTCTCTAAGAAAACTAGCCCTAGTTCTTTAAGGAGTTAAAACCCATTAGCGTCTTGCCTTATATATCTAAAATTTTTGACAAGGTGATGACCAAGTCTCAAGTCAAAGTCTATTTTGAAAAACATAACATCCTCTTACAATATCAGTCAGGTTTCCGGAGAGTTCATAGCACCTCTATATCTCTTAAGCGTATGAAGAGGCAAATATAATAGATTAACCAAAACTATATAAGGCCCTAACTCAATTTAAAATAGCTATTAAAAACTTTTTATATATATATGACGGCACCTGCACCGTTGTAGGTGCGGTGGCGTCGGTCTAGCTAGTCAGAATTCTTGTAAACGACACGTGTACCGCACACCTGCGGCATTGCACCTGCGTTGCCACCCGTCCTGTTTGTATAAAACGGACGGAGCGGCCGCCGTTAAGACAGTCTTGGCTCTGACGTGGAACGGTACACTTGTCGTATTCCGTTACTAGTTTATCCTTAACTCGTTGGATAGTTAATTCGAGTAAACGAATTAATTATTATTCCTAACTACAAAATTAGTCTCTGTACTATACACAATTACCCTTTCTACATCAGAAGTGGGATAAAGTCCCTGTTACTGCCCACCTGCTATAACCTTTGAATAGTGTAAGGGTTATTACGTTGGTGAAATACTATAATGCGCCTCGCGTTTTGTTTTTGTGTTCAATTTCTTAAATCAAGTTTGTTGTCGTATTTACGACATTGACAAATCATTAAAGTGTAGAGTAAAAGTTTAAAGTGAAATGTTTTAAGTCAAAAGTTAAATCTTTTATTCAATTTATATTAGAAAGTACCCGCAAGTAATTTCATTATTTCTTAACGTACCCAAATATGATAACAAATGTCGAAAGAAATATTGGAGATATTCTGAATGAGTTATAGTTTGCATTCAGTGGAAGTTTAACTTGCTCAAGTAATGTTATAATTTGATACACGAGGTGTGATTTACATGGCCTAGTTTTAAAGTTCAAAATGTTTAAACTATGTACCGAAAAAAAAGAACATGATTACTTTAACGTGCTATGACTTAAAAACACTAAGTAGTATTTTTGTGATCTAATGTGATGATAAGTGTTACAGTTTACTCCGAGCATTACGTAGTCGACAAACTTGGAATGGTTTAGTGGAAAGCGTGGAGCTGTAGCGCTCGCTTTTGAGTATGCTGTCGGCTTATGACGCCGCGGACTTATTATTTGTCGCTGCTACTGATCACCATTAGATACATGAGGAAAGTAAATTTATCCTAAACATTGGCTCAGAAACTATTTTGTAAGAATGAGTGTTTACATTTTTAATTGGTTGCGAAAAGTGCCGGAAAACCGAAGTATAACTGATGAAAGTGAAGTAGAGCCAATTAGTTCTGACATTGAAGAGAGTATTTAAGTTTACATGAGGATCGGACCATACCAGAGGTTGTCGTGTAGCCGCAGCTCAGTATTTGGTGCCCTAGAAAGGCGAATCGTGTACCAAGAGTAGTGCTGCATTTCTTGAAATCAAGTTCCGACTGAGTGTTTTTAATGTTTTCTTTTATGTGTTACAGTAGCACGTGTGATGTGATTACAAGTGCTTGAGTGTGTGCCTTGCTGGTCGTACCGGACTGCCAAGTCCAGCTGTAACATGGCCTGGTTTCGGCAGATGCGTATGCGCGTATACGCAGGCGCCATCCCGGAGCGCGCGTATGCTGTACATGGCGATGCCTCGGAAGTCGTGTACTCTGTATGCGTGGGAGTCACACTGTGTGCGCGGAAGTCGTATGCTGTGTGCACGGTAATGTTTTCTGAACATGTATTAGGCTTTGTCCTAGCAGGCGCTGTCCTGGTTCACGTTTTTAATGTGGTTCACGTAGTTAACGTGGGATCTCGCAAGTTCAAGTAAGAGTATGTGTCAGATACTTCGTATGAAGACCTATGTTTACTTGTGAAAGCGAAGTGCTTTATTATAGTCCAAGGTATGAGAACGTATTTCTGTTTTAGGGCCTCGTATGTGTGATAGATGAGAGAACAGGCAACTGTGTATGTTGTCCTTATAGTTAACAATTTGTTTTTCACGCAGATCATGATGACTACAACCCCGACGATGCTTTTAAACCCTCAGGTGCTCCTGCTGCTCTCGTTTTGTTGTAATTTGATAGTTCACGCGAAACATGATTATCATTTGCTATATTTTGAAATTCAAAACTTTTAAGGGTTGTACTACAATAAAGGATTAACTTTAACACGCTATGAATTAAAAATAATAAGTGACATTTTTGTGTTCTAATGTGTTGATCACTGTTGCAGTTTGCTCCGAATATTGTGTCGTTGACAAGATTGGGGTTTGATTTCGAGGGATTCGTAGAAGTCTCTACAACAATGATCAATGAGGAAGACGTTGTGATGGCTAATCGAACATGGTCAGGTACGGCCGAGCGCTGGTTAGATTGAGCCTACACCGCTACAGTCGGTTACTTATCGGCTGATCTTACGGCAGGGCAATTCAAGCGGCCGCCGAACAAATGGTGCTTTGGCGCTGTAAATGGACGGCTTTCGTAGATTTTGCGCAGTTTCCTCCTTCGCTTCGAAATATGTTGTGGTATCTGTCTCTACACATAGTTTCCATTTTTTTGCAATGTTTTCAAATGTCGTGCAGTTGCCGTTTCTTAAGAGAATATGTGATGAAATTCGGAAGCTCGGAATTCCATGGTTCGCAATACATTTATCTCGATTTCTTTTAATTTTGCAAAGGAGTGCGACGATTCGCTAGCGCTAGTACGGCGCGACGGCTTGCTGCCGCGAATGTAGCACGATCGCAGCAGAACGAAAAGCTGTAGTGCGTTTGCCTGGAGGTAGCCATATCCGCGCGTTCCAGACTTAAATGAAGTCTGGGATGGTCGACCGTTGTAATATTTAACAAGAGTTTATATCTGTTAGCAAGTGGTGATAACTGATAGACCGTATGCTGTTCACTGTCAACCGCACGAAGACGTGCGACAGTCAGAGGTAGCCGTGTCTGTGCATCTAGAAAATACTACAGACGTTGCAACACTCTAGCGAAGTAATTATTCCAGTGCAGGAAAGGAACATGAAGTTGCAGGGAGGCTGGTCTGTGCTGCACTGGGATATGTGTCGAGTTGCTGTTGGTTTACATACTTAGGTGTTATCGTGTGTCACTACGTCCCTCACGATACACTTTTGTGTGATTGTGACGGGGACATGTTTGCGGTATGGTTGGTCTGTAACTGTTCTATACTGAATTGAAAAAAAAAAGAGAGTAAGAAAAAAAAATGTGGTTCTTACTATCATTGCAGGGCGTTTGCCGGTCCAATGATATAGCTAAAGGGAATAGTGATTCCGGACTAGCATAAATAGTACTTGAAAAAAAAAGCGTAAGAAAAAAAATAGTTCTTACTATCATTGCAAGGCTTTGTGCCGGTCCAATGATATGGCTATAGGGAATAGTTATTTCGGACTAGCGAAAACAGTACTTGAAAAAAAAAAAAAGAGAAAATAGAAAAAGCTACAGACTAATCATTCCGATCTAACATAAAGATGATTAAAGTTTTGTAGGGCTTACTGCCGAAACAAAACTGACTGTCACCCAAATCTGAAGGGTCAATATAGACCGGACCAGACGCTGTTATGTCAGGATAGTCGAACGATGTTTTTTTGTCTACAGATAACTAAAATTGTGATGGAGCGCGTGCGAGGACGCACGCATGTCAGTATGGCCGTGACGGCACCTGCACCGTTGTAGGTGCGGTGGCGTCGGTCTAGCTAGACAGAATTCTTGTAAACGACACGTGTACCGCACACCTGCGGCATTGCACCTGCGTTGCCACCCGTCCTGCTTGAATAAAACGGACGGAGCGGCCGCCGTTAAGACAGTCTTGGCTCTGACGTGGAACGGTACGCTTGTCGTATTCCGTTACTAGTTTATCCTTAACTCGTTGGATAGTTAATTCGAGTAAACGAATTAATTATTATTCCTAACTACAAAATTAGTCTCTGTACTATACACAATTACCCTTTCTACATATATATATATATATATATATATATATATATATATATATATATATATATATATATATATATATATATATATATATATGTAGAATATTTTTATAAAGCATACATCTAATTAAAAAATAACAAAGTAAGTATTATAACCTAATATTAAGGCGATAAACGACATTTTTTTAATGTGAACAATCTGTCTGAAGTCTGATATTAAGTTGGTGCAAACTATTGCCATTAAATCCTGGAGATGGTTAGCGGTAAGAGCGGAACGAAATTTATTTTTGATGATGTTCATCTTGGAAAAAGCTGCTTTATAAATATATAGTGATCCAAACATAGTACAAATTTTCAAAGCCAATTTTTTGTTCTGGGTATTTATTACCACACTCTGATTTTATCCAAAATTCTTGGCATAGACCTTCCGAATTATTGTGTTTATAAAACAAAAGAAAATTGAATGACCACACATTTTTACACTAATATTCTTAGATTCTCCTGAGACCGCACAAAATAGGTCGGCTGTCCGGATGCGGACCGCGGTCCGACATTTGGTGTCGCTTAACAATACATTAAGATGATTAACAACACATCGGAACTTTAAAATTGTAATTACTCCTTAACACACTTAACGGCACATGTACTTAAATAATTTAAAACACATTAATATGTACAACATTATGTATATATGTTTGTGTATTATGATATCAAAGAAAATTAAAAATTAACTAAACTTAATAGATATAATATATAAGTAAGACCTAAGCATCTTAACTAATAGCTATAAAATATTATAAACTGTAATTGAATGAGTACCTTTTATTTTTCATTTTATTAGCAGTCACTAATCACTAAGTAATAGGGCTTAATAAACATATATTTTATTACTCGCTTGCACTCAGTACATTTACCGAATCTTAGAATAATAGACCCTATTTTTGTACTTTTAACTTCTACCCTTTGTGTGTCACACATTACTAAATTTGATAGGTTTATTTTTTTTTCATAATATTGCATATTTTCTGTAAGTGATAATTTGTAATCTTTTGAGAAAATTAATGTATTTAACCGTAACTAAAGGGCATTCGATAGTATCAACATTAATATGCTTCTCTCCAGAATGTCATACTATGACTTTGACTATAATACAATTAAATAGTTTGAGAGTTACTTCAGTGACCAACATCAACTGGTTAAACAACAGGAGTCTAATGTCATAGGTGTCTTATTCACGTACTCAACCTATTAGCTTAAGAGCCAATGAGCGGCAGACTTACGGTATTTCAATAAGCTTCACTTGTTTTTAGTTAATCCCCTATACCTGAGATACATGAAACGGGGACTCTTTAGTTTGACCGGCGGTCGATATAGAGACGCTCAGGTGTTAAAGGTGTAAAAAAATGAAACAAAAAAAATGATAACAATAAGTCTGCCGCTTTGAAATCTTGAAATATTTAATAAAAGTTACCGAAAAAAATAACATTGACCTTGAAACCGTCATAGGTTATGACGGTTTCAAGATCATGGCAGACAGGTTGAAAAGTACAATTTTTTATTAATAATTTACGTTATTTCAATAAAGCTGCGATTTGTATATATTGTTGATAATATTATTTAACTCTCAAAGAATACGAAACACTCACGTGCATCGTTTGTTTTTTCTTAATCTGTGTAAAACAAATGCGGGCAAGCGTTCGCCTTTGCGTCGCATAATGGAACTGTATAACAACAGCTTCTCCGATGTAGACTTATTTACCATGTCACTACCTCAATTTAGGAAAGCTATAAAGCTTGTATTGAATAAATTGTAATTTTTCTTTTTCTTTTCTTCTAATGTTATAACTTTAATCAAAATTGTTTTTTTTTCTTTCCTAGTAATACATGTAACATTCATGATTTTGCTGTTAACGGCTAGGTATGCATCTTTGCCTCTTGTTTTATTTTTGTGTTATATGTGCCTTTTAGCGTTTTAATTACTACGGTATTTTTGTGGATAACGGTGTTGGTTGTGTAATTAACTAATCTGTTTATGTATAATTTGAATTGTAACTTTTATTATACAACTGTTTGTTGTCCTTAATAAAACAAAAAAAAAACATGTATAATTTTCACGGCTGACCGTATATTGTGGTTGTGTCACCCAGGCAGATAACAAACTTCTGGGGCGTCCATAAGCGCGTATTATAATAGCGCTCGCTCTAATACAATCGTTAGATCAATTTAAAAAAAATATTATAGTAATTGAAAGTTAATACGATCGTTTCATATTGATTGATTTGATTGCAATTAATTATAATTACGGGTTATAAGATAAATAAATGTCGAATAAGCAGACAATAGTTAATATTAATTTGTGTATGTTTTAGTGTTATGATGTCATAATAATATTAATTAATTCATGACAATTTTACAAAACGCATTTTATAAAAAACTCAATTATTTTAAGAATATTCAAATCATATTATTCTTGACTATCGGAGTTGTAGCCTTCAGGTTCATCGTCAGATGCATCAATTCCATCGAAATCTACATTCTCATCATCAGACGGAATTATTTCTGCAAATAATTAGTTACAATTTGTAAATCAAGCCAATTATAATAAAGTTAATAATTTAAAAGTATAAATTCTTATAAAAGAAAATTACCTGATAGATGTGCGACTAATTCGTATCATTTTCTTAAATCCAGCCATGTTCCAGTGGATCTAATAATACTGGATATTTTTGTGAGCATTTTTCCAAATGCTGGAAATATAATGCGCACGTAAAAACTGCTGATACAGCTCGCGTTTACATGGTGGTTCCAAGAGCATCCATCATAACAGTGTAATTTCTTACTAGATAATTCATTGAGATTTTTTTTCTTATTAAAAAAGCTGGATTATAATCACAGCCCGTAAATGCATAAAAACCAAGCAAGCTTTCACTCAATAAATCACCACGTTGCTCACAAAATTTTTGAAATATTTATGAATCGTTCATTTTTCCCTGTTCCCGTGAGAATCCATACTTGAGAAGCCAAGCATGATTATTATGATTTCCGTATCAGAGCTTCTAATAACAGTATTTGCTTGATCGCCAATATTGCATGCATGATAAATTATTTTACTATCTGCCTCTTCATGTGACTCACAAGATAGTTTTTCAACAATACTGAACTCTACTTTATTTTTATGAAATAGTACGAGTGACAATTACTGAAATTGAGATAAATTCTTTTGTTGTTAAGAAATTACGCTATTTCGTCACTTGCCGAAGAAAGAAAAATACTGGATTAGAGCGAGCGCTATTATAGTACACGCTTATGGCCCCAGAAGTTTGTTGTCTGCCTGGGTGATACAACCCCAATATAAGTATGTCTGCCGTGAGAATTATACATGTCAAATAATATTATCAAAAATATATATAAATTGCAGCTTTATTGAAATAACGTAAATTATTAATAAGTAGCTGTTCGCCGTGACTTCGCCCGCGTGTAATTTAAGGTTTTAATTTTTTTGCGCGGATCCCTAATCCTTTTTCTAAAATAAAAGTCGCTTAAGTTACTCCTTGTGACATCGACTATATGCCAGTGAAAATCCCGTCAAAATCGGTCTAACCATTTCGGAGGTTATCCAGAACAAACAGACAGACTGACAGACACACAGACAGACAAAAACTTTAAAAACTGTATTTTTGTTATTAGTGCCGTATAAACTTTCATATGCATTAAGTAAAAAGCTGTAATTTTTACATTACAAACAGATACTTCAATTTTATTTATTTGAGTAGATAAATTGTACTTTTCAACCTGTCTGCCATGACCTTGAAACCGTCATAGGTGTCTGCCAATGTTATTTTTCGGTAACTTTTATTAAGTATTTCAAGATGTCTAAGCGGCAGACTTATTGCTATCACGTTTTATGGGTCATTTTTTATACACTTTTAACACCTGATTGTCTCTATATCGACCGCCGGTCAAACGAAAAAGTCCCCGTTTCATGTACCTCAGGTATAGGGGATTAACTGAAAAAAAAATTGAATCTTATTGAAATACCGTAAGTCTGTCGCTCATTGGCTCTTAAGCTATATTATTAGGGGTATCCCACTGGGTCCCATTCTAGGGCTTCTTCTTTTTATGCTTTACTGCAGTGATCTAACCAAGGCTATTAAAGACTGCCAATTGCATATTTACGCTCATGACCTTCTACTATATTTATCCTTTAAACCCCAAGATGTCAGGGTACAAACAAGATAAATATGCACAAGCAAACTCAATAATTATTGTACGGGGAATAAATTTTGCAGATTGAAGAAGCCCTTGATCTTGGCCTCAAAATTGATAGTTTGCTACGGTTTGAAAGCCGTGTATAGAACATTGTGTATGTGTGTAGTAAACATATATATAGAACATATAAATAAACTGAAGTGTAAAGTGTAACTGTCTGTAATATTAAAATAACTGGCTTATATTGAGCTGAAGGGCCAATTTGAATGCCATTATGACATGAAAAACCATTTAAAAAAATTGTCTGTCAGTCTGTCCGGGCTTATCTTCAAAATGACTGAACCGATGTTAATGAAACTTCACGAATACTTAGAGAGTAATGCCGGGATCTAGGCTATATTTTATCCGAAAAACTTTTAGCTTAATAGACCCTATCCAGACGAAGCTAGGGCAGACTGTATTCATAAAATACGTAATTATTTTAATACAAACCTAAGAGTCACACTGCAAAACTTTTTTTTTATAGAATTAGGGTGACAAACGAACACACAGTCCACCTGATGGTAAGTGTTAACTGTGGCCCATAGACATCTGCATATATCTTCGTTTATGAATTAAAATGCAGATGCATTGTCTAAGATAGAACGCCTTTTTTCCAGTAAAATGGGTCTCCGTTTCACTACACTCACCATAAGAAACACAGCAGCATTAAGCTGCCATTTTACGCTGGTATTCTAAGAGATCGTGGTCCTCCGCGGTCGAGCCGACCCATTCGTACTACAACTATACTATTAATATAGCTGCAGTATGGCTCTACCACGTAAAATTGAATATTGTAAAAATTAAAGTACAATAAAACTTGAATATAATCAAAATTAAAGTATTGCATCACTGCGTGTGGCCTTGTTTGCTTGAAAAAATGCAAAAAGCGGGTGCGGGTGGTCGCGCTGCAATGTGCAAAATGCTTGTGCCCGCTTTTCATTTAACATTCCTTCACGTACACATTTAGAAAATGGGAAATTTCTTAATATGTCAGCCAGCCTAAGCTGCAATTTGCAAACTTGTTATTTTAAGTGGTATAATCGAATACACCAGAATAAATGAATAATAAGCTTAACTAGTCTAATGATCATAACTTTTATGATACACGTGGCTTGAGTTTTCTAGCAGTTCCTAGACACGTCACTGTTACCTTTCGTGGCAGTTTTCCGTATTTGGTAACTAATTATTGGAATAATCTTCCGCCATTTCATCCAAACATTATGTCGATAAAGACGTGGCGTCACAGAGTACAGGACCGCAGCATAGAGTCAGCTACCTAGTTTAATGTCATCATCATCATCATCATTACAGCCCTTCACAAGTCCACTGCTGAACATAGGCCTCCCCTAAAGAATGCCACAAAGCACGGTCCTGAGCCACCTGCATCCATCGACTTCCTGCATATCTTACCAGGTCGTCACTCCATCTAGTGGGGGGACGCCCTACACTTCGCCTGCCGGTACGAGGCTGCCACTCGAGAACCTTTCCTCCCCATCGGTTGTCGGTTCTTCGAGCTATATGGCCGGCCCATTGCCACTTCAGCTTACTAATCCGTTGGGCTATGTCGGTCACTCTAGTTCTACTGCGGATATCCTCATTTCTGAGTTTATCACGCAGAGAAACTCCGAGCATAGCCCTCTCCATAGCTCGCTGAGCGACCTTGAGCTTCCTCATCCGGCCATCAGTGAAGGACCACGTCTCAGTTCCGTATGTCATCACTGGCAACACGCACTGGGTGTACAGTCTCGTTTTCAAGTTTTGAGGTATACCTGACGAGAAGATGTGCCGTAATATCCCGAACGCTGCCCAACCGAGTTGAATCCGTCGATTGACCTCTCGGTCGAAGTTGGACTTACCTAGTCGGACTATTTGTCCCAGGTAAACATACTCGTCAACAACTTCGAGCTTAGTGTTCCCAACAATTACCGGCATAGGTGAGACATGGACATTAAACATGATCTTTGTTTTGTCCATGTTCATCTTAAGACCTATCCGTTGGGAAACACTATTGAGGTCATTGAGCATAGTGCTTAGGTCCTCCAGCGATTCTGCCATAAGGACTATATCGTCGGCAAATCGAAGGTGAGTGATGTACTCGCCATTGATGTTGATACCGTATCCTTTCCAGTCCAGAAGCTTGAAAACGTCTTCCAATGCAGCGGTGAAGAGTTTCGGGGATATGACGTCACCCTGTCTTACACCTCTCTGCAATTGGATAGGTTTCGTACTCTGGTTCTGTACTCGGATAGCCATCGTAGCCGTACTGTACAAGCACTTCAACACTTCGATATACCGACAGTCAACTTGGCATCGCTGAAGGGACTGCAGCACCGCCCAAATTTCGACGGAATCAAAGGCTTTCTCATAGTCCACATACGCCAGACATAGTGGCAAATTGTACTCCTCGGACTTCTGTACAATTTGCCGAAGGGTATGTATGTGGTCTATGGTGCTAAAGCCTTTTCGGAAACCGGCTTGTTCGGGAGGCTGGAAGTCGTCAAGTCTGCGCGCGAGACGATTCGTAATGACTCTCGAAAACAGCACGTAGACGCGGCTCAGAAGGGAAATCGGTCTGTAGTTCTTCAAGAGAGCGTTGTCGCCTTTCTTGAAGAACAAGACCACCGCACTTCTGCTCCACGCCTCCGGTGTAATGCCACCATGGAGGACGGAATTAAAGAGCTTCTGAAGGACTTCAAGTACCGGTTTTCCACCCGCTTTCAGAAGCTCCGCTGTAATTCCATCCTCGCCTGGGGCCTTGCCGTTTTTAAGGTGCTGGAGAGCCATTCTAATCTCGCTCAGACTGACGTCCGGGATATCATCGGAATAATGTCGGATAAGACTCGCTCTTGGATCGTTACTCACACTTGCGTGCGGCTCCAACGATGACGTGTACAGCTGCCCATAGAACCTCTCAATCTCACTCAAAATCTCAGGTGCCCCGGAAACGATGCTGCCACATTCTGTCTTCAGCTTTGACAGTTGGCGCTTTCTGGCAGACAGATCTCTGGCAAAGACTTTGGAGCCTTGGTTCCGCTCGATCGCTTCTTCAATACGAGCTGTATTGAATTTGCGTAGGTCCCGCCGCATGCATTTGGAGATCTGTCTGTTCAGTTGCCTGTATGCTGTTAAATCTGTTGAAGAATGTAGCTTCATCTCCCGTCTAACAGCCATGAGATTAAGAGTGTGATCGGAGAGTTTTTGTGTTCTTCTGCAGCGGGTCTTGCAGAACTTAGCTCCGACCGCATGGACAGTTTCCACGAGCTTGTCATTCAAATCGTCCACTTCATTGCAGTCTTCTAGGCACTGAAAACGGTTTTGTAACTCGAGCTGAAAGGTTTCGGGACTTTGGATTAGAGCACGAGGGGGACGGAGCGTTGACTTCATTAGACGAGACCTCTCCAACTTAACGTTTAGGTTCAGTGTGCCTCTAACCATTCGGTGATCGCTGCCGGTTTTCACCCTCGCGATCACTGAGACATCACTGAACAGTTGTCGTCTGGTCGTCATAATGAAGTCAATCTCATTTTTTGTCGAACCGTCGGGGCTCAACCAGGTCCACTTCCTGTGGGGCCGCTTCTGGAAGAAAGAGTTCATCATAAAGAGTCCCTCTTTCTCCATGAAGTCGGCCAGCTGCTGGCCCCTTGGGTTCCGTTGCCCTATTCCAAATTTCCCTACTTTCAGCTCACCGTTCTCTCTTGTGCCTAGTTTTGCATTGAAGTCTCCCATTAACACCGTATATTGGGTTTTGGAGGAATGCATGGCTCTAGAGATATCCTCATACATTTCCTCCACCTCCTGATCGGGGTGTGCCGAGGTTGGTGCGTAAACCTGTATGACCTTCAGCGAATACCGTTTGGTGATTCTGAGTATAAGGTACGCAACCCTCGTCGACACACTCTCAATCTTTACAACGTTGTTAACGAGAGACTTGTGGACGATAAATCCGACACCTCCTTGGGACAGATGGTCGCCCTCCCGGTAATAGAGCAAGTTGCCGGATTCGAGGATTACCGTGTCCTCCCCCTCTCTTCGGACTTCGGATAATCCTATAATATGCCAGCGTAAATTGTCTATCTCTTCTTCCAGCTCCACAATCTTCTCGTCAGTCCTCAGGGTGCGTGCGTTGTATGTTGCCAGGTCGAGTCGTCGTAGGTGGCAACCGAACCTCCACCGGAGATTCTTAGCACGCCCTGCCCCGCCGTTACCATGGTCGCCACCGTAGCCAGGAATAGCGGGGCCGCCGGGGACTGGGGGCCGTTTATTATTGTCATTGCTCATGGGGGGTATATTGCCATAGTTGCCACGCTTGGCGAGCGGGTTGGCAACCGCAGTTTTTTTTTTATTGTTATTTTGGCTATTATCAGGAAGATGCTGCTGCCCATCTCCTGCCTGTTTCCCTTTGTCGCCTTTTACGACACCCACGGGAAGATATGGGGTAGTGGATATTCTTAACCGCCACTACACGGCATAATGTTTAATGTACATATTATAAAATAAATTTTAAAATCAATAGATTTAATGTGAACTTTGCATAAGTACTTGTTTGCATAAGTACTAAGATTGTGATAAAACAGGTAATAAATTATGTCCAGGCTCCGACAGAATATCACCGTTCCGGTAACTCTGTTAAATTATAATGATGTATTAGCTTTTTTGTTCCTGCAATCTAGAGAGATTAAAGGCAGACAACAAACTTCTGGGGCGTCCATAGCGCGTACCATAATAAAGTGTTTAAGTGTTAATGAAAAAGTTATTTCTTTTTAATTGCACGAGTTTTATAATTTGCTTTTGCTATTTTTTTTAATAAATTAAGAGTGCTAAACGAGCACTCAGTAATAAGTGTTTAAATTCATTTTTCCATTCTGTTTTGATTTTCTGCATTCACCTCAAAACTGGATATTTTGTATCACCTTTATTTCCATAGGATCCTGTAACGTTTTTAAACCATAAGAACACAATAACAAATCATTTTCACTTTGTTTTTTCACGCTATCAGCACTTTTTAAATCGGTGTCGATGGAGTCTACAATGCAGATGATGAATGTAAGAGATAGTATATCTGATTTTGCCTGGTGATGTCTGTTTCTGCAAAGCTGTGATTTTACGGTTTATTTTAGAAAGTACATATCAAAATTTTTGCTGAGTAAAAAATTTTCCAGGATCCTATGGAAATAAAGGTGATACAAAATATCCAGTTTTGAGGTGAATGCAGAAAATCAAAACAGAATGGAAAAATGAATTTAAACACTTATTACTGAGTGCTCGTTTAGCACTCTTAATTTATTAAAAAAAATAGCAAAAGCAAATTATAAAACTCGTGCAATTAAAAAGAAATAACTTTTTCATCGCTGCAATTATTAAAAAAATAAAAAAATAATTGTAACAAACTATTTTAAACATAGTAAGGTTAATCTCTCTAGATTGCAGGAACAAAAAAGCTAATACATCATTATAATTTAACAGAGTTACCGGAACGGTGATATTCTGTCGGAGCCTGGACATAATTTATTACCTGTTTTATCACAATCACTAAGTACTTATGCAAAGTTCACATTAAATCTATTGATTTTAAAATTTATTTTATAATATGTACATTAAACTAGGTAGCTGACTCTATGCTGCGGTCCTGTACTCTGTGACGCCACGTCTTTATCGACATAATGTTTGGATGAAATGGCGGAAGATTATTCCAATAATTAGTTACCAAATACGGAAAACTACCACGAAAGGTAACAGTGACGTATCTAGGAACTGCAAGAAAACTCAAGCCACGTGTATTATAAAAGTTATGATCATTAGACCAGTTAAGCTTATTATTCATTTATTCTGGTGTTCTCGACTATACCACTTAAAATAACAAGTTTGCAAATTGCAGCTTAGCCTTTTCTCTTAAATGAAAAGCGGTCACAACCATTTTTCACATTGCAGCGTGACCACCCGCACCCGCTTTTTGCGTTTTTTTCAGTAAACAAGGCCACACACAGTGATGCAATAATTTAATTTTGATTATATTCAAGTTTTAATGTATTTTAATTTTGACTATATTCAATTTTACGTGGTAGAGCCCTGCTGTAGCTATATTAATAGTATAGTTGTAGCACGAATGGGTCGGCTCGACCGGGGAAGGACCACGCTCTTACAGAATACCAGCGTAAAATAGCAGCTTAATGCTGTTGAGTTTCGTATGGTGAGTGTCGAGAACAGGAGACCCATTTTACTGAAAAAGAGGCATTCTATCTTAGTCCTCAAGGCTGACAACGCATCTGCATTTTAATTCGCAAACGAAGATAGAAGCAGATGTGTATGGGCCACAGCTACCACTTACCATCAGGTGGACTGAGTGCTCGTTTGTCACCCTAATTCTATAAAAAAAGTTTTGAAGTGAGACTCTTAGGTTTGTATTAAAATAATTACGTATTTTATGAATACAATCTACCCTGGCTTCGTCTGGATAGGGCCTATTAAGCTCCAAGTTTTTCGAATAAAATATAGCCTAGATCCCGGCATTACTCTCTATGTATTCATGAAGTTTCATTAACATCGGTTCAGTCATTTTGAAGATAAGCTCGGACAGAATGACAGACAATTTTTTAAATGGTTTTCCATGTCACAATGGCATTCAAATTATCCCTTCAGCTCAATATAAGCCAGTTATTTTAATTTTACAGACAGTTACACTTTACACTTCAGTTTATACTTCAGTTTATTTATATGTTCTATACATATGTATACTATACATATACACAATGTTCTGTACACTGCTTTCAAACCGTAGCAAACTATCAATTTTGAGGCCAAGATCAAGGGCTTCTTCAATCTGCTAAATTTATTCCCCGTACAATAATTATTGAGTTTGCTTGTGCATATTTATCTTGTTTGTACCCTGATCTACATCTTGGGGTTTAAAGGATAAATATAGTAGAAGGTCATGAGCGTACATATGCAATTGGCAGTCTTTAATAGCCTTGGTTAGATCACTGCAGTAAAGCATAAAAAGAAGAAGCCGTACAATGGGACCCTGTGGGATACCCCTAAGAATATAGCTTAAGAGCCAGTGAGCGGCAGACTTACGTTATTCCAATAAGATTCACTTTTTTTTTTCAGATAATCCCCTATACCTGAGGTACATGAAACGGAGACTCTTTCGTTTGACCGGCGGTCGATATAGAGACAATCAGGTGTTAAAAGTGTAAAAAAATGACCCATAAAACGTGATAGCAATAAGTCTGCCGCTTAGAAATCTTGAAATACTTAATAAAAGTTACCGAAAAATAACATTGGCAGATACCTATGACGGTTTCAAGGTCATGGCAGACAGGTTGAAAAGTACAATTTATCTACTCAAATAAATAAAATTGAAGTGTCTGTTTGTAACGTAAAAATTACAGCTTTTTACTTAATGCATATGAAAGTATATACGGCACTAATAACAAAAATACAGTTTTTAAAGTTTTTGTCTGTCTGTCTGTCTGTTTGTTCCGGCTAACCTCCGAAATGGCTGGACCGATTTTGACGGGATTTTCACTGGCAGATAGGTGATGTCACAAGGAGTAACTTAAGCGACTTAAATTTTAGAAAAAGAATTAGTGATCTGCGCAAAAAAATTAAAACCTTAAGTTACACGCGGGCGAAGTCACGGCGAACAGCTACTTATTAATAATTTACGTTATTTCAATAAAGCTTTAATTTATATATATTTTTGATAATATTATTTGCCATGTATAATTTTCACGGCAGACATACTAATATTGTGGTTGTATCACCCAGGCAGACAACAAACTTCTGGGGCGTCCATAGCGCGTACTATAATAAAGTGTTTAAGTGTTAATGAAAAAGTTATTTCTTTTTAATTGCACGAGTTTTATAATTTGCTTTTGCTATTTTTTTTAATAAATTAAGAGTGCTAAACGAGCACTCAGTAATAAGTGTTTAAATTCATTTTTCCATTCTGTTTTGATTTTCTGCATTCACCTCAAAACTGGATATTTTGTATCACCTTTATTTCCATAGGATCCTGTAACGTTTTTAAACCATAAGAACACAATAACAAATCATTTTCACTTTGTTTTTTCACGCTATCAGCACTTTTTAAATCGGTGTCGATGGAGTCTACAATGCAGATGATGAATGTAAGAGATAGTATATCTGATTTTGCCTGGTGATGTCTGTTTCTGCAAAGCTGTGATTTTACGGTTTATTTTAGAAAGTACATATCAAAATTTTTGCTGAGTCAAAAATTTTCCAGGATCCTATGGAAATAAAGGTGATATAAAATATCCAGTTTTGAGGTGAATGCAGAAAATCAAAACAGAATGGAAAAATGAATTTAAAATAGTGTAAAATGATATGTAAGTAGCATAACACTACAAGTAGTAAGAGGATGCTGAAGTCCATATACGGCTACATTTATCCTAAATTAAGTATCAAAATGCAGATACGTTGTCACTAAGGTTTATGATGGAATGCCTCGTTTAGAGTAAAAAGGGTTTTTGGTTCTCTACATTCACAGGCTTAAAGCTGCTATTTTACGCTGGTATTCTGTGAGAGCGTGGCCCTACCCCAGTCAAGCCGATATTACAACTATAATATATCTTCGGCGTGGCTCTAACATCTGTATTTGATTTATAAATATATATAATTTTATTATTGTTCATTTGTATTAACTATTTTGCATGCAAATGCATTTTGAATATAAAAAATTATAAAATTTGCAAATAATGAATAAATATTATAGTATACATATAAAGCAAACTTAGGAATAACAAAATCAAACCTATGTAGCGCTTCGTAGCTTGACATCAAATGCTACTTAAAGTTCACTAAGTCGATCTTCGACTTACTGAAAATATTATACCGAAGTTTATTTTAAATCAATAGATGAGCTTTATTTAAAATTGTATGTACATATACCTTTTTAAATTAATCACGGTCGGTGCTAAAAACACGGTCCCGAGCTACCTTCATCCATCAACTTCCTGCATGTCTTACTTGGTCATCATTCCATCTAGTGTGGAGATGCCGCACATTTCGTCTACTGGTACAAAGCTGCCACTCGAGAACCCTACTTCCCTATCGGTTGTCGGTTCTTCGAGCTATATGTTCGGCGCATTATGACTATTCTAATTTTACGAAACGAGAAGCGTTGAGCATAGCCATCTCCATAGTAACGTTATTTTGAAGTATGTCATGCAGAGAAACATCGTGCATAGCCATATCCATAGCTCGCTGAGTGAGGTTAAGCTTCCTCATATGGCCAGCAGTGAACGACCACACCTCAGATCCATAAGCCATCACTGGCAACACGCACTGGTTGTACAATTTTGTTTTGAAGTTTTGAGGTACACTTAACAGGCGGAAGTGTCTTAATCTCTTGAACGTACCCAGCCAAGTTGAATACCTTTGCCAACCAGACTTACCCCGACTATTTGTCCTAGGTAAAGAAAATATAATACTAAAATTACTTTAACAGCTTTCTATTTTTTTCCTTATTTAATCCTTATTGGAGTAGATAGAGTTCAATATGTAGCGAGCTACTTGGACCACATTTAACCGAAAAATATGGGTATAGATAGAAAGTTCTGAAAAGAAGTGATAGGTGGCTAACCAAAATATGGGTTTAGATAGAAAGTTCTGAAAAGAAGTGATAGGTAGCTAGCCCATCACTTGCGAAATCATAATCCCAATATCTCATTTGTTACCTTTTACGACATGCTAGGCAAGTTGGTACATTCGTTTTTGTTATAAGTAAAGATTAATACGAATTTTTTCTCTTCTCACCATGTCTAGAGCGTCATGCTGCCCACATAATATCGCAACAAATACTAAATAAATACTTTAAAGCTATAAAATCCTTCCTTCCTTCCTTTCCTCTCAACTTTACTGCTCTTACCATTTCTACGCCGATGATTTGCAAATTTATACTCAGACTGATGTGGATCACATTAATAATGCTGTTATCAATACTAATACAGATTTATTAAATTTAAGCAATTGGGCTAGCAAATTTGGCATTCTAGTGAATCCTAACAAATGCCAAGCAATTTTGATAGGAAGTGCTCGTCAGTTATCTAAACTTGATATTTGTTCTGTCGCTCCTGTCATGTTTGATGGATCATGCATCCCTTATTCCAGCACTGTGAAAAACCTAGGCCTCTGTATGGACTCAACTCTCAATTGGTCCACTCATATTCAAACAATAAGTGCTTCAGTTACTGCTAAGTTGGGTGCCCTAAATCGCCTTAGAAACTTCCTTCCGGTCAAGGTAAAGATAACTCTGGTGCAGTCTCTTATTTTGCCCATTATTGATTACGCTGATGTGTGTTGTACTGATCTTAATGAGAACCTTCTAGACAAGCTGGATCGTCTCGTAAATAACTGTGTCCGATTCATCTTCTGTCTTCGCAAGATTGACCATGTTTCCTCCTTTAGATTTCAGCTAAATTGGCTTCCCATTCACCAACGGAGGCAAGTCAGGACACTTCTCACACTTTTTTCTATTTTATTCGACAATCGTTGTCCCGACTATTTGAAACGTAAGTTTCAATTTCTATCTGATACGCATAATAGACCTCTACGTTGTTCGGAGACTCTTACGCTCTCCATTCCACTTCACCGTTCCGGTTTCTCTTCTTCCTCGTTTGCTGTACGAGCTGCGCGACTTTGGAATGCACTGCCTGAAACTTTGAGACAACGCTCCAACAAAGTAACATTTAAAAAGTATGTTAAAGAACATTTTCTGAAAGTCGTAAAGAACTCCTAAGTTGGCGTCACCATCTTAGTTAATCTGTGTTAATAGCTAATTTCATCATAATATGTTTTTTACGTATATATGTATATTTGTGTGTATATATGTATTTATATGTGAATTTGTGTATATATATGTGTGTATGTGGTTTGTATATATATATATATATATATATATATATATATATATATATATATATATATATATATATATATATATATATATATATATATACATATATATATATATATATATATATATATGTATGGTATATGTATTTTTTTTTACCTTTATGTTTATATGCTATAATTTCTAAATTCATTATATTTCTTATTCTTTACTGTTACGTATTATAATTACCGCCTTCGATGTTTTTCCACTCCTCAAGGTTGACAGGCAGAGAATGCTTTAAGCATTATGTCCGCCTTTTGTACTTATATATTTTATAAGGTTCAAAAAAGTTAAATAAATAAATAAAAATCAAACAACAATTATATTTTCCCTCATACACCTTAGAAATGAAAGGAGATTTGTGTCCAGCTGTGGGACACATAACAGCGGTAACTTTAATTTACGAGTACTTGTTTTCGTACATCATCGGAAAGGGAACGCAATAAACTTCACACGGACGAAGTTGTGAGCAAAACCTAGTCTTCGATAGTATAAAATATAGCAGTATTGTAGTTTTGTTTGCTTGAAGTAGGATCTACAATCTGATTTTAAAATGCTTTTAGATTCTGTCAAGACAGCATGTTACAAAACAGAAAGTGTTGCCCTATTTCCAGCACATTTAATTTCTTATATTTCATATCGTCCGCATTCTAGCGTTAGGAAATAAACAGTTGGGATTTATTGAGTTTAGAAGTGTACTGTTATGAATGTCACAGATTGTTTTAGAAAGATATTAAAGAAATTTAGAGTTAGAAACACTTTTATTAAAAAAAAATAAACAACAAGAAAACGTTAAAATTGTTAGAGGATGGTCATTGAATGTTATTTTATGTCATGATAAACTTCTGGCGGATGTGTATGACATCATTATCATACATCTCTTTACAGGTTTACTGCTCAACACACGCCTGCCCCAGGTAATGCAACAGAACCTAAACAAGCACAATCCTGAGTCACCTTTATCCACTGACTTCCTGCTTCACGTCTTAGTCATGCAGGAAGTGCCAGGCAATAAAAATACCTAAGACTACCAATTAATGACAATGTGTAATAAGACCGATGTTTGTTACATAAATAAATAAACTACGGGTATGTTATGTACCCAGTTTGGACACCATAGTCCCCCGCACAATATTTGTATATTTCTTTAAGCTGTGTACATTGAAATTGTGGGAAATAAATAAATAAATAAAAATAGATCAACTGTTGTCGCATTTGTCATTTGAGTCCCTACTAAAACCATATCATTTACAATACACTACCAATACACTAACATATTATTTTGGTTAAATTAATTATATAGCTACTTATAGATAATATAGATACTAACTTAGAGAGCCGTGTGCTGGCAACGTAAGAGAATCTATCATCCCATTGGATGAAGACACCCAAGAGACATTCTGTCCGTGGGCAACGATAAGAGGCGATCATAGGATATTTTAGAAACACTATTTGGATTATCTCGCTAATGCTAATCGTAAACTACTCAGACCGGGTGAAAAGCAGTGTCAAAAGCACGAAACGCTTGGCCAATTTACTAGCCAAAGGTGATAATTGAGAAAAATTCTCCTTACAGCGGAAGAGGTCAGTGTTTAGCAGTGGATTGGAATGAAGAATATCAACCTTTTTAACATAATTTGTTCACATTTGTACTCAAAAAATAATAATCACTTAATGTTTATATAGGATTGTTTTAAAATTATTTTTGGTATGTTCTGCAATTAGCTATTTTATAAATGCTGGCCTTCCCGACGAGCACATGCGTTATCCGTCAATTTGACAGTAATTAATTAATACTGTCAAGTATTGATGGTATCGATACTGGATGATTTTCGGTCACGGTAAAACATTGGAAATAAAGGATGCTTTTAACTTAAGAGCCATGCCAGTGCTACAAATACGTGCGCGCGGTTAAATAAAAACGGGTTATATTTTTTTGAACTCGCACAGCCAATGTTTGATGTAACTCACCCTACGATATAGGAGAAAATGCTAGTGGGCAAAGAGAATATAATCACTGCGTTTACTAGTGGGTAACGTTTTATAAAAAAAAAAAAATTAAAAGTAAAAATCTTAATTTTTTGCCCTTTTGAGTGGACTAATGGAGCACAAGCTAAAAGTAACAAATAGTAATGTCGTCGAAATAGTTAAAATGTCATCCCTTATTTTCCATCCTTAGATTTCGAATTTTTCCTCTAAATTTATGTGAATATAACCTAATTAATTAAAAAAACATCATTGTAATCGGTTCATAACTATATCGCGTAACTTATACTCAAAAAAACATAGTCGAATTGTAGAGAACCTTCTCTTTTTTGTCTGTTAAAACCTTAGTTATATTGCTGAAAGTGGTTTATGAAACTATATAATTTTTTAAACACATTTCAAATTATTTAATAAAGAAAGTTGAGAAACACTTCACTTTTTTAGCACCTCCTGTTAAATATTGGCAGAGCGTTAATTTGGATATAAGTAATATCTCCTTATTAATTTCTTGTATTTACTACACATACACACAGAAATAAACTTATTTTAGAGATTTTATCGCATTCAATAAAGCTATCTTATTTAAATAATTTTTGATTCCTGACAATTCGGATGCGTGTACTCTCGGGGACGTGTTTGCGGTGTTTGAAGTCCCGATTTCAGGGTCAACACGGGCTTCCTTCAGATTAAATTATTTATTTATGGTACGCATCTGCGTAGGTCGGACACTACGACGGAGATAGACTCCGTTAGTTAAATTAGAGAGATGTCTAAATCAAAAGAGTTTACATTACAATTCCAAATATTTTGTGAATGGTGGAAAAACTTAGAATTTATAAATTGGTGATATAGGCAAAACGAAATTTGGAGGATTGCGTTTGTGTAACGGATTGAAGAGAAGAGATTTAAAAAAATATTTAGCTTTCATATCTTACATTGTTTACATCCTAGTTATATAGTCTGGAAGCAGCCGTATTATCATAATATCCTGTTGATTCCAAATTGTCCTGACTAAGCTTTTTATATTAGATTACTCGTAAATATAATATTTGCAAGTAGCCATAATTTTACAACAACATGTTGATCACGAATTCTACCGTCTAAGATTTTGATATTAGATTAATTCAAACATGTTATGAAGTATAACGTTACAGAAGACGCTGACTCCACTGTATAATTGTTGTCGCTGGTCAAACCTAGGCGTCATACTTTCAGTCAACAAACTTGTTTTGAAAATCCTATAAAAGCCGTTGCATTTAGAATTATTATCATTATAGTCCTCATCGTAATAATGCAATCGCTTAGTTAAGGAAGTCAGTATTGCACTGAATTAGTTTTAATTAATTATTGAAATGAAATAGTTATTAAATGTCATTGAGTTATATTCGTTTCTGTTAAAAAGCTTCAGCATCGCGCCCGAAACTTAAATTCCTAATCTTTAATTTTTCTTGTAGTACATGCAATAATACTTTCATTAAGAGCAGCCTGTAGCACATATGACAACAAAGGCCCAAACATTTCTTAAACTTTCTCGTACATCAAAACATTCAATAATAATTTCAGAAAGTATTAATACCTACTCATAACGATATCACCTATGAGTAGCAAAGTTTCGTTAGATTTCGTGCGTGACATTGATAAATTGCTTGTTGACTCACAAAACGACCCCAACTGTTGAAAAATGGTTACAGTGTCGACATTCTGTATAAAATCTTATTTTTCTGAATTGTGTGTGTATATTTTAGAAAAAAAAATACTGCTTAAGTACACAAACAAGTTTTAAGTGTTTCATCGGTTTTAGGCCTTATGGAATATTTAAAGACGATGGCAGAAGGTATGACTGTATGACTGGTATTTTGGGAGAGAGTTAAAGCAACCTCTCATCTCTGTGGTACCTCGTTTATATATCGGGCAACGTCAGAGGCGACTGAACTGACAAAGCGGCACAAGAATGAGTCTCTGAGAAATGACTACATATTTGTGCCATTTGCTGTAGAGACTATTCGTTCGTAGAGTCCACGTGTGGTGAAGTTCCTAAAGGAAATGTATGTGCGACTTGTCGTCGGCACTAGTGACAGTAGGCTGGTTCTTTTCTCGCTAAAAGGCTTAGTATAAGTATTCCGCAAAGAAACGCAGCCAGCTTTCTTTTCTTACCATGCGCGGTTTATAACTGTATGATAATTAAAGTTTTTATTTTAGATTTTTATTATGATAATAAATATTGTATTTATCGTGTAGTGACGTATTAAGTCCACTACCCTATATCGACACGAGGGTGTCGTAAGAGGTGTCAAAGAGAAACAAACCAGGAAATGGACAGCAACTTAAGATTATAAAAAACTGAGTTCCCCTCTATGAAGCAATCTATGAGGAAAGCCAACGATAAGCAGCGGAATTTTATACGCTGTAACGGATGGATGGTTGGGAACATTGTATAATAAAATAACGTATAATAAATAAATCATTTAGAAAATAAAATATGTTTAACTAAAGTAGAATATAAGCTACACTACTTAACTTTAAAACTTTACTGTGAAAGTATTTCTGTTTGTGTCTGTTTCTTAGTGATGTACTAATATATCTTTTTTTTTTAATAAATAATTGGATAGTTATTTGTAATCATTTCACATAACAGTCATATAAAACTGAAGTATTTCCTTCATTCCACGTTATACAGGC
The DNA here is from genome assembly GCA_963668995.1 of Parnassius mnemosyne. NCBI lineage: Eukaryota > Metazoa > Arthropoda > Insecta > Lepidoptera > Papilionidae > Parnassius > Parnassius mnemosyne. The sequence continues at coordinate 24,295,537 of CAVLGL010000001.1, forward strand.
TAACCACGTAACATGACAGGCCCATGTTTCTTTTTGAAGAAAGAATTTGACGGATTGTCGCTCACCGTACCTGACATATTGCACTTTTACGTTTCTACCTAAAGTTGGCACGAGAATTACATGTTTGGAATAAGCAAAATAATTATACAGCAATCTAAATCTTTATCAAATTGCCCATAGCTTAATGACTTACTACAACCACAGGTTGGATTTTTTTTCATTCGTAGACATAGTACGACGTGAAATTCTGTGCCTTTGAATACTTTAGTTTCCACGGACTTTCGAGTGGATATCGAAGCGTACGTATGTTTATTTAATGTATGCTGACAGATTTCTCAAAACTGTCTGAGCAGATTTAAATTATTCTATTTTTGTGAAATACCTATGTAATATTTTAGGGATGGTTCCATATATTGTCCTTGCTCTAAAACTCTCTCAGATATGAGAGGAGGCCTGTGCCCAGCAGTAGAACGTATGTAGGCTGGAATTTTAACTTTTCCATATAAATATAAAGAAAAAATTCTATCTCTATGAGCTTAAAAATAGAGGACGAAAACTAATAAACATACGTTTTTAAAAGACATTCTATTTGGAATCTTGAACATCATCATTCCTTAGACCACTTAAAAGCGTATATGAATAATACTTGAAATAAAAATTATATCAAATTCAAACATTAAAAAAAATCCTTCGATACACCGTACATTAGCACTGATTTCTAAAGCTAGTATGTGGATATTATTATATTTTTTTTAGTTTTAAAGTCGGCATTTTAATATAGTCAGGTAGTGTTGAGATATTTTTAGACAATTCACAATATGCTGGTTTTTGTAAAGTGATTTATTATATAATTTATTATTTATTGTTATCATTAAATAAAAAGTTAAAAGCCTAAAATTAATAATGATCGATGGACTATGCTTTTGTGATAATCCACATAAATATCAATCACATTGGATGATAACCTAATTCTATTTTATAAAATATCTAAGGCTAAATCAGTTTGTCAAAGTTATCATTAAAATACAATCTCTATTATCATACTAGAAGTTTTCATTGTTCTAACTAAATAATCCGCATTGCGAGTAAGTCTTCATAACTTCGAGATGGAGAATTATTACCATAGCTTTTGTTTCAAGGTTGTAAAGACGGATTAAAGACAAACTACAAATTGTTCGAGGTCCTATTTCCATTTGACCTCTTTTTGTCAGGCTAAACTCGGGTCCATAATGAAATGGCGGACAAACCAGACCGCCATCTGAATTGTAAATGTTATTATTTCCGTACCGGCTTCTCTCAGGAGAGTTTTACTGTTCGTTTTTCTTTAGTAATAGGAAGGTTTTCTTTTTTGGAGAGGAAAATAAGGTGACAAGGGAGCATATAGTTCACATGACGTTAATTGACCATTGTAGCCCATAGACGTCCTCGATTAAAATTCACAATGCATAATATGTGTTGTCACTGAGATGGACTTCTTGATTTAAGTAGAAGGTTTACCTGTTCTTTACGCTTACTATACGAAACACAACTGAATTATACTACTATTTACGCTGGTAATCTATGGGAGCGTGGTCCTTCCTCGGTCAAGCCGACCCATTACCGCCGCAGTCATAACATAGTTGAAGCGTGGCCTTACCACGTAAAGTATAGATAGGTAAATACACGTGTAGAAAGATCATAAGAGATTAATAAAACTTAACTAAGATTAATAAATAAAATCGAAATTCATAGATATGTATCACCTACTATACAAATACATATATTCTGTTATATTCTGTTTACACACCTTATTCAAATAGTACGAGTAAATCGCAGTAATTTTGATGATATGATATATACTGACAATTCCAAATTTCCGTAAACGTAGAAACCTAATGTAGAAATGTGGGTACCGTAAAAAGGGACATAGGAAAATTAAACAGGAGATGGGCAGCTACATCTCACTGATAATAATTAAAAATAATGAAAATCTGCGGTAGATTATGTAGCTAGTGAGACGCCATGCTAATCTTTGCTTGTTGTTATGAATCTGCTACTGCAAAGTCTACCTTGGTTATCGGCTATTTTAAACTTTTTTATACGACCAGCACAAAAAAAAAATACTGGAAAGACATACTGTTTGTACATTTGTTTTAAAATTTAGAGGTATATTTGGCGTAAAGAATTAACGTAATTTTTGGAACAGTACACAATTAAATACCATCGAAATTTTTAATCTCTATTTTGGGAAAACTAAATTAATATTGTGAGCTAATTACTATAAATTTTTAGAGAAAAGTGAGAACGCTAATGTGGACTGAATATGTATGTAGGAGTGACGCTAGAGGAATGCTTTGCTACGACTATTTATATGGTACGAGGGTGGATTGAAAAGTACTCGGCCTAACAGAGATCCATTCAATTTTAAAAATCAAATCTACCCACATTATTTAGTTCAGTTCAGACTAGTTCATTGTGTGAAGTTCGAAACGTGTGCGATAATTAGTTGTGATTTTATAAATTTATTAACAAAGTAATCGGACATAATTTCCGCGAATGGAGCAAATCGAGCAGCGTGCCGTCATTAAGTACCTCCATAAGAAGGGGCTATCATCAAAAGCCATCCATGATGACATGGTCAGTACATTAGGCGATTGTGCTCTGTCATATTCATCCGTCAAAAAATGGATAGCAGAATTTAAGCGTGGTAGAGAGAGTGTGAAAGATGAACCCCGCTCTGGAAGGCATTCGACGTCAACTACTGACGAAAATATTAAAAAAGTACTTGATTTAATAATGGGAGACCGCAGATTAAAAATTAGAGAGATAGCAGAGATTATAGGCATCTCTTATGAACGAACTCAAAACATCATTGTCAACGAGTTGGGTTTCCACAAGGTGTCTGCGAGGTGGGTTCCGCGACTGCTTTCAGTTGAACAAAAAAGGACGCGATTGACTATTTCACGCGACTGTTTGGAGTTATTTGAAGCCGATGCAGATGATTTTTTGAATCGTTTTGTTACTATGGACGAAACATGGGTTCATTACTGTACACCGGAAACAAAACAACAATCAAAACAGTGGAGTAGACCTGGTTCAGCAACCCCTAAAAAGGCTAAGTCGATTTTGTCGGCAAATAAGGTGATGGCTTCAGTATTCTGGGACTCGAAAGGTGTGATTATGATTGATTATCTTGAAAGGGGTCAGAATATAAACTCTGATTACTACTGTACCTTACTACGTCGTATACGAGAGGAAATAAAAGAAAAACGTCGAGGAATGCTCAGAAGAAAAGTCCTGTTTCATCAAGATAACGCCCGTGTTCACACGTCAGTACAGTCAATGGCTGAAATTCACAACTGTGGCTTTGAACTGTTACCGCATCCGCCGTATTCACCTAATCTGGCACCATCAGACTTCTTTCTGTTCCCTAACCTAAAAAAGCACTTGGGAGGTCAAAGATTTTCGACAAACGACGAGGTCAAAGCAGCTGTAGACGCATATTTTGACTCTAAGGAAGAATAATTTTTTTTCAACGGTCTAAATGCTTGGAAGGGGAGGTGGCAAAAGTGTATTGAACTTGATGGTGATTATGTAGAAAAATAAAAATATAACTGATTTAGTATTTGTTTATTTTCTTGGTTAGGCCGAGTACATACCTGTGCATACTACACAGCCAAAGCTGACTCGTTCTCTATTTCGGGCCAGCAATTTTGGTTCCTCTTCGTTTACCGAGGTTGAGTAAGATCTGATTTTTTTTTATTTGATTGGACATTATTGACCTGTTTTTCATGTAATTCATTAACCTTCTCTTTTTCTGTTCGGGTTTTGCCATGTTCTATATGATTGTTGTATTTCTTTATGTTTTTGTTCTGTATTATTATTAATTTTTTGGTTTTTCTCATTATAGTAGGGTTATCTTCATCTTATTTATCCATGCCATCTAAGTTTCTTAAGAAATCTGTCGTCTCTATTATTATCTCAATTTTAGCTTTTCTCTATACTTCTGCATAGTATTAGGATAATGTCTGATGACATCAGTTATTAATTGTTTTTCAGATATCGGATATGATAATGTTTGTGCCTTTTCAATAACAGAAAGAAAATAACTGACCATGGTGGGGTATGCACTTCAATTCCATTTATTTTGCACAAGGTATCTCTTTACTTTATTTTGTTCTTTATCACCCTAAAATACTCTTAAAAAGTCTGATTTAAAATCATCAAAAGTTATACAACGCACACTATTTATGTGAGCTCAATATTTGGCTTCACCTACTAAGCACTCTTGTGCCATTGATATTTCGAGACCATTAGATGGAACTTTCTTTAAATAATTGGTAAGATTTTCCAAAAATATTACTGGATGAGTATTTCCATTTCCTAATTTCGGTTTTGCTATTATTACAGTATGTATATTATAAACAATATTTTATCTAGGATCATTTACATAGAAGGTGTTTGCCCCGGATAGCTCTCCTTGATTTATTTTAATTTGGTGATTTTTTGTTTAGTTAATAAACTTTTCCTCAAGGTTTTTTATTTTAACCTCAAAGGTTATCACTGAATTCTTAATTAATTTCTAAAGTATTTACTTTTACTTTTAGACTTGGCCTGAATTGTGTTTGATGTTTTCGCCATTTTTTAAATCTTAGTTTTGTTTTATTCTTTTTAATTTTACCACTTTGTGGCTTCACTTAATATAATAGTCTTTCCACTTATTTCACTTAAAATTTTATTTCGCACAGTTATGCATACACATTAAATTAAATAATCAATTTTAATATTTAAGCCCCACTCCCAGACTCTCTTCCACCCCAGCAAACACCATACCAACCCCAAGACACTTCTCCATTTCACCTCATAATTTTATATTCATGGCCTCCTATTTAAAATTGCATCTCTATTCTAGTCACAGCATCAAATTGTAACGCTTCCCCCCATCTTTTTTTCTATTTTTAGACTCTATATCTAACTATATATTTAAAATATATAAAATGATCTTCTTAGTTAGGACCCTTACATACGTTGTTTGTATAGTAACTTATTTACTTTAGGTGTCTCTTGGAAGAATAAATATAACTAGAGACTAAACAGTCGAAAGAAGTTGGTAGTACCTTATAAGCTACATGGCTCCACACACGCCGTGTGCGGTGAGTGCTAACCAAACAACGCACTCCCCCCGAAGGGATGTTTAGTTGCAAACTGGAGCGTAATCCACAACAAAATAACTGCGTTCCAGCAAAAGAGGGCTTGGCCCCTTGATAGTGTGTAAACACAAACACCGACTAAAGTCGCGCATGTCAATGCGTGTAAACACTATACAGAATACGATCGAATCCAGCCACAATGTATGTATGTTACACGGATTAGGCAATAATAGGCACACTGGCCATAAAAAAACCCTCTGTGAGCGCCACCACTTGCCAGACCGTCGTTATTGCAGACATGATGTAAATGTAAGGCATCACCACCAATTGCATGATCAGCACGGCTGATCATGCAATTGGTGCCGCAGAGCCGCAGAGCATGTCAAGAGTTTAGCGCTCACCTCAAGGGAATGAGGTCCCATGTTGCGCGGCTTTCAGCTGCAGCCTTGAGAGCTACCTCAGATTCTTCCTACAGCTACCACACGTATGAACTCGACACATATGCTCCACCAAGCAATACAATGGCAGGCAAATGGCCATCAGGAAGGGTTTGTGTCACTGACGTTGATTATATGCATTTTTCGATTATGTTTGTCTCACCCACCAACAAGGTGCCTTCAATAATTCAAAAAATTTTATTATATCGCGCTATTGCACACCTGACAACTCTGTGGACCACAGATTTTGATACTCGTAATGTTTAGGTCATATTTTTGTAGGTGTGCTCAGTAGGGTATTACACCCATTTTCAAAACCACTATAATTTTTATATAAATTTTTTAAAACCGAATAGTGACATAAAAATTACTTTTAATCTATCGTTTTAAATGTTCACGTGAAAACGCTAGCCACCATACTGTTCAACTCGTGACGACACTGTCCTAGAATTTTGACAATTTTGCATATCAATAATATACTTTTGAAGGTTTAATAATGAGTTATCATCTAAATCATTATTGTGTTGCGCCTGATTGCAATAATACGAGCATAAGAACACCGGGGAAGTTATGGATTAAACTGCCAACTGATTTAAATATGAGAAATACTTGGTTAAAACTGGCAAGAAGAGACCCGAAGACATTGTCTACAAAATCTAAACTATACTTCTGTGAAAAGCATGTTGGAGAAGCATTTCCAAATAAATATTTTACAGTTCTTTTTTTTTTTTTAGAAAACAATACAGGATTTTTCGGTTCTATTTTGTTGCTTTTTTTCTTATATTTTTGTCCGACAGCTTTTTACCACTCTTGTCATCTGAAATATTAATAATAAAACAACATGAAAAAATTAATAAGTATTTATTTATTAATTACTTCATCAATTTATAACTAGGTACTACATTTACTTACTTTCAATGTTGAGGTATATGTTTGACGTATCTCTATTTACAGATTAGTAACTAATTTTACGACAACAGCAGGCCCATAAATTATCAACTATATAAAAAACGTCGGGAATTAAAATAGTAAATTAAACTCGATAAAATCCGTAAAAAATAGTTTTATTCAATGTGTAGTGTTCGTGTAAATATAAGAAATCTATACAAATAAATAAAATTGATGTGTCTGTTTGTAATGTTAAAATAACAGTTTTTTAGTAAATGAATATGAAAGTACATACGGTACTTACCACAAAAACACAACTTTTAAAAATTTTGTCTGTCTGTCTGTTTGTTCTGGCTAATTTTCGAAACGGCTGGAACGATTTCAACGGAACTTTTACTGGCAGAGAGCTGATGTTATAGGGAGTAACTTAGGCTACTTATATTTTAGGAAAAGGATTATTGTTCCGCGCAACATAATTAAAACCCTAAATTACACGCGGGTGAAGTCGCGGAGAACAGCTAGTCATTATATAAAAAAGCTATAAAACTAAATATATCTGTTGCAAAATTCTCTGTTTAAAGAAGTGCTAAGATTGTAAATCGAAATGAGGACGCAAACATAACAATTAGTATATCTCAACACCGTGGATGCAATTATCAGAATGTCCATAGTAATTAGCAGTAAGTCAATAAGTAGGCATGATCGAATCCGTATTTTTTTTATAGAAGAGGGAGCAAACGAGCATGCGGCTCACCTGATGGTAAGTGACTACCGCCGCCCATGAACAACTGCAACACCAGGGGAATTGCAGATGCGTTGCCGGCCTTTTAGAAAGTTGTAAACTCTTTTCTTGAAGGTTCCTAAGTCGTATCGGTCCGGAAAATTCGCTGGTGGTAATTGATTCCACAAGGAAGTTGTGCGAGGGAGAAAACTTCTTCTAAATCGCACAGTGCTGGACCGCCAATCATCCAGATGGTATGGATGGTAACGCGAGTTTTGTCGCGATGTGCGATGGTGAAATTGAGCGGCTGGAATTAGTCCGAACAATTCCTCAGAGCACTCCCCGTGATATATGCGATAAAATACGCAAAGAGATGCCACATCTCTACGCAGTGCCAGTGTATCTAGCCGAACAGAAAGAACTCGGTCGTCGACGATTCGAACCGCTCTGCGCTGGATGCGGTCAAGTGGAAGGAGCTGGCACTGGGGTGCCCCGGCCCAGAGATGAGAACAGCATTCCATGTGGGGCCGAAATTGCGCTTTGTAAAGTTGCAAGCGATGTGCCGGCATGAAATACTGTCTCGCTCTGCTGAGCACGCCAAGCTTTTTAGAGGCCAATTTGGCCTTCCCTTCCAAGTGACCACGAAATTGCACACTATTCGATATGTCGACGCCAAGGATTCCGATACTAGCTGAGGCAGCAAGGAGAGTGCCTTGAAACTGAGGAGATACGACAAAGGGGTTCCTTTTAGTGGTAAACGCGCAAACTTGTGTCTTCTGGGGATTGAACTGGACTAGATTTAGTCGGCCCCAATCCGAGACTTTGTTAAGCAAAGACCCGACTACTGACACAAGTTTGTCCCGGTACTCAGCGACGTTTTCCCGAGAAATATTGGCACGGCCGGTATATAAGGCATCACCAGTGCTGTCGTCCGCATAGCAATGAATGCTACCAGTTAGCAACATATCATTGATATGCAGGAGAAACAGCGTTGGTGATAGCACGCAGCCTTGTGGAACACCAGCGTTGAAAGGCTTGAAATCAGAGCATGCACCGTCTACTACGGCCTTGATACTCCGATCAGCAAGGAAACTGGTGATCCATTTGCACAATTTCTCGGGAAGCCCATAGGAAGGAAGCTTCGAAAGAAGCGCTTTGTGCCAGACCCGATCGAAGGCCTTCGCTATGTCCAAACTAACGTCCAATGCGTCCCCCTTGGACTCTACTGCCTCCGCCCATCTATGAGTCAGATAGACTAGAAGATCACCAGCTGATCGACCTCGACGAAAACCGTACTGGCGGTCACTAATCAGCTGGTGATCCTCAAGGTACCTCATGAGCTGGCAGTTTATAATGGATTCCATTATTTTGGAGAACAAGGAGGTGATGGCAATAGGCCTGTAGTTGGACGGGTCTGAGCGGTCGCATTTTTAGGGATCGGGTGGACCATAGCTGTTTTCCATGAATTCGGGACTACGCCTTGGGAGTAGGAGTACCGGAAAAGACGCGTTTAAACTGGTGCCAACTCCGGAGCACACGTCTTCAGCAGTATATTAATAAATGCATAAATCTTCGGCATAAGCAGGAAAAAGTGCAACGGTCAAGAAAGCGAGAATTAGCACAAGCAAAAATGTGATATTATCATAATCAATATATTTCACAAGCACAAATTAGTCGATGTGTGAAAATATTCGATATTAATTTGACATAGGTATTAACGATATTGACACAATCACGTGTGTGTATCATTTCACAAAATGCACGGAAATCAATGATTGTTATTCAGTAATTATCTAATGAAATTCATGATTATTATTGACTTATAATAATAATTGAAAATAAAAATTGAGAAGTAACATTTTTATATGTCAAAGACTTATAATATGTATTGTTTGATAATTTATGCGTACGTATTTACTTATTCGTATACAGAAACGCAGATTTTATTAGAAAAGACTGGAAATGTAAATATTAATCGTTGAATTCCTTTTTCTTAAATAATATTTTACCGCAAGTTGTACAAAATAACGACTTATCACAAAAAACTTCAAAATTCATAAGATTATTTTTCATATTTTTACCTCTTTTGTACAAGTTGGGGTACGATTTGGCATTATCCTTTTAACTCTACTTCAAAAGACGAAGAACGCAACATTACACAATAATTACATAAAAATAAATTAAATTAAAAAAATACAATTACTTTTATTTTTAATAACATCGAATAAATATTTGTAGGACATACTTGTCCAGCGGTTCCGCAGTCAAATGCTTGGCTGTTGTGCTACCGAGCCGCCAAATTGTACCAGCATATAATCCATTTTTTTATTTGATTGACAAACCAGCACACAGTAGAACTGATGGCAAACAAATAGATGCTGGGAACCGCATACCTGCATTTTCCCTAGATTAAGCATCTAAATGCAGAAACGTTACAATAAATTGCATTATGCGCATAGATTAACATAAAGTTTCAGCCTATATTATACGTCGCATAATGGCCTTTCCTCATTACTGAGAGGCTTATGGAGTTAGTCCGCCGCATCGCTCCAGTGTGAGTTGGCGGAATCCACATATTCTCAAAATATTTATTTTTTAAACATATAGACTTGCATTTATGTTTTGTTTGCCTATAGATTTATTCATTTTCAACTTTGTATAAGAATATTATTTGATTATTTATCTTTAAAAAAATTGCAAAAAAAACCTGCGGAGTTTCTTCCGGTGTTTCTTTTCCAGCCTCAGGAACCTCATTTTGAAACGAAAAATTTTCATTATCTCTTAAACTATGCGTCTTAATAACATGCCATAAAGAGCAAAGATTATCTTCATAAAATTGTCTTGATGATGGAGTAACTTTCCTTCGTAAGGAATAATATGTCATGCCTAATAATAACGCTCATAAATCACTTTTTAATTTACAATATTTTTTTGTCACAAAATAAGTTATTGTGGCGTAAGTATAAGAAATAGGCATAAAGTATCGCAGACTTTTTTTAGGTGGAGACATTTTATTTACGTATGACTAACCTTTACGCTAGTGCACGCGGATAAAGCAGTTCGGGAGCGCATTTTGTTCTGACTTGCTTAACGAAAATCAATATTAAAGCCTAGTTGAGAGGTGTAGCCTAGTGGTAGATAACCTATACTATTCCTCATTAATATGACTATAATATTAAAAAAAAAAGATTTTTTCAAATGAGACCGATAGTTTTAGATATAAGCGTGTTTAAACAAACAAAAAGACAGAATTACATGACATGGTCAAATATTAATTTTATTAAACGAGATTGCTAAATTACGATTATCATTCAGTCTGCTAGTTGAACGGTGCCGTTTAGTAAAAAGGCTAGGCTATTAAATGAAAGGCTAATTAAACTAGTTAGCTGCGACATATATTTATTTATGTCGATGTTTTTATTTATATTTATGAATTAATAATTTCATTGTTGTCAGCGAAAATCGAACACTGATCGAATTGTACTGTGAAGTTTAGAGCGAATACTTAGTCCCTTAGACCCTAAATTACTACAGGTCGGTGATTTACACCAGTGATTAGAAATAACCTTTATTTCAACGTGCTATAAAATGCTTTCGGCGGTGTAGTGTCGGCGTCGAAGAATCTCGTCATCCCGTGGGTGTCATAAGAGATGGCAGAGGAAAGAGCTATTTATAAGAGATAATAATTTGCCATAGTTGCTAGAACTATGGCAAATAATTATATAATTTCCCTGTAGGGAAATCTATAGACGATACCTATGTTTAGCAGTGAATCTTTAATAAGCTGTAATTAATGAATTGGATAAAAAGTATATTTTATTATAAAAGTAAGTAAAAATAAAAAATAAAAGAAGGTTATAAAATAAATACATTCACTCAAAAATACCCAGTACGGCGAAATTACCTAAGTTAACATCACAGTAAATTCTAATTAAAACGCTGAAGAGTGTCGCATCAGTTAATTAATCTAAGGAGATTTGTAACCTGGACGCCGCCAGCTCCTTACAAGGTGTAATTCACTTTAAATATTACACGTCTATGTACATACTGAAAACGATATCTATAAAATTTATAGCTTTGTTATTAACAATTAAAGATATTGAATTTAATGAAAAATATTGAAATTAATGAATTACAGTCAAATTTTCGTTGACGATGGCAAAACACGGAGATTATTTTGGTCACGGCCGCCAGCCTTACGGAGACTATAAATCTGTGCAGGAAATGATTAGTGCACGAGTTTGTGCAATTTCTATTCCCTCACTCTCTTAGTGCGATTGGACGGCAATTCGACAACCGACCGAAGAGACATCAGGCAGAGCTTGCGACTGCTGCCTTTATTACCAACGGCTTTGCGTGCTTTCCCAGGCACGGGTGTAAAAAAACTTTCTTACTCCGGGCACCTACTGAAAATTTCTTGTCAGATAATTTAATAAACGATCGACGTCGATGGGATCACATGATTAGTAGTCGCGCTTACAATTACTTCGCGTAGACCAACCAAGCAATCAAAATTGGTTTAATGGATTAAGAGACATCTTACGAAGATTTATCGAGGGGGGGGGGGGAACGAGCATGCGACGCACCTGATAAGCGTCAACCGCCGCTTATGAACAACTGCAACACTAGGGGAATTGCAAATGCATTGCCGGAAAAGGAGTAAGTGTCAGTTCGGAAAACTCGTCGATGGTGAACAATGAAGTTGTTGGAGTAACAAAGCTCCTAGTAAATCATACTGTAGTAGATTACATACCATCCAAATGATGTGGATAGTAACGTGAATTTTGACTCGATGTGAAATGGTGGAATTAGTCGGAACAATTCTTCTCAGCACGGTCCGTGGTAGATACGATAGAATATGCAAAGATACGCAATATATCTTCGAAAGGCCGTACTGGCCTTTCGAAGATATATTGCATATCATGTCGATCAGTAAGAACTCGGTCATCGACGATTCAAACAAGTAAATACTGCAATCAAGTAGAAGGACCTGGAACTGGAGAGCCCGGGCCCAGAGATGAGAACATTATTCCATGTGAGGCCGAACTTGTGCCTTGTAAAGCCTTGTGCGTTGTGTCGGCATGAAATACTGTCCCGCTGTACAAAACTCGTTAAGCTTTTTGGAGGCCAATTTGGCATTCCTTTCCAAGTGACCGCGGCTGTTCCACTTGTATCAGGTTTAGAACAATCAATTCCTTATAATTAATGCCTTCGCACTTATAAATTGGCTTTGTTCTCGTATATTTAAAAAAAAGTGGAGGAGGCACACGGCCCCACACAAGCCAACTCCGTTTGTGGTGAGCGCCAACTAACCAACGCCAAACTAACTGGTGAGCCGCTGTGTATATTATATCGTCAGTCTTGGCCACAATGGGGTGACTGTTGGATCTCATTTGGAGTGCGCTCAATGCAGCCTGAGAGTCACTCAAGATCTGAATAACCTCCTTTCGACATGTGTGAATCATTTTGTCTCTTCGGTGCGTTTCATTTCCTTGATTCAATCTCCGGTCCAAAGTCCACTCGCAGGCCTCTTTGATCTCTAAGAGTTCCGCTTGAAATACAGAGCAGCTTGTGTCTAGTTTCAGCCTCTTTTTGTGTATTTCTTTGAGCCTTCGAAGCAGATGAAAGCTGCTTCTACATTACCATCCTCAAGCTTGCTTCCATCTGTATAAATTCGAATAAGGGATGTCTCTTGTTCTTGATCCTCTGATGTCTGGTCTGCACAATCAATGCTTACCCTCTTTGAAGGATGTAATAGCTCATGCACGCCTTTCATATTGTACATCCCTTGGTAATAAGTTGGTGGCACCCTGCGGTCGAACTGTCTCAACTTCATGTACCTCAAGGTCTCTGAGGTCCAAGGGCACGGATTGAGCCAGAGCGACTGCCGCCACAGTTGATACAGTCCAAAAGCCCTGATTGCCTTTATCGCAAATCTCCTTTGTGTCGACTCCAAAAGCTTTCTTACCTATCGTTTTTTCACTGCTTGACCCTAGATGCCTGCCGCGTATGTAATTGTAGGATCAATAATCTGTCGATAGATAGTTTGTACGTTATCACGATGGGCTCCCCAGGTTGATCGGGTGTAAATGCATAGTTTTTTGAAAATTCTCATCGCCTTTCCGACAATATACTTAACAGGATCAGCGAAAAGGAGCTTCCGGTCGATGATTACACCTAAGAAATTAATGCTCCTTTGAAATGCTAAAGTGTGTCTCCCCATTATAAGGTAGGCTTCTTAGTAGGCGTCTTAGTGGGTTCGAAGGTCAATTTGACTCTTTCCTCCCATTCCAAGATGATTTGCAAAGCACGGTTGGTGTTTGTTTGTAAAGTATTTACACCCTTTGCGGAGACGATAAGTAAGACGTCATCCGCAAAGGCTTGCAAATGACATCCTTTTGGAAGTTCAGCCTAAAACAACTCATCCAGAACCACGTTCTATAGAATGGGTCCACATGCCGACACTTAGATGCAGCCCTTAGTGTTGCGCTTAGTGACCCGCGCTTCTGCGTATTCTAATGTAACTGTGCGGTTCGTCATATAGCTCTCTATGAAATGATAGATGTTCTTAGGGCATCGTATTGCACGTAATCTCTCAAATAGTGCGGGCCACCACGCGTTGTCAAACGCGGAGTGGATGCTTAGCCCCTCTTTACCTTTCTTCTTAGCTGCTTTTACGATACTAAGCGTCGTGTCTATGGTTGCAGTCATGCTGGTCTGTTCCTTGAATCCGAACTGACGCCTGTTGAGTAGTCCCGCCTTAGTTGCACAATACGTGACCCGCTTGATGTACAATTTCTCGAGAAACTTTCCAAAGACCGGCAAGAGCCCTATTGGTCGGAAAGAGCCCGATTCGCTCTAATCAGTCTTGTTTGGCTTTGTTATGAACTTGACTTCCGCTCCCTTCCACAGCTGTTCAGTTCTTCCGCATATATTGCTTTTTTGTTTCTTAGTTCCTCTGCCAATTGGTCTAGTGGAAGATTCTGACGTCTCATTCGGTTGAGTCTGTGGTTTAACAGGATGACCTCCTTTTTGAGGTCCGTCGATCTTCCCGTCCAACATAGCGGGCGATGCTTTGTCAGGGATCGGCCTTTCTTTGCCGGCATAGATTCTTCACACGCTCTATGAATTACCCCGCAGATGTCATCAATCAAGTTTTCCAAGCCAGCTGTATTAAGTGATCCGATGTCTCTCTCTAATATGTCTGTGTTGTTCATAAGCGTGTGAAGTGCGTCTTTGAATATTCCGCAATTAGCCTTGTCGCTATTATATTGAAATGTGGAGTATCTTATTGATGACGAATTTGAGAAAGAATTCCCAGTTTCAATCTCCACAGCATTGTGTATCAACGAGGAGCAGGAGCTGAGGTTCAGCTTCCACCCGACTATACGGTCATATATGTATCCATGGGCCAAAGTGAGGTCTATTATAGAAGTTCGATCCCTGCCGTGTGTGACGGTTTCAAAAGTGAGTGAGGTGCCAACATTGCAGATGAAGAAGTCATTTGCATATGCCAGCTCCACTACCGCACATCCTCTGGGGTTGTTTGTCTTACTGCCCCATATGTAATGCCATCCATTGACGTCACCACCTACAATGGTATTAGGGGATCGGGAGGTTTTGAGAAAATTATCTATGTGCTCTAAAGTATTATTTCCGTCAGAATCCGGCTCAATATATGCGAAGCTATGAGCACTTTTGGCCGCCACTCGTGAATTGAATAACGCAAAAATTTGTGTTGATGTATTGTGATATACCTAGTACCTGGCCACAACCTGGTTTGGTGTGTATATAAGCCTTGACTCTGCCTTTTTGACTAAATTGGTATATTTTGAGGCCCTGAGTTGGTTGCACCTCATTACTTGATCCAACATATGGTTCCGCCAGCAATGCAATTTGATAATCACCTGCCATGAAAAAATTATAAATTCGTGTAAACTCTTTTTTGAGAGGTCAATATTACACTGTATATTTTTATTGATTAAATCCATAGTCAATTCTGTTATTTATTCTTTCTCTCATGGCTCTCAGTTTTGACATTCTGGTGACATGGCAGAGTGGCGGACATGAGCCTTGGTTCCGAATTTATCATTGTGAGATGCACAATTGGCACATTTAACTGTGCCTTGTTTATCCTTATCAGGGCATTTATCCCTCGTGTGCTCTTTGCTGGAGTAGTGCGAGCCCAAACTGCAGACATCTGTGGCACTGTGGAAAGGGTGAGAATTCGCTGACGTGCAGTCGCTGGTAATCGACGTTAATTTTGCACTGTTCCATAAGTTTATGGAAGAGTTTGGGTGCCACAAGAAACATTGCATTGTATAGCTCCAGGTTTTTGTTACTACGCCTAAAACGCAGACGCATGTCATCCTCCTCAGTAAAAGCCTCTTTCAATTCTGGGTTCTGGCCCCTGAAGATACCAACTATCTCTTCAACTATATCTTTGGAAATACCTCAGATTACTGTTTCATACGTATATTTATAGTCTAGACTGGCCGCCGTGACCGAAATTCTTGAATAATTTTTATATAACATGTAAAAATATTTTTGTTCATAAATTAATATGTTATTACGTCAACTACAAGATTCTACCACCGACCAAAAATATGGCGTGCCATGATCGGACCGACAGCAAATTCATGACGAGAATATTTGGCAGGTGCCATTTATTCCACCTTTTCCCACCAAATGCCCCACTGAGTACACTGGTTTAATAAACCTCGTCCACTTTTCCCCACCAGGGCTTGCGTAAGAAAATTCTAAGATCTTGAAATGTCTTTCAAACAAATAGAAAACAAATCAACAAAATTAAGTAATTGTAATCAATATAATTCATTCATTTACATATTGCTTATAACATTTTTGGCGTTATCTACAGAAAGGGCAGACAACGTTAATAAAATATTTACTTACATAATATAACTTCTTGGAAATTTTAGTCCGGTCAAGTTAGCTCAAAAAATAGGGGTAAGGTTATAATAATTCACATAAAGCTAAAAATTGGTACGAATGCTTAAATGCACGATGTGGCATTAAAATGCTAGGAACACCATTACAAGTGAAATGTGAAAAGCCTTCATCGATCGTACATCTGCAAAAAAAATATTCAAGGTTCAACGTTCGCAAATATGGGATATACGATCGGTACATGGCACTCAATGAATCGGTACATAGCACGCAATGTTACTGGGAGCTCTACCCAACCGCTCAAGGCTTTGTAACTGTATCTTCTCACCGTTGCCCAAAATTATAGCAATCATTGCTAGTTCTCTTACAGATAATTTTTTCATAGCCAAAGAACCTATGGGTATTTAAAAATAAAATACTCTTAGCGAAGACGTTAGAAAAATATCCAGTAACACTGCATTTAAAAGATTTGTACGTAAAAAATTTATGAAGTTAACATATGGTAGTTAGTATGGCCAATGAGTGTGTGTGTGTGTGTTGCAAATTTTATAGTATACTAGCTGTTCTCCACGACTTCGCCCGCGTATAATTTAAGGTTTTAATTTTTTGCAAAGAACCCCAATTCCTTTTCTAAAATAAAAATAGCCTAAGTTACTCCTAATGCCATCAGCTATCTGCCAGTGAAAGTCTTGTCAAAATCGGTCGAACCGTTTCGGAGATTAGCCGGAACAAACAGACAGACAGACAAAATTTTTTTAATTGTATTTTTGTTGTAAGTACCGTATATACTTTCATTTGAATTGAGTATAAAGCTGTAATTTTGACATTACAAACGGACATTTCAATTTTATATATTTGTATAGATTACTTTATTGTATTTATGTTAATAATATATATAATTTATAGATATTTTCATTCTTATTTGGCACCTATCACATTATTTTCCACACGTCCCGGGTTGACTGGGAGAGAATGCCAAAAGGCATTAAGTCCGCTCTTTATAATCCTTTTATTAAGGTGTACAATAAAGTGTAAATAAATAAATAAATAGCTCATCATGATGCGACCTTCTGAAAAAATATGCTACGACCGATAGAGAGAGCGTCATAGTCATATATTGAACGGGAATGATATGGTAAAATATAAATAAATACTCACGCCTGTCAACCAGGGGTAAGCGGATACTATGGATTTTTTGGATTTGAATTTGAATTTTGAATTTGGCTTATTTTCAATATATCGCCAATTTGGTCGATAAACTTTCGCCTAGGGCGTCCCTTCCCGACTCTCTCGTTTACCTCTGCAGCATAAATTTGCTTTGTCACTCTTTCTTTATTCATTCTTTCTACATGATATGGTAACTAAGCAATTATTTGCGTATGATATGTTCTAGTGGGGTGTAGTAGTGACTACGTACATTGACTGAGAGGTAGGAGATAGTCCGCCGCACTGCTCCAATACGTTTTGGCGAAATCCACATATTCTCGAAATATTTTGATTTCTCAAACATGTACGTTTTCAGTCACGATGGTTCCTTTCATCGCCGAGTACATGGCAAATCAGAACTTTAAAATTGCAATTAACAGTTTTATTAGTGCCGGCGGAAAGTGAATAGAAAGAGCGTCTTAATCGTAATTTGAATGGCATCCCCGTGGTCACTATACACGTTGTATAATGTTATGATACATTGTTGCTATGTTCTAGTGGAGGTGATAGTGAGTGATTGTAGTGTTTTTATGTGTCTAATATATTCATTGCACGTTTATAGTATGAGCCGTTATAGCGGGCCGAGATCGCAGGGCAGAGAAAGAAAACATCCCGAGGTACTAAGAAATAAGAGCATATATTAGACTGGAGGCAGTAACAACCGTTAAAAATCTTTATCAGTTATTAAACTTTAATGCATAAGATGTTATAATTTTTCAAATTTCATTTTTACCATTAGCTCAGAATAAATAATAGTACTACGTACCATTAGGTTGATAATCGTTTTTGTCGAAAAATTACAGTCGTATCCTCGGCAGGCTCATCTGGGAAACGATCTTGTAATTTAATATTTTTTTTTTATAGAATAAGGATGACAAACGAGCACACAGTCCAGCTGACGGTAAGTGGTTGCTGCGGTCCATAGACATCTACATCTATCTTCGTTTGCGAATTAAAATGCAGATGCGTTGTCAGCCGTGAGGACTAAGATTGAATGCCTCTTTTCCAGTAAAAAGGGTCTGCGGTTCTCTACACTCACCATACGAAACACAACAGCATTAAGCTGCTATTTTACGCTGGTATCCTGTGAGAGCCTGGTCCTTCCCCGGTCGAGCCGACCCATTCATGCTACAACTGTACTATTAATATAGCTGCAGCATGGCTCTACCACGTGGAAAATAATATTCTGAAGCGTATTATCACAGGTCATGATGTTATGGGATCGTTTGTTGCTATGCCATTTTTATTTTTATTTTATGAGAAATAAGGCCCTAACAATGGTCCAAAAAGAAAGAATTTCTTTTATATTTCAAATGAAAGCTATTTCAGTTTATATAAGTAGTTGCACTTAAATATAAAGTTGGAGTTAGCACGATGTGGCATTAAAAGCTTTGTGTCAGTCTCAGTCAGTTAGCGCGCGACTCCGCTAGTGGATTCACGTCTCTTTGTGAGTACGACGGAGCTTACGATATAAAAAGTAAACAAATGTTATGTGATGTGACGATCGCTTGTAATGCGATATAATTTTATTTAAAAGAAAATTTTAGAAAAAAGGTGCGTTTTCAAATTATTACCAGTATAATATCGGCTTTTAAAAATAGATTAAAATTTCCAATTAAATCGAAGTTGTAAGGAGATATTTCTTCTTATAAATAATTAATTGATTTTAATTTTCCAATTTGTCTTTTAAAGCTGTAGCGAGTGAATAGTGAGATACCTATATAAAGTTAGCTACGGCAAACTAATAAGTACTATAAAAAGTATTTACATATGTGTAAAAGTTATCCATTCAATAAAAATATTGATATTTGCTTGTATTTAAAGACGCTCAATGTTGTGAGCTTACTTTGTGTATTATTATTAAAAAAAATAGTACTCACAACATAAGATATTTTATTTGATAAAAATATAATGTTTTATTCCTCTAGATGAAGGCGTGGACAGGGCACGAACAAGATGCATCCCTGTTATGCTGTCGAACATTGCATGTAAAACATGCTGCATATGCAAGCGCTTTGTACGCACTGGTAAGCCTATACATTTTATAATATAGCGTAGTTGAAACAAAGAAATAAAAAATCAGACATTGACATTTTTGTTGGGACACGCGTAAGGTAGAATTCCGTTTTGCAAATCTCTATTTTTTATTAATATATTGACAAATTTACTTACTCAAAAAAAAACGTAAGTTCTTATTTTATATTTAGAAACTATTGTTTTTATTTTCCAATATGTTTGTCAAACAATATTGATTAATATTAAATAGAATTTAAAATTAATTAATTAATTTAATATTTTTAAACAGAAGCAGCTGAACTGAGTAAGTGGCGCAAATATGAGTCTCTGAGAGATGACTACATATTTGTGCCATTTGCTGTAGAGACTATCGGTCCGTGGGATCTACGTGCGGTGAAGTTCTTAAAGGAACTCCATCCGCGGCTGATCGTTGCTGCTGGTGATAAGAGGGCTGGTTCTTTTCTCGCTCAAAGGCTAAGTATAGCCATTCAGCGAGGAAACGCAGCCAGCGTTTTTGACACGATACCGCGGGGAGTAGGACTATATGATAATTAAGTTTCTAGTTTTAGTTTTTTTTATTATTATTATTATAGTTTTTAATATTATATATTAAAATTGTAACATTAATAGGTTTTATCTTACATTAAATTGTAAATGTATATTTTTAATAAATAGAATTCATACATAAAAATCTATTCATTCATTTAATATTGATATGATAGAAAAAGTATATCACATATTGTTAATAAAAAAACATTACAGATTTCAATTATATCTGAAATTTTATCTAAAACATAGCATGATAAATATTTTAAGGCACCAAATCTGGTTATTTTTTAATCGTTTAAAAATCAAACTAGTTTCATAGTCTTCGATTTTCTTCAATTCATTACTTAATACTCTTGGCTATGATGACTTCACGGTCCAAGTAAATTCTTGTGCGATCATTGTAGAACACGCCCGTGGTTAGCTTTTGGTGTAAAAAACATTTTATGCACATTCGGAAAGTGCCCGTTACTTATTTCCGTCGCTAAGTATCAGATTACTTTTGCATCTAACTTAGTATATTATCGCTTAGTAACTTTCAGAAGATACATTCGCAAAGTTTCTAATTCCAAACTTTATCGAGAAATTCAAAACCCCAATCTGAATAACGTAGCCATAAAGATGGCAAGTTGTGTTTGTTCTTTACAAATGTTTGGGTTAGCTGAATTTACATTAGCTAAGACGATTGAATTAGTTTTTACTTGCGTTAAAACTTTTTATTTAATGATATACCTATTATAATGGTGCCAGGATTTATTATGTTGAGCCCCGTCTATATCGCTACATGCGAAGTTTTGACAACTCGTTTGCATTTGCATAATAGATAAATTAGTGGCAGTCAAGGTTAGGATGAGTGGACAATGAGGGCTAATAATTTTCTGCTCACCAGATGTCACTAGTTGATACTCAGGTAAAGTTTTTAGTCACGCAATGTCATTTAATTGATAAATTAGTTTTTAATAAAAGTTTATCACTTTCTAGAGTATTTATTATATTATTACACAAAACAATGCGTCAGTGGTTTGCTCTTTAATTTTTTGCGCATCTTAACTTTTTTTTTAATTTTTGTACTTTTATGAATATTTGTGGTTTGGTTTATTTATTTTTGATCTTATTAATATAAAATATGGCTAATAATACAGAAAAAAACCTTTACATTTTCCAAACAAATTAACTTCCCCGCTATGAAATCTGTCAAATATACCTCACTTTCTAGTGGTACCGCCCAGGTGGCAGAAAAAGTCGTGGATGCCATTTGTCATTGACGCCGGAAAAGGGGGAACCTCAAGTTTTTTTTTTAAATTACAGGATTAGACTTAATGGAAAACTACAAATAAGATTTATTTTCTGATGTTATAAAAAGCTAGTAATCGGGGAATAATAAATGTTTTCTTGCTCTCCTGTAATTTAAAAAACAATTGAGGTTTGCCCCTTTGCGGCGTTAGCGACGTTTTGACTCCCGTGAATGAGGATTTATGTAGTCTCAGTCAGTATTAATACTGCTATATACTTATCATCTAATCGGGCAAGGACGTTCATGTGGCAAATACTGGTGAAATATTTTAATATTCTACATAAATTCAGCCGAAGAGAATAGCGAAAAAAGCAAATTTAAATAGATTTTAGCAACTAAGACTTAATAAGTCGAACTTATTCGACCTTATTCGTGGTTAATTGATAATCTCGAGGTAAACTATGATTTACAAGAGTCTATTTCGTGAATAAAATCTTTTAGCCACGGCGCCAGTCTACGATATTTGAAATTTCCAGTTATACGATTTTATATTAATATTACGATATTTGAAATTTTAATATTACGATATTTGAAATTTCCAGTCAAATTCCATAATTTACATTTTAGTTCGTCTCTTTTCTACTGGACTTCTTTAATGAATAAATACTTTAGTTTAAATCCTAGTCTAATTACAAACTACTTTTTGTAATAACACGAGTATATGCATTGTGTGAGTGATAAATTTATTGGATTGAACACGAAATTTTTACTATTAAACAGTTACTTTTTTGTACTAGGAACTACGGCCAAAATTGTTTAAATTGCTGCATAGCAACAGCTTCCTAGCTTTCTATATATCTCAATAAATCATGAAACTAATGTGTTACAATTATAACATACAGCGAATGCCCGTCGAAGGCTGGTATGATAAATCAATATTATCTAATTTCTTTGGTTTTCAACGTAGTATTCTCTTATAACAAGTTCAAGGTCAAATAGCGAATCCAATGGAAATAATGTAAATATTCTTTTGGAACCTTCTAAAGACTATGTTTTTTATATACGTTATTGTATGAGTCATTGTTAAATTCATAGTTCATTCTTACTTTCCGTAAAACAGTTCTAGTCTTCATTAAATTATTTTATTGATTACCTTATACCGGTAAAACCGGTAAATGGGTTTGTTTGCAACTGTTTAAAAGTTACAATTTTTTTATCAAACTAGGCTCACTCTTGACCTCCATCTGGTCCGAAGGCAAAGATGAGGTCTACGTTGGAGCGAGTTTGCCCAGGAGAAGCCTGTTAACCTGTTAACAACAAGAAATTAAGGTTATATGCACTCGATAAAACAGACGCTGGCAGGGCATTCCGCTCTTTGGCTGTGGCCGTGAAAAATATGACTTATAGCGCTTAGTGCGAATATTCGGAATATCATCCAAGTGTGGATGGTAGGTAACCTGCAATACGACTGGTATTCCGATAGGGGAATGGCGATGGCGGTATAAGCTTATGAAGCTCATGGGCACACTCTCCGATGTACAATCTGTAGAAGACCGACAAACAAGCAACTTGGCGGCGGTGTGCTAAGCTATGAAGCTTAGATTACACCAGCTTTTTATCGCTGATAAGCCTCTTGGCTCTGCGTTGTAATGATTCGAGTGCGGCAAGTTGATAATTTGCTGAGCCATCCCAAAAGTGAATACAATACTCCACGCATGTTCGGACTTGAGCTTTTTATAAAGTTAGAAGCAGTCCAGGCGTGATGTATCTAAGTAGCTTCATCTTGTTTAAAATACCCGGATTTTTGTCAACAATTTGTGTTTCGACTCAATGTTAGTGCGAAAGTTGAGGTTAGCACTCAACTGAATGTCGAGAACCTCTACAGATGTATCTCGGAAAGTAGAAATCAAAATATAAGGACTCCGTTTTGCGGAGAACAGATAAACCTGCGTTTTGACCAGGTTGTCATCACCCCATTGGAAGACGAGATTTAAGGTCGCATTTATCCGCTCCACCATGGCTTCTCTGAGTGAAAGTATTACTGCCCCTCCGGTTTTTGCACTGGACATGAATTTCTCTGCGCCTATGCTGTCATCTGCATACCCAACAATACCTGGTACAAGTAGGTCATTGATGCGCAGCAGGAAAAGAGTCGCAGAGAGAACAGACCCCTGAGGAACTCTGGTATTAATATGCATTAGGTCAAAAGAGCAGCCATCTATGACTACCCTAATCGATCGTTCACTCAGTGAGTCAGATATCAAGTTGCAAAATTATACCTTATAAATTATAAGGGATACCGCAAGCAGGAAGCTTACTCAGCAGACTTGCATGTCAAACCCTACTAATATCAAAATAAATCATCTCATTGATTGTAGTTTCTATCTACGGCAATAAATTTTTAAATTTGTCTTTAAACATAATGAAAGAAGATGAGTAAAAGCAACTCAGTAAAATAAAGTAAGAAACCTTTAAGTACAAAATAGTTGAGTTTAATTCATTTTCTATTGATTGCAATTAAGTAGCCTCACTGATTTGGTATCATCAATATTACATATCCGACAATCTATTGCTCATGAACATACACGCATTATTCAAGTTTTGTAAAAAATATAATGTGTACGCATTGAACTTGTCAGACATAGACTGGTATGAGATTTTGGAGGATTTATGGGACTAAAATGACAGCAGTAATAGCAGTCTATCTGATAGTAAGAAGCCATTGCAGATCATGGACACCTGCAACCAACTTTGAAGAAATACACGCACATAAATTCATTGTCATTTTTAGGGTTCCGTACCTCAAAAGGAAAACACGGAACCCTTATAGGATCACTTTGTTGTCTGTCTGTCTGTCTGTCTTTTCTCAGGAATGCGTCGAGGTATCAAGCTGAAATTCATATCAAATACTCAAGTCTACTGTCTCTTAGAGCTGTGATAAAATCAAACTTCTAAGCCAACGCAATCAAAAGATACAGCCGTTTATGCCGTAAATTTTCGACATTCGTAAGGAAATCAAAACCTACAGGGTACTTCCCGTGAACTCAGAATCTTGAAATTTGGTACGAAGAAACGTTTTATAGCACAGATAAAGGAAAAATTGCGAAAAGCATAAATTTTTAGTTACATCATATAATAAAAATATTTTTAATAATTTTAAACTTATACCTTTTTATATACTTAAACATATACCTTTTATACCTACAGATTTGTTCGGAACCCTCGGTGCGCGAGTCCGACTCGCACTTTGCCGGTTTTTTTCATAATTCAGATGGAATGCCTGGTGCGCACAGCTTATTATTACTTTACTCATCATATAGTCTGGGACAAAACAGTGAATATATTTCTGCTTGATGTCAGAAATAGGTAAGACAGTAAGTGACCAGCCTATAAAGTAAAGTTACAGCCTGTATACGTTCCAGTGCAGTACCCAGGCTGGGCATAGGCCTCTCATATACGAGAGAGTTGTGGAGTACAGCGAATAATAGCAGTATAATGGTACTGTACGTACATAGTACGGTGAGTGACGAGTACCGGAGACCCCTATACTGATCCTGGCATTATATGTCAGTCCTCAGGAGTAACAACGCACCTGTACTTTGATTTTTAGTCAGTGATTTTTAGATAGAAATATGTTTTATTTCGTAATTATCGGATAAATGATTACTTTTCTGATTATGAGAGGAATAACAACAGCCCTTTCCTGTCCATGTAATAATGTAACAGATGCGTTACAACAAAACTTTTATCCCTGATACTGTACAAAATAAGAATAGATGAGTTGGAGTACAGGTTCTAGGAGTAAAATATATAAAACAAGCAACTACTCTAGAAGTTATACCAAAGCAACAGACCACCACACACACATGACTTAGATAATTTATATCTCGCCACATGTCCAACTGATACTGAGATTGCCAATTTACTTGAAAAGCGTAACGGTTACGCAAATTCCTCACTAATACGGGAAATAAATGTTCAGAGCTGTTACCAAATAATATAGAAGAAGAACAAGCCTATATGGTGAATAAATATTATCAGAATTAGTAAGTCCAAAAATGGTTGAGTCGAGTGGTGCGATCTATGGTAAATGCCAGAAAGATCGCGTAGCACAAATAGATTGTGAAACAACCATTTAGTGCATGCTAGATATAAATACGCTGATAAACTACAGAAAGCAGCGTTAAAAGTGCAAGACGTGTGGTATTGTGGTCAACACACAAAAACATCCTACTAACCTGCGCCTTAAGAAAAAAAGGTAGTTGTAGCAAATAACTGACGTGAGTTACGACTTTCTGTAATTTGTAGTATATTTAATTGATAAGTAAGATATTTTCTGATAAATTTTTAATAATTCTTATTTAAATTAATATTTAATAAACACCTAGGTAATCCAAATATATATATATATATATTATTTATTGTTTATTGGTCCTTCACTGCTGGCCGTATGAGGAAGCTCAAGGTCGCTCAGCGAGCTATGGAGAGGGCTATGCTCGGGGTTTCTGTGCATGATAAACTTAGAAATGAGGATATCCGCAGAAGTGGCACTGGGCCGGCCTTATAGCTCGAAGAACCGACAACCGATGGGGAAGAAAGGTTCTCGAGTGGCAGCATTGTACCGAAGTGTAGGGCGACCCCCCACGAGATGGAGTGACGACCTGGTAAGACACGCAGGAAGTCGATGGATGCAGGTGGCTCAGGACCGTGCTTTGTGGCATTCCTTGGGGGAAGCCTATGTTCAGCAGTGGACTTATGAAAGGCTGTAATGATGATGATGATGATGATGATTTATTGTAAAATTGATTCAGTATCCATTCAATTCATCTATTACAGGCCTACCAAAGTCCACTGCTGAACATAGAACTCACCCATAGATTGCCTCTTATGTGTGATTTTTGCCATGCATTGCATGTATGATTGGCACAGCAAACTACCCATTTTTAAAGAAATAAGTAAAAATTACAATTTCTATTTCAGTTAAAATACAATACTGTACTTTTTAAACTAGCTTCAAGTTACAGGCTCTTATTGAGTGAGTGCACTCACGCCGTAGTGCACTTAAAACCAGTCAGCACTCTTTCCCGGGTCTATTTATCGTTACAAAAATCTTGTTGTTGTATTTCATCGCGTTTAATTCTATACAATTGTTTATTTATTTATATTATTTTTGTGTATTTGTATATTAGTAGTAATTATATATTATTTATTTAATCTTTCATGCACAAAGTTGCACATATGGCGGACTTAATGCCATAGGGCATTCTCTCCCAGTCAACCGTTAGGCTAAACAGAGATATACAAACAAGAGGCGGTGCAGCAGTAATCAAAATAGAAAGCGCTAAGGAAAAAAGTATTGTATATACATATATACATATACACACACATACATAGATATATATACTTAAATACACACAATATATACATATATAATAACATACATACACTTAAACATGCATACACTACATATATACACATTACATATTAATATTATCTATGTATGTCAGAGCAAATATGAAATATACATATGTGTATGAAAATAAGAGCTGTGTTAGTTCAAACTTACAACAATTTGTTCACATGCTTACGGACTTGATTTTTAAAAACAAACTTGTTGGAGGCTTTTTTAATGTCAAAAGGAATGTCGTTCCAGAGTCTGATGGCCATGACGGCGAAAGATTAAGATAAATAACCAGTACGGTGTAAAGGAGTAAGCAACTTAAGATTAGCTGAAGAACGGAGAGAACGATTATGAGAATCTCCCAAGTGTTGAAATTTGGATTTCAGATACTCGGGAGCACATGGATCGTTCAGAATTGTGAAGAGGGTGCCGAGTATTCTGATATATCTGCGCTGACGGATAGGCAGCCAATTTAGCTGAGCACGAAAAGAAGATACATGGTCGTATTTATGGAGACCATAAATGTATCTGATACAGTTATTGTGCAGACGATCCAATGTATTAAGATGATGTTGAGACAGGTCTGAGCAACACACATCGACATAATCAATAATCGGTAGGATAAGTGACTGGACAAGTAAAATCTTAGTATTGGTGGGAAGAAAATTTTTTAATCAATATAGAGATCGCAAAGTTCCAGTAGTTTTGCGACTCACCTCCTGTATATGTTTGTTCCATGTTAAGTAACCATCAACGTACAGACCAAGGTTCTTTACATGGGGAGAGAATGGTATGACATTGTTTTTAAACATAATTGATAGTAGGGTGAGAATTTTATAATTAAACGCGATAAAATCCGTAAAAGTAGTTTCATTCAATGTCTAGTGTTCGCGTAAATATAAGATATCATAATATTTTTTTTCATTTACTTAACACCACCAATATCGCTACAGCCCATCACAAGTTGCTGAACATAGGTCTCCCCCATAGATTTCCACAAAGTACGGTCCTGAGCCACCTGCATCCATAGACTACCTACTACTACTGTTAGTTTCAGTATAATTTTTACATAGTGTAATGAGTTGTAGTTATTATGAAAAACGTGATATTATTCAGTTTTTCTTACCATAGCATTAGTTTTGTTTTCTTTTTATTTAAAGGACTTTCGTTATTATTAACATGTCACTCCCATTGTACTTTATATATAATAGCACAAAATAATTTATTTAATTACTTATACAATACTTAATAGCGTTAGTTAAAACATATAAAAATTATAGACTTTTCACAGTACTCCTTTGTGGACAACATTGTTCAACTAAATTAAAGAATGACACAAGAATAACCAGATTTCGAGTTGAACTTACCCGAGTGGGATAAGCAGTCCTGTTACAAATCGACTCCTGTAAATTTAGATTTAGCTCTATGAAATATTAGTAAATAATAAAATACTAAAACTGAAGTATTTTCAAAAATCAGACTGTTGGGAATCGATGAAATACGTGTTAGAAATACTGTTTCTGCATTTTTCGGCATTTCTGTACTTTGACATTTCTGACATTTCTATACTTTGACATCGTTTTTGATCCCCTTACGGGCTAGTTATAAAAATTGACCAAATAATATATGTTAAATTACTTATACATTCTTAAAACAGAGATTCAGGTTATTAATCGCATTTAAAGTCTTTTAAATCAAACAAAATTAAAACAAAGTTTCCAATTATTAAACACATTTTAGATGTTTGTCTTTCAAATTAATTTTTACTTTCTTTATAACTTCTTCAAGAACATTGTGTTTAGACAGAGTCCGTAATACGGCTTTAATTAATTATGGGATAAATTAATGTCACACTGTTATTTTATTGAAGATTTTTCTATTCTTAGTTTATATCTCCTTTTAATTATTTGGGAGTTGAATGTTCAAAATGTACCAAGTAAGGGTACCTACAATTATTTATTTCTTGTCAACAGTCTTGAGCCTTAAAGCGAACTTCCAATTTATTTTCTATACTAATTTTGTCATCCACTTTTTGCACCTTAAGGTACGCTATGTTGAGAGGGATCACGTCGCAGCTACACGTATTGGGATCCGTCGCGTATAACCTTCGCACCCCTCGCGGGATGAGCATTTCCATTTTTAGAGTTTATTTACCATATCCCATATTAATAAGTTATTACAAGTCTCTTAAATATATTAGAATAGCATATATGTATATATATATATATATGTATATATATATATATATATACATATATATATATATATATATATATATATATATATATATATATATATATATATATATATATATAGTTTCCTAGAATATATATTCTAGGAAACTATTCCACTTCTGTTGTTAGAAATTATTCTCTAAAATTATTGAAATACTATCAGCTCCCAATTACATGATACCACCAAAGTATGCGAACAGCATCACTACCCATCTCAATGTAACTCAGGGCAGTCTCTCAGTAACGCGATCTTCCTTGTCTACATTGGTAGAATAACCATACGGGCATAGTAACGAGAGTTAGGCTCGTAGAATTCCCGAGTGATCTCTCTTAGTCGCCTACTCGATTTTATACTGCTAGAACTGGTGGCAGATTACAGTTCCACTCTCATTTCCTCATATTCTCTTTTATCTTTTTACCCTCGTTCCTAACTATATATATAATATGTACATTATCCTATAATCTAAATATATTTTGTCTAAATATAGTTTCCAATAAAATGGGTCTCCAGTTCTCTATAATCACCACACGAAATACGGCAGTATTAAAATGCTATTTTACGCTGGTATTATCCTACCCCGATCGAGCTGACCCATTTCTGATACTACCGTAATATAGCTGCATCATGGCTCTACCACCTTAATTTATGTATGTAGTCGCGATAATTATGACAGCATTATTAAACGCTTGTTCTTCTACTTCCATCTGATCGTAAAAGTGACTGGTGGAAATGGTCCTCACCCGTTATTGAGAAGATTTGCCTTAATCATCACACCTGGCAGATGAAATGACGTTCGCAGTACTAGGCGTCTCACACCTTTAACACTGCTGCCCTTCGAAGGTCTGAACATTTTACGTCTGGCGTAAGCGAGACAGAATAAAGCCATAAATCAGAAGTGGTAAAAATATTCTGGTATTCCCTATAGTAAAACATCCTGGAGCAGGGAATCACCAATAAGTTTAATTGGGGGTTCGTATAAAAAAAAATATATATATATTTGCCATTTGATTTTTGATTTTTTTTTATTCAATATGGATTATTACATAATACTTATTGAAAGTCATTATTTTATTTACCACTGGTTCGGAAAATACCCCTGTCCTGGGAAGAACCAGCAAGAAACCCAGCGGGACTTTTTTTTAAACATAATTTCACTTAACAATAATTTTGTTTATACAATTTTAAATGAAGTTTCATAGAACGAGCATGGTGGCGATCACCTTATTCCCAGGGGTTATTTTCATTCATGTATTCCTTGATATTATAATAACCCTTTTTGTACAGTTTTTGTTTAATAAAACTTTTAAACTTGTTTATTGACAAACTTTGAACATGTTCTGGGATTCTGTTGTAAAAGCGTATACATTGCCCCATAAATTAATTACTAATTCTATGGAGTCTAGTAAGTGGCATTACAAGCTTATGTTTGTTCCTAGTGTTTAAGGTATGAACATCCTTATTCTTATTAAAGCTATTTATGTTTTTATGTAAATACATTACATTTTCATAAATATATTGCGATGCCAAAGTTAATATGTTTATTTCTTTAAATTTTTCTCTAAGGGACTCTTTACAATTTAGATTATAAATCGCCCGTACGGCTCTCATTTGCAAAACAAATATAGCTTCAATATCAGTCGCACACCCCATAGCAAAATTCCATAAGACATTACGCTATGAAAGTAACTAAAATACATTAATCTAGCTGTCTCAACATCTGTGAGACTTCTAATCTTTCATACAGCATATGCTGCAGAACTAAGTCTGCTTGCTAATTTAGATATATGGGGGCCCCATTGAAGTTTCGCGTCAATAGTAATACCGAGAAAAACAGTGGTATCCACAAGATTCAACTCCTCCCCATTTAAGAGCACATTGGTTTTCGAATGTTTTACATTAGGTATTGTAAATTTATTAAATTTTGTCTTATTGCCGTTTAAGAGCAAATTGTTGGAGTTAAACCAATGTAATAATTTCTATAGAGCATTATTTACATCGTCATATTTAATTGATTGCCGTTTCAGTTTGAAAATTAAAGAGGTATAGTCAGCAAATAATACTATATCGTGATTGTCCCCTACAAGATAAGGTAAGTAATTAATATAGATTAAGAACAGGAATGGGCCAAGAATCGAGCCCTGAGGAACGCCCATTGATACTACCGATCCGGAGGAACATTTACCATTAATGACGACTTTTTGAGTTCTGTTACTTAAATATGAAGTAATAAGTTTAAGCGCCAAATTTTTTACACCGTAATGTTGTAGTTTCCTGATTAATGTATCATGATGAACACAATCGAAAGCCTTGGAAAGGTCACAGGAAATACCTAAGGCATCTTGTGAATTCTCCCAGGCATTAAAAATATATTTCATAAGCTCAACACCGGCGTCAGAGGTCGAGCGACCCCTTGTAAAACCAAATTGATTTTTATGAAGAAATTTATTTGTTTTAAAAAAAAATTAACAATTATTCCAAAATTATTTTTTCAAAAATTTTACTGAGAGTTGGTAATACAGAAATAGGTCTATAATTAGCTGGGTTCAATGTACTACCAGATTTAAATAAAGGTATTACTTTACTATACTTCATTAAATCAGGAAACACACCAGAATCGATACAATTATTAAAAATAATAGCAAGATGAGGTGCAATTAAATCTATTATGGACGCAATCACTGTAACGGAAATCCCCCACAAATCTGCGGTTTTCTTTACATCAATGGTAAGACATGCAGGAAGTCGATGGATGCAGGTGGCTCAGGACCGTGCTTTGTGGCATTCTTTGGGGGAGGCCTATGTTCAGCAGTGGACTTGTGAAGGGCTGTAATGATGATGATGATGATAACTTTTTTACAATGATATTCTTAGATTCTTCTGGGTCCGCACAAAATAGGTTGGCGGTCCGGATGCGGCCCGCGGTCCGCCATTTGGTGACCCTTGCACTAGAGCATACACTTCGACTTTTTATATTTACATTCCATATTTTACGCATATCCGTCGTGTACTTTATTAATGTTAATTGTATTGTTTCAGAATATATCAATATTAGTGGTGCTGTTATACAGTTGGCGAATCGGAGTTAATGCAAAGAGATACAAGGAGCTCGATGATGTTTATTATGGTTAGACTTATATTTCTATTTAATTTATTTTAATTGAAAAACCGCAATTTTGCTGAAGCATTAAATCATTATTTAATTTTAAACGATATGTTTTATTTTAAAGGAAAACTGTGGTTTGAAAATTTCGATAAAAAAACAAAGTCGAAGTGCCTTAAAATAGGAAATCCAAAAGATAAAAGACTTTATTCAATCACGAATTTACTAGGTCAGGTAACTTTGATTCGTGGAGATGTGACAAATAGAACTTTTTAGAGCACATTTATTATTTATAACTAGATTCAAAAATAGGTATTAGAGTTCACGACTAAATTTATACGATTATCGTATTGATTAATTATCTTTACATATACAATCAAATAAATAACGAATCAGAAATATTCCCTCTTAAAATTTACAAAAGCTATTAACTTGTAAAAGAACATATTTATTAATTTATTTATTCTTTATTTTAAATAACGTTCACTAAGAATACGTTGTGTATTTTACAAAAACGTATGCCTTGTCTTTGTTATTACATTGTCTCCCATCTTGCACGGGTTGAAATTAAAAACTAAATTGTCATTTATTAATAAGATAAAAAGTAATTTTGTATTATAGGAATAGTATTTAGACTGCCAGTTAAAGAAACATTATCTTTATTACACTTAAATGAAATACGAAAAATATTTAAGTAAAGATATTATATTGACGAATACGAGAACAAGGTAACTAAAAAAAACGTTCATTTTACATTTTACGAAAATAAGCAACCTTCATCCGAGACCTGTGTAATTTTCCCAGATGGAATTAATTGAGCTGTATTGTGGTTCGTCGAGAATAATAATTGTGTGGTTTTGAGAAGGATACGAAATATTATTTCCTTACCTTCAACTTCCTTTTTAAAACATCTCTTCATTCTCTCACATTTTATAAAATGTGAGAGAATGAAGAGATGATATTCTTAAGATTATTTTTAATTTAAATACTACTTTTAATAACTTCAAGTATTGGCTGACTAGTTAAATAATCGAATCAAATGGCAGTCAGGATTAAAAAAAAAGTACAATTTGTTAGTTTACTGGTCAATTTTGTATCAATATAATTTTTAATACAATATAATATAGCCTTAATATAATATGATTTTTGGATTCTCAGTAATATTACTGAGTAATCACTGAATAAGTCTAGGCAAAGAATACTATAAGTCGTATAACTGCAGAAGTAGAAAAAGGTAATATCAAAGTCAAAATATTTTTTATTCAAAATTAGTCTTTTCGAAGCACTTTTTGAAAGACAAAAAGCCATGCCATCACTTTAAAAACTTCCTTCCATACTGAGGAAGAGACGGAGATCTTGTGAGAAGAAGCGACTGAAACTCAAAATTAGACTGTTTTCTCATATCATCACAATCACCTTTTTTACCGATTCTCGATTATAATGACACATGTTATCTTAATTTAAATGAGGAGTTGCTTAATAAACTTGAGCCCATCCTGATCCTTTGCATATGGTTCATATTTGGACTCCGAAATATGACCATGTTTCCGAATGTCGCATGAATTCTTTTTCTTTTATAATATGTATAATAGAATTCAATCCCACTTCCCCTGCTTATCTTAAAGAGCGGTGTGAGTTTATTGGTCATACTCACAGTGTGCTATGCTCTGATAAAAACCTCACCTTAAAAATGATGTCCCATTATACTTCCTTTTACTCTAAATCCTTTTCTATTGAAGCTTTTCGGCTCGGGAACTCCTTACTCCGCTGCACATTAGATGTGCGACTTCAATTGAAAAATTTAAAAAAAACTTGTGAAAGCGTAATTCTTACCTACTTAAATAGTAATATATCATTCCCTTATCTCTCCCCGAACTCACGTCGCTTATTAAAATTGCTACAAATTTTTTTTTGTTGCGTTAAGGCTTTTATTTCACTTAGTTGTTAACTCCTTTATGCTCTTGTAGTATTTTCATATTTTTGTAACTAAATTGTATTTATTTATTATATTATGTAATGTATTTATTGAATAAATAATTATCGGTATGTTATATGTATTTTCAAATAAGTTGCGTACACCCTTACCCTTTCTCACAGGCCATTGTATTCTTTTCTATATCGTTGCCAGGTAAAGATCGCATATTTATTTTAGTATAGGGTGACAAACAAGCACACAGTCCACCTAATGCTAAGTGGTTACTGTGACCCATAGACATCTACATCTATCCTCAATAAAAAATCAAAATGCAAATGCGCTGTCACCCGTAAGGACTAAGGTGGAAAGCCTTGTTTCCAGTAAAAAAAGTCTCCGGTTCTCTATACTCACCATACAAAACTCAGCAGTGTTATGTTGCTATTTTACGCTAGTATTCTGTGAGAGCGTGTTCCTTCCCCAGTCGAGCCGACCCATTCGTACTACAACTATACTACTAATATAGCTGAAGCATGGCTCTACCACGTAAACAGTACACATATAAGCAATAAGGCCGTGCATTGTACATTTTTTATTAGTTTTTTTTTTCCTCTTATTTATCGGTGTACAATAAAGTATATTTCATTCATTCATTCACAATCTTTCAAATAATTATAATAACCTGTTTTCTTTAGAATCCGTTTTACATGCGCCTTAAATTGATTACAGCCACTTACTATAAGGTAAACTGATTGTTTATCGGTATTTGGACATTGTCGTTAATGAATTGAGTCAGGAAAAAGTCATCATTATTAAATACATTTTTTGAAATATTTTCAATAAAAATATGTTTGTTGCAGGTGTACAGATAGCATACATCGCAATAATAGGAACCCAAATGTTTATGGTTTTACTGAGTATTTTTCTGTTCTATGGAATTTATAAAGTAAGTATAGCCCGCCGTGTTGAGTTATTTTTATTTTAAAATTATGAAGATTATATACAAAATTTGAGGGGGAAAATAGTTTTTGTATAGTCATTTCAGAAAAATAAATTAACACCGGATAAATTTACAGCTTTGTATTTTTGTTGCAGGAAAATGTTGCATTTTTGGTGCCATGGGTAGTCGGATGTATGACATTCATGGCATTAGAAACAATGGCTATGGTGTACTCAAATATATTAAGAGATCATGTTAACAAGGTAAAAATAAACAACTTCTATAGATCATCCCGGGCCTATAAAATGTCTAAAAAAAGTAATTTGAGTTTCTCTTGTGAGAAAAGAACGTGTCCTCGTAACATTTTTAATATCTCACACTTTAGGTTTTCTTACTTAACTTTTCTTTATTGCCTAGCACTTCGTAAATCAGCGCCCAAAATTGCGATTAATTTCTTCAGAAGCGTCAGAAAAAACTGCGTTGCCAACGCTACTTTATTGATGGTTGGCCTATGTTTGTAATGAATAAATAAAGACTTTTTTTACAAGTAAGGATAAAATACAGCAAAGTTAGTGATTGATTACATACAGCTACATCTTTACAAGTAAAAAGAGTCTTTATTTCTTGACACTTAGACTACGAGATACAGGAGCATTACGCTGCTATTTTACGTCGGTATTGTCCGAGTACGTTGTCCTTCTTCAGTCGAGCCGTAAGCCGTAAAGGTAAATTAAAGAGCATAGCCCGCTTCTGTTAGCACCATTACGAGTATTTAAAACCTTTGTTAGTAATGTCACACATTACGTTAAATGTACATATACATGTGAATTTGATAGACTCATTAGTCTAGGGGTCGTAAGCGGGACTGCTGATCACATCATGATACCGATTTGATTCCGGGTCGGCCCAAAATCAGTTACTGGGTTTTTCTGTGAAGAAATTTTCTGTGCTGTGCTTTCGAAAACCGTTAGTCCAAAGCCTGATATACCTCCGTTTGTGTCTGATTTCCCGTCTTATCGGACTCCACCTCCCATGGCTCCACCAACCGTGCGGTTATACGGGCCGAATCTCGAGAGATGCACGCGGTACTTGCTCTGGGCTCTTACCCGCATGCACTTTCTTGACTCTCTACAAGTTATTTAATCTATTCCTTGTCCCGAATAGTAACACTCCCTTTCTGGGTATGACGTGCACACAATGTCTTCGGTTCAGGGCTGGTATTCGGTTACTTGCATGTTTATTATTGATTTCATGGCAGTCCTTCGTGCGTGCCATCCATGCGCAAACTCGCTCAGCCAGCCAAAGGTCACCTTACCGTCCACGAGTTCCGGGTAATACACCGTCTTATCCGACTATGAGAGTGAGCGAATAGATAATGCAACTGTGTGTGCATGAATATACTAGTGCTTTATTATCCTGTTCTAAGCAGATGACTAGTCGCCGTCGGGGCTGGGCGCCGTCACTGAAATTCGGTCTGGAGGACATTATTTTGTCGAGAGAATAAAATATAAATTAATGCATTCGAAGTGCTGTTCCCGTACTACAATCCTTTTTTACATCGTACGTTATTGATTTAAGGACAGCACAATAGATGCGAGAGCTGTTGATTTAGCTTTTAGGAATGTAATTATCAAGGTAGGTAAATAAGAAGAGTCAATTTTTGAGCAGCATATATAATGTAACACACTTAGTTGATAGTTCCATGTTGATCTAGAACTTGTAGGTCTCATTTTTATGTGGTATTCATAAAAAAAAAGTGCCAACTGTGTTACTTGCCTAGCATGTCGTAAAAGGCGACTAATGGTTTGTGACTGGGATGTATTGTTACGAGCTTGGGGTTCAAGATAATTAAAAACTGCCGAGTGAATTACCAAAATTGACTATTTAATTACACAACACTAATTACAACTTAAAATCACACTAATAATAAAACACAGTTCGCCGTTATTTCGCTTCGAAGTATTCTCTTATATCACCCATTCAATACTGCCCGGTCGTGGTCTATACCGGCCTTATATAGGGCCTCAGATAGTTTCCAGAGCCTTATACTGTAGCGACATCTAGAATGTTCGAGTACATATCGGTCCCGAAATTTCTGGAATGATCTCGACTCTCCTAGTTCTGCTACTCAACACTAGAGGGCACTAGTGTAACTAGTGTTGCCATGTACAAGACATTAATAGTGGCGCGCAACACTGCCCCCTCCTAAGACATGCTCGTCCCGAGCATTATTGGCCCCATAATAACGCGCCAGTCGATCCACATGGACAATCTTAGGTCCTCAGTCGATCCACATCGACAATCTTATAGAGGTACTCCCTCTGGCACCTTTCAGTATCCGGTAGGTTACGTCATTGATCCTTGTCACAATCCTGTACGGTCCGTCCCATTTAGCTTGAAGCTTAGGAGATTTCCCTTTGCTGCAAACTGGATTGTGTAACCACACTAGTGAACCTTCGTCAAACCCCTTGTTGTTCATTTTGCGGTCACACCGTGTTTTCATCTTCTCAGACGTCTGCTGGCCCGTCTGTCTGACGTGCTCATAAATGTCATTCATTTTGTTCCGCAAGTCATTTGCATAATCGGTTATACTGCGTGGGGCATCAGGTGGTATTCCGGTGATCAGGTCTGCAGGCAGCCGTAATTCTCTCCCAAAGTTTGCGAAAGCTGGTGTCACTGATGTACTTTCGTGAACAGCGCTTCGATATTACAACAAAAACGGTTGTATGTGCCTGTCCCAGTCTCGTTGCCGTTTTTCCACAACTTTTGCTAGGTACCTCACTATTGTCTGATTAAATCGTTCTACCATTCCATCAGATTGTGAGTGGTAAGAAGTTGTTCTTGTTTTATGAGTACCCATAACTCGGTAAGTTTCCTGGAATATTTGAGACTCAAAATTCCTTCTTTGATCGCTGTGAATCTCTAAAGGTACTCCAAAACGATAGAAGACTTCATGAACTAGATTATCTACAACTGTTGAAACTTCTTGATTTGGAATGGCGAAAACTTCTGGCCACTTAGTGAAGTAATCCATCACAACCATGAAGTACTTGTTACCACTTTCACTTTCCGGAAACGGCCCCGCAACGTCAATGGCTATCCTTTCCCATGGTGCACCAACATTGTACAATTTCAATGCGCCTCTACTACGAATTTGAGGTCCCTTTACAGTCGCACAACTTGTACATTTGCGGCACCAGTCCTCGACATCGTCACGACAGTGGACCCAGTAAAACCGTTCTCGGATCTTCAGTAGAGTTCCTTTAACTCCCAGGTGGCCTCCTGAACAACCACTATGGTACAGCTGTAGAACATCCGGTACTTTAGCCTTAGGGACAACCATTTGCAAATGACATTTGTCTCCCCGACCATTTTCCCATTTACGGCACAGGACTCCATCCTGAATCAGTAAGCTGTCCCATTGGGCCCAATAGCTTTTCTTGGTCGAACTCATTGCTGAGACGTCGCTCCACTTGGGCTTAGGAGCACTAGCCTTCATACATTTCAGAATCGACTTAATGTCGGAATCTTCCTGTTGTGCATGTTGTAGGCTGTCCTTCCACTCATATCTGAGCTGGTCTGCACTGAACATCCTCACAGATACCACTTCTTTACCCTCTTGCATAGTATAATGCTTGTTATCTTCATGACAAGGTCTTCTTGACAATGCATCTGTGTTGCCATGGGATTTCCAGCTGCGATGTTCGATCACAAAGTCGTATTCCTGCAGTAATTCAATCCAACTTGCAATTTGTTCTTCTGGGTTTTTGAACTGCAATA
This sequence comes from Parnassius mnemosyne, assembly GCA_963668995.1. Classification (NCBI taxonomy): domain Eukaryota; kingdom Metazoa; phylum Arthropoda; class Insecta; order Lepidoptera; family Papilionidae; genus Parnassius; species Parnassius mnemosyne. Next base: position 24,333,989 of record CAVLGL010000001.1, read on the forward strand.
GCCATTTCAGTGCAGCATGGTTAGTTCTCAAGTGAACTTTCCGGCCCAGAGAATATTTGCTAAAATGCAGCAATGACTTTACCACAGCAAGCAATTCTCGTCTTGTGACATAAGAAGACATTCCTTTCCGGCTTTGACAACGACTTGTTGAAGTACCCTATCACAACCTAATGTTCACCATTCCGTTGAGACAACACACCGCCAAGTCCTATATCACTTGCGTCTGTGTCAACTATAACTTCCTTGCCCGCATCAGGGTACCCCAAGATAGGTGTTTTGCACAGACGGTTCTTGAGCTCCTGGAATGCAATATCGCAACATTCATCCCAGCAGAAATGTCACTTCTCCTCGGTTAGCTTGTGCAGAGGTTTGGCTATATCTGCAAAGTTCTTCACAAATCGCCAAAAAACCTGTGTCTTGTCTTTTGGAACTGGCCAATCCTTGACAGCATCAAATTTCTCTGGATCCGTGCGTATACCTTCTTCCGACAATACATACCCCAAAAAGCTAACTTGCCGCTTGAATAGTGAGCACTTCTTCGGACTCAACTTGAGGTTGGCACTCTGGATCTTCATGAGCACGCGTTCCAAGTTTTGAAGGTGTTCCTCAAACGTACGGCCTACGATGATGATGTCATCCAAGTAGACCAGACAGGCATCGCCAATTAGCCCGGTAAGTAAAAGCTCCATCAACCATTCAAACGTTGCTGGAGTATTGCACAATCCAAACGGCATGACTTTAAATTGCCACAGACCCTTTCCTGTGTCAATTGCAACCTGCCAGTAGCCACTTTTCAGGTCCCGCGTACTAAACCACTTTACGCCTGTAAGCATGTCCAGCGTGTCATCAATCCTTGGCAAGGGATAGCTGTCCTTCTTCGTAACGTCGTTCAGGCAGGGGTAGTCAGCACAAAACCGCATGCTGCCGTCCTTCTTCTTTACCAGCACCACAGGTGAACACCATGGACTAGATGAAGGTTCAATAACACAATCCTTCACCATTCCCTCAATCATGGTTTCCACTTCCTTTTCACGTGCTACAGGCAATCTTCTTGGCCGCTGACGAATAGGCAATTCTTTTCCTGTGTTTATTTTGTGTTGAACTAAGCCAGTCTTTCTTATGTCAGCTTCGTTTGACGAGAAAACATTAGCGTACTTGAGTAACAACTTCTTCGCCTTGACCATTTCATTCGGGGAGAGAACGCTGCGACAGTCTTCTAAAAGTGTGGTCACTCTCGTTTGTCCATCCTTGCTGGGGGTCCACGTCGATAGATATTGGCACCGACGCAACCAATCCACTTCCTCACTAGTACCAACCAATGTGCCTTTTTCTATAATCTGTTCCTGATCACAAAGGTTCAGTACACGTACTCCTGAGATGTTGGTGGTTCTGATCAAGGTTCGAGCCACTTTCCATGGAAGGTCATTGTCTACCGTTTCCACGAGTACACAACGAAGAGTTTGCCCAGGATTCCGAGGAAGTCTAACCGGCACAATCGTTTCCGATCTCGGCGGAAGAACAATCTTCTTAAGGCTGTACACATTCCCTGGTGACGCCCTTCCACGAAAATTTCCTCTTGTCCACATTTCAAAACACCTTGCTTAACGTTGATCTCACAACAATTCTTCCTCATAAAGTCTATGCCCAGGATGCAGTCGTCCATTATATCAGTCACGATAACATTATGCAGGCAGATCATGTTGCCTAGCTTCAACTCCATCTCCTTCCCTCCACGGACGTGTATGCTCTGACCGGTGGCTGTCACCAAATTAATGCGTTCTCGGTTGTATGCGGTGTCCCCAAGGAACCGACTTATAAGTTGGGAACTGACAACCGTGCGAGAGGCTCCAGTGTCTATGGTTAGTTTACACGGCGTTCCGTTGACCTAGCCCTTGATGATTAGGCTGTTCCCATCATGGGTTTGTGAGATCGAAATGCTTGGGGCTCTTTTAACATCAGCCAGCACCCGCCCCGCATTCCTGGCTTTTACTCGTTTCCCTGCTGCAGCTGGGCGGTGCTGTTAGCCGCCCTACCCTCTCGAGATCGATTATCTTCCCTTTCTACAGTTCGTTTAGGGTAGCACCTAGGGCTGTAGCCGTTATTGCGGTTCCGAACTGTAGCTGCTGCAACCTCTCTTACGCGATGGGAACGATGATCCTGCTGCACGGCTTCCACCTCCAGTGCATGGGTCAAGGCGTCCTTAAGCGTCTCGTGGTGCCCGAGCCTCACAGCAGTTTTGACTTCAAGGTTGCCGATGCCGTCGATGAATGTCTGCACTAGGTTCCCTACAATGAGCGCAGGTACAGACTGGTATACTTTTCGAACCAGTTTCTCCACCTCAAGGGCCCACTGCTGCAGGTTTTCGTTACTGCGTTGCACGCGATCTTTGCGCTGTGCACGAAAGACGTGATCCAGGTGAGCGTCGCCATACCTCGCCTCCAATGCCTCAAGGAGCAGCTCGTAAGTCACTTCCTTACCGAGAGCTTCCAGAACAGATAAGGCCTGGTCACACAGGTCTAGGGTGAGAGCAGTCATGGCCTGACTTTTATTCCAGCCGTTCGCATTCATGACGGCCTTGAATTGGATTTTGTAGGCCGACCAGGAAGAAGTCCCGTCGAACGGCGGCACTTTGAATCCACGTAGCGAAGGTGTTGTAGCTACCACGGGAGCTGTAACTCCATCCCCAAGTTTGAGATATAAAATAAAAACACAGTTCGCCGTTATTTCGCTTCGAAGTGTTCTCTTGTATCGCCAATTCAATACTGCCCCGATCGTGGTTTATACCGGACTTATATAGGGCCTCAGATAGTTTCCAGAGCCTTGTACTGTAGCGACATCTAGAATGTTCGAGTACATATCGGTCCCGAAATTTCTGAAAGGATCTTGACTCTCCTAGTTCTGCTACTCGACACTAGAGGGCGCTGGTGTAACTAATGTTGCCATGTACAAGACATTAATAGTGGCGCGCAACAGAATAAAGGAGGTATTATTTGGTTTTCCTTACTTTAAATATTACGCAACGTTAATATATTTAGATAATAAACATTTCTATATACCTATATATCATTTCCTTTTAAACGTATTTTAGATTACATTTATACGATACACACAGGTAACTATCGTTACCTCTTGGTATAGTTATTCTATTTTACGATGAAGTTTTGACTTTGGTTGTTGTTAAACGTATACGTACACATTCTGTTAGTGTGCATAGGCTGCGGGTGTTCGAGAGTAGCGCTCCCGAGGCCTACGCACACTAATACAATGTGTATGTGCACGGCTAACAACAACCAAAGTCAAAACTTTATCGTGAAATAGAATAAATATGTACTATTAAATATGTTATTTTGTTTCAGCAATTCGACGCCATGTGTAAAGCTGAGATATCATTTTTAATACCGAGGATCCTTTTAAATGTAAGCAATTTAAACGTTTTAATTCATATAAAGATTTCAATGACGGTGAAATAAATTGGCGTTGTAAAAGAATTTGTCACTCATTTCGCCTCTTAGGTGCAGTTAGAATCGACTTAGGAAAATGTCAGCAAGGGCTGTATAGTATGTTTTTTAAAAGCCACGTGTAAAAACACCTAAGCTAGCAACAGGACATCCACAAAGGGACACAAATGTCGTGCGTGACGTCTGGTACTGTAAACGCTATTCTGCCCAGTGGTGGTGATAGAAAATCCTTATTCCTCTACCTTATTACTATTACCATGTCTAAGCATTCTCGTCAGCAGTATTTAAATAATGAATTAAATTATAATTAAGTTCTCCAATACGAAAAAAAAAGATTCTTTTGTTTTAGTGTTTTTGTATTTGGTGTGTGCTTCGGTTGTACCACCTACTGCGAGCCGGTGTAACATGGAAAGGCGCAGCACCAATAGAACTGTGACTATTACAACCAGGCCAATGTTTGCATTCAAAAAACATGGACTCTACCTCTCGCCGGGATTCAGTTGCTTGTGAATCTAGCCTTCTCCTGGGAGGAGTTGAGAGCGATACAGACGCTAGTTTACATTCCCTCTAACGAGAGCTCTACATTTTAGTGTGCATTTTATTATCTATATCAAAGTAATGTTAGAAGTTCGAATGAAGTTTTATACCTGTTACAAAATTAGATTTCAAAGAAAATTTTAAACTTTGTATTGTTTTGCATGGAGGTACTAATTTAATTTTTTAAATTTAAGATGATGTTATTATTGTGATTTTTTACTAAATGTATCTAAAACATAAAATCGGGACGTGTAAACAGTTCCTTGAAACTGATGCGCTAATGAGTATTTTTTATGTTTTCATTGTGTTCCTAATTTACAATCTGTATAAAGTATTGATATATGAAGGTGATTCTAGTTTACGCCTTAAATCCCTCTACTACATATTATATTTAAAAAATACGTTAAATAATTTATTTTTTAAAGTATTACAAAATCTCTGTTTCGATGAATGTCTAGAATGCCTTGTTGGACAAAAATTAGTTGGCGTTAAAAACTTAAGACATAAAAAAGAATACAACTAAAAAGTAATATATTGACCTGAATAATTTCACAATATTTAATATATATACTGTTAATTACAAATAAAATTTAAAGCTTTGTTATGAAATAATAATTTTTAATAGTAGGTTTGTTATACAAATTACATCAGTGACTAAAGTAGATCCGATATGGATTTTAAATGTTATTCGTTAGTATCGAATTCACAGTAAGTAGAATGAATTGTTGTTGTTGATAAAACCATTTATATATTACCGCGTAAATAAAAGCATACATAATCAATGTACGCAATATACTGTATATATATACAAGAGACATTTTATTAAAATATTATCATGTAATTAGTAGCTGCGGATTTTGCAAAACGTATGTATATAAAATGATATATTGTACCTGCCGTTTGCATTACATGTCTAGTAATACTTAAATGGATTAAAAAAAATGTACTTTTTACTGTAAATATTTGACAGAAAAACACTCATATGCGTTTAATTACGATAAATAAAAGAATATGTCAGTTATATGGTCTTTTAATTTATACTTATATATTTTATATATTTATATAAAATATTATCGTTTTTAAATATCTCATTATTACTGGTTCATAAAATAAAATAAAAATATTCGAGGACATATAATTGTCTACCCAACACGCGTTGGGGCATGGTCGCAGACTTCCATGCCGTAAAATCCTCAGAGCAATGAAACGAGGCCTGAATCAAGCAGTGGTAAGCACATAAGATGTTGCTTTACGTTTTTATTTTTTAATTACCACTATTGTTTTACGAGTATTAAAGTATTATTTGTTTACGTAAGCTCAAAAATAACTTGCTTTAGACATGTTTAGGATCATTGTATACATAAACAGTATGCAGCAATGGCGGCAATCTTATATTCGCTGCTATCTGAGGAAATGTCTCCGACTAAATGTCTCACAGCCTGTAATTATACTAACCCTTTATACTCTTTAGATCGGAGTAGCGCTAGGAATGTCGTTTGGAGGCAGACATATTAAAAAATAGCTGTGCCCCGCTGTTTCACCCGCGTCATCACGTGTCCGAGGTGCGCGACATGACCTAGTTCAAGCATTTTATAACGGTTAGGGTTTAAGCGTCGTTCGCGCGACCAGCCAAGTATTGAATTATTTTAATTTTACATTATCTCTTAAACTACGCGTCCAAATAACATGCTATAAAGAACAAAGTTTATCTTCATAAAAGTGTCTTGATGATGAAGTAACTTTCGTTCGTGAGGATAAATAGGCCATGCCTAATAATAATGCTCATAAATCACTTTTAAATTTTCAATATTTTTTTGTAACTAAATACCAAATTATGGCGTATGTATAAGAAAAAGACATATGGTTTGACTTTTTTTAGACGAAGTTAAGGTCTATATTTTTCTAGAACATTGTATTTACGTATCCCTAACGATAACACCAGCGTACGCGGATAAATCATTTCGGGAGTGCTTTTTCTTCTGATTTCCTTAACAAATATCCATATTTAAGGCTAGCTGAGTAATATAGCTTAATTGTAGATAGCCTATATTATTTGACATAGATTTGGCTATAATATACAAAAAGAATTTTTTAAATCGGACTGATAGTTCCAGAGATTAGCGCGTTTAAACAAAAAAAAAAGCTCATCCGCTTTATTATATTATTATAGATTATAGATTATAGATGTCCATGTGGCTTCCAAGACAGAAAATAAATCCCACCACACCAAAGTAAAAATATATTGTAACGGTCCTCGTACGTTCCACTGGTGATGCAGATAACCTGTAATTTCTTAGAGGCAGTACTTTTGTAGCAGGGAAGATTCTAGAGTGCTGCCTCAATGCGTGTAAACAGGCTTTTTTTAAAGGATAGGGTGGCAAACGACCACACAGTGCACCTGATGGTAAGTGGTTGCTGTGACGTATAGACATCTACATTTATCCTCAATAAAGAATCAAAATGCAGATGCGTCGTTACCCGTGAGGACTAAGATGGAATGCCTTTTTTCCAGTAAAAAGGGTCTCCCGTTCTCTACACTCACCATACGATTTTAACAGTGGTAGAGCTTGGTGAGTGCAGGTGGCCGGAGGCCCAAGCCCCCCCCCCCCTCCCCCAAAAACATGGTAGTGGAATTAAATAAAAGACTACCCCAGGAGGGTACCAGCACCCCTGGAGAATCCCTCGCTGAGCATCCACGACCAAACTACTTAACTCCTGAGCGTGGGTGCTCAGGCTGCCCCGCGTATTCTGGGGGGGGGGGGGGGGGGTCAAAATTCCGCTCGCGACTAATGCTGCTCGGGGCAAGCGGAGCAATACAACCAAGGCGACCCCTGTCACGCTATCCGTAAATTTTTGCAACATCAGGGGACTTCATTCCAACCTTAACGCTGTCCATTACCATCTAGAGACGGCGAAGCCGGCCTTGCTCCTTTCACCGAGACTCAGGTGTCCTCTCCGGCTGATACTTCATATCTCTCCTACCCGGGGTACAAATTGGAACACTCCTTTGTGCCCCGGGCTGGAGTTTGCGTATACGTTAGAGAGGACATCTGTATTCGACGCCTCGGCAGTCTTGAAGGTATGGACCTGTCCATCCCATCCTATCCTGCGCGTAGACAGCGACGACCATCCCCGCGTCTACGGGTGCCTCTATAGGTCCCATAGCGGTAATGCCGACACAGACCGACTCATCGACCACGTTCAAATGGCTGCAGAATCCGTGCTACAACAGGTCCCATCCGCAGAGATTGTGATACTCGGTGATTTTAACGCCCACCACGCTGAATGGCTTGGTTCTCGTTTAACCGATCATGCGGGTAGATCTGTCTATGACTTTGCCTTGGCATATGTTCTAACACACCTGGTTACTTCGCCTACGCGGATCCCAGATGTGGAGGATCATCTACCTTCCCTGTTGGACCTTCTGCTGACCTCTCATCCGGACGGATATCAGGTCTTCGTCGATGCCCCTCTGAGCTCTTCGGACCATTGTCTTATCCGGAGTACGGTGCCACTCATGCTCCAATCGCAATTGCGGACTTCTGCAGCTTGCCGCCATGATTGGCACTATAGGTCGGCCGATTGGGGCGGGATGCGGTCTTTTTTTGCATCTTACCCTTGGGGCGGGTTTGCTTCTCGCCAGAAGATCCCAGCGTTGTTGCCGATTCTGTTGCTGATGTGGTACTTCAGGGAATGGAATTATTTATTCCATCATCTGTGGTGCCTATCGGAGGCAGAAATCAGCCATGGTTTGGTCGCTCCTGTAAAATTGCATCACGCTATAAGCAGGAGTGCTACCGGGCCTGGGCTGACACATTAACGTCTCGGGATGTAAACACCAGCGCACTTAAAAAGAAGTATAATTCCGCCTCCAGGTCCTTCAAAAGCGTCATTGCCAAGGCAAAGTCTGAGCACATCGGCGGAATTGGCGAGAAGCTAGTTCGCCTTCCTTCGGGAACCCGTGCATTCTGGTCTCTCGCCAAGGCTGTCCAAGGGAACTTCTGTCAGCCATCTCTTCCATCTCTGCACAGAGAGGACGATTCACTGGCCCATGCGGCAAAGGAGAAAGCCGATCTGTTGAGCTCCCTTTTTGCGTCCAACTCGACTCTAGATGACAGGGGGAACACACCGCCGACCGTCCCGCGATGTGAGTGCTCCATGCCGGATGTGCGGTTTACACAGCGCTCAGTTCGCAAAGCACTCTTCTCCCTGGACGTCAGCAAGTCGAGTGGGCCCGATGTAATCCCTCCCATTGTGCTGAAGACGCGTGCTCCGGAGCTGGCACCGGTTTTAACGCATCTTTTCCGGTACTCCTACTCCCAAGGCGTAGTCCCGAATTCATGGAAGACAGCTTTGGTCCACTCGATCCCTAAAAAAGGCGACCGCTCAGACCCGTCCAACTTCAGGCCTATTGCCATCACCTCCTTGTTCTCCAAAATAATGGAATCCATTATAAACTGCTAGCTCATGAGGTACCTTGAGGATCACCAGCTGATTAGTGACCGCCAGTATGGTTTTCGTCGAGGTCGATCAGCTGGTGATCTTTTAGTCTATCTGACTCATAGATGAGCGGAGACAGTAGAGTCCAAGGGGGAGGCATTGGCCGTTAGTTTGGACATAGCGAAGGCCTTCGATCGGGTCTGGCACAAAGCGCTTCTTTCGAAGCTTCCTTCCTATGGGCTTCCCGAGAAATTGTGCAAATGGATCACCAGTTTCCTTGCTGATTGGAGTATCAAGGTCGTAGTAGACGGTGCATGCTCTGATTTCAAGCCTATTAACGCTGGTGTTCCACAAGGCTGCATGCTATCACCAACGCTGTTTCTCCTGCATATCAATGGTATATTGCTAAATAGTAGCATTCATTGCTATGCAGACGACAGCACTGGTGATGCCTTATATACTGGCCGTGCAAATATTTCTCGGGAAAACGTCGCTGAGTACCGGGACAAACTTGTGTCGGAAGTCGAGTCTTTGCTTAACAAAGTCTCGGATTGGGGCCGACTAAATGTAGTCCAGTTCAATCCCCAGAAGACACAAGTTCGCGCGTTTACCGCTTAAAAGAACCCCTTTGTCGTATCTCCTCAGTTTCAAGGCACTCCCCTTGCTGCCTCAGCTAGTATCGGAATCCTTGGCGTCGACATATCGAATAGTATGCAGTTTCGTGGTCACTTGGAAGGGAAGGCCAAATTGGCCTCTAAAAGCTTGGCGTGCTCAGCAGAGCGAGACGGTATTTCATGCCGGAACATCGCTTGCAAAGCGCAAGTTCGGTCCCACATGGAATACTGTTCTCATCTCTGGGCCGGGGCACCCCAGTGCCAGCTCCTTCCATTTAACCGCATCCAGCGCAGAGCGGTTCGAATCGTCGACGACCGAGTTTTTTCTGATCGGCTCGATACACTGGCACTGCGTAGAGATGTTGCATCTCTTTGCGTATTTTATCGCATCTATCACGGTGAGTGCTCTGAGGAATTGTTCGGACTAATTCCAGCCGCTCAATTTCACCATCGCACATCGCGACAAACTCGCGTTTCCATCCATACCATCTGGATGATTGGCGGTCCACCACTGTGCGATTTAGAAGAAGTTTTCTCCCTCGCACAACTTCCTTGTGGAATCAATTACCACCAGCGAATTTTCCGGACCGATACGACTTAGGAACCTTCAAGAAAAGAGCTTACACCTTTCTAAAAGGCCGGCAACGCGTCTTCAATTCCATTGGTGTTGCGGTTGTTCATGGGCGGCGGTAGTCACTTACCATCAGGTGAGCCGCATGCTCGTTTGCCCCCTCTTCTATAAAAAAACAAACTAAACACAGCAGTGTCAAGCTGCAATTTTACGCTGGTATACTGTGAGAGCGTGGTCCTACCCCGGTCGAGCCGACTCATACGTGCTACAATTATGCTACTAATATACCTGCAGCAGCTATCTCAATCCGTGTAAGCAGACTTCACATTACCTTTAAATCCGTTTTAGACATTTTCCTTTATTTCACGCATATTACCTTACAGCTGCTCTCGCTAAACACGTGGTACTTAAAACTCCAAATAAAATAATAGTTATTGAGTAAATTAACCTTAGATGCCGTGTAATAGAGAATTCACTATCTTTTAACACCTGTAGGTATTGTAAGAGGCGAAAGAAACAAAAAGAGGAGATGGATAAACTGTGGTTGCCATGCGTGGTTACTAAAGTAAATATCCCTTATGAAGCAATCAATGGGAGAGGCCTAGTTTTATCAGTAGCCTTTTATATATCAAATAGCAGTTGCTTAAATTATAGGATCTATAGGATAGAATAACGTTCTTTGAACTGCTATGGAGCTTGGCTATAACCCGGCACACCTTACCGACATTCCGATCTTAACTAAAAAGTAACTTATTTCCTCCCCTTAAATGTTCCTGTCTATGGGACCATCAACAAACAAAAATCAGTTTGGTTTTACAAGGAGTCACTCGACAACTGACGCCGGTGTTGAGCTGATTAAACATATTTTCTGTGCGTGGGAGAATTTTATGTAACCTAGAAATGGTCTTTGATGAGAGAGTCAGTAAACCACACAGAAAGTAATAAAAATTGCACTTTTCAGACCTTCATAACTCTAGAAATATACCTAATAGTTTTATTCAAAACATTTGGAATTCTTAAGTATTCAAAAGGTTCTCATTGGGTATTAAAAATAAGAGTTCGACATAATTTATAAATTATATTATCTATAGACGCAATGTTGACTTTCTGGTATTTTCGATAGTATCATCTGGGTGATTGGCGGTCCACAACTGTGTGAGTTAGAAGAAGTTTTCTTCCTCGCACAACTTCCTTATGGAATCGAATACCACTAACAATTTTTTCGAACCGATATGACTTAGAGACCTTCAAGAAAAGAGCCTAATCTTGTCTTAAAGGCTGGCAACGGATCTGTAATTCCCCCGGTGATGCAGTTGTTCGTGGGCAGCGGTAGTCACCACCAGGTGAGCCGTATGTTCGTTTGCCCCCTCTCATTAAAAAGTCAGTCAGTAGTAATAATATATATGTATATATCCCATTGAGCGCGCGCTATTTAATTCGACCAATAAGCGCGCTATTTAATTTGACCAATGAGCGCACGCGGGAATATATGAGAACGTGAAAATCTTTGTTTAGTGGTACAATTGTGTTTATTATAAGTCTATGGTCTCCGCTATTCCCCAAATTGATCAAAAATAATGTTCTTCAATGAAAAATACTAGTGCTCCTTAAACAACACAATTTAAATAAAATACAATTATTTTATTTAAATAGTGTAAGTATCATTAAAAATAATTGTTAGGAAAATCATTTCCAATAATACCATATATGATACTTACGAGACGAAATGGGATGAGGGATTCCTTAAAACTGCCAACTGTCACCACAGCAATCTTATACGTGTTCGTTGTAACACATTTAAGTATTAAACATAACGTACATGTAGATTGCTAAAGGTAACGTATAAGAATGTAATAATTTTTTACATTGTACTTTTTTCCAGATTCCATTTAACTTTTCTCTTAAACAAGCCAAAGAAAATGTTTCTTTTATTCGACACAGAAAAACTAATGTAATATTGTGAAGTTTGCTAATATAACTTAGTTCATCTACGTTGCTTGTTCTGATGAAATTTCATAACTTCGTTTCTATTACCTATTGAAATGAAATAAAAGATAATTTGTCTTCAAAAAGTACCATCTGTTTCCAATTTTATATTCGATGTATACGAGATTTTTATAATGTATCGGACGCCATGAGATTTTTTTGGTATATTCCAATACAACGTTTAGGTCTACGTTTTATTGGCCCGATAATGACGATAATTATCGTTTATTTTTATTATAAATTTAATTTCACGAGTATACTCCATAAACAATGATAATTAATCAATCTAACAATAGGCGATTATGATGATTTACACATTACATTTAATATTTTGAATATAATTTTATATGAAATAATTTTGATGATAATAATGATTATTTTAAAATATTGACAAGTACTAAAATAGGCTATAATCGATTGATGGATGAATTACTAAAATATTTTACAATTAAATAACAATCTATTTTAATTACTTAATCAATAAATAAACACTTTTACGGCGGATAATATACGGATAGACGGATATAATCATCTTTATAGAATGTTTTAGTGCGATTTCCGCTTTTTTTCTATACAAAAACCGGAAAGCTAAGTGGATCCATTAAAAGGTAACACTTGTTCTAATTCACTTCCATAAGACTTTTGTTTCTATTCACCTACACAAAATAAACTCTCTATATTATCTGATTGCCTCTAAGTGCCATTCCAATTAGTGCCATCCAGTAAATGAATGAAAATATGTATTGAGAAACATTCGATTTTAAGGATAAAAGTGTACTTAAAAGAAAATCCTTATTTTAAAAATTATATTATTTTCACATTTCTCATAGGTTTATCATTTCCATTTACATAAATAACTTTGAAATCATTTCTGTGTCTGCCATGTATATTTTCTAATCATCTTAACTAATTCTCGCACAACTTTTTTCGTAAATAATGTATATCTGATTATTTGTTTATCCCATAGACGTCTACATTTGTCCTTAATTAAGAATCAAAATGCAGATGCGTTGTCACCCCTGAGGACTTAGGTGGATTGTCTTGTTCCAAGTAAAAGGGTTCGCCGGTTCTCTACACTCACCATACGATATATATAGAAGTATTAAGCTGCCATTTTACATTGGTGTTCTATGAGGGCGTGGTCCTACCCCGTTCGAGTCGACCCATTAGCACTAAAACCATAATATAGCTGCAGCGTGGCTTTACCACGTATACTAATATTTAATTATTAATTTGATTTAATGTTAAGCCGATACCTATTAACATGAAATTTGTATAACTTGTCTATTCTAAAATCCAAGGCAGATCTCACAAGTTTATAGAAAGCATGAATAAAATTGTATAAAAGCCATGAATTGTGTATAAATATCAACATAGAATATAATATATCTATGTCGTGAAATAACATACGAGTTTGTTTTGTTTATACCGTCAGTCACGGTCAGGTTCAATATCGGTAATAGTAGCTCGTGTGCGTGAACTCGTATAATTAAGGTAGTAAATTTGATGTCACCTTTATATCAACAAAAATAGCCAAAACGAGGACCAAAGTCAAAATTTGTTAACCTTTCTGTGGTTATTAGCTTTTCAACTATGTCGATGACTATGAGAGCATTGGCAAATTTTTGCTTAAAGTTTGAACCTAATTTTAAATACAAATGTAAACTTGAGTATAGATCCCATACATTTATTGCATAGAGGAAAAATAGTTTTAAGAATATTTCATAATTCACTTAATGTATAATACTGACGTACAGGTTACATTATTGATCGAAAATATTAAGGCTTTAACTAGCCTGAATGACCTTGGCAAAACGGCGATCGCAGAGATTTTAGCCGATGTCAACACCGTCTAGCAACTACGTTCTGTATTACTTATAAAAGTGCAAAGATTAATAGACTGCAGAGATGACAATTATATAAGTGACATACTGCCTGTTATGCTTGCGCATCACTGAGGATTATGTCGCGGTTACGCATCTTCAATTACATTGTGCTGTAGCTTTGTCCGGTAGGCGTCACGAGCTATCAAGTGTTCAAGTTTCAAGTACGTAAGAGTTTTTTATTATATATGTTAAAGCGTATTTATTTGTATCGTATTAATAGATCTGGGTCAAAGCGTTCGCTGTAAATTTTCCCGCGTTTGATCCCCAACAGCACGAATGATATTTGTAATTGCAATTTTCGCCAACACGCATTGGGGAAGCACGGCGGGAATTTCCTTGCCCTAAAACCCTCTCAGAAATAAAAAAAGAGTCCTGTGCCCAATAGAGGGACTTGCATAGCGTATTACTTTAATTTGTAGCAATATTTATATTCGTTTCAGATATAGAAGGGTACCTTATGCTGACAAAAATATCACGTGGAGGCGACGAAAACGTAAAACATCTTTGTACCTAGATAAAACGTTCGAAAGATTGTCCATCATGTCATACGCCACATTTTCTATAGAGCGTAGAACATTGCAGATAGGGCAAAATAAAAAATAATCCAAAATATTATGGGAACTATTTATTAATAATATATAAATTTATAGGTATTTATAATAAACATAATGAACAAGCTGCAAGGTTCAACAAATAATGTTTTTTGTAAACACAATCGTAAAATTCCTGTTTTAATTTTTACCAATGGTTAATTAATGCAACGTAGTCAAGATCACTTCATATAAAATATATTTAATTAAAATTGACACGTGACCTATTTGGCCTTCTACTTACAACTCGGCGGAAATTTGAAAAGAAGATTTTGTCTTTTCACACAAGTATTGTTTACAACTGGCGTGGTTTCGTAAAGCGTGATTAAGTGTCAGCGGTATATAATCAATTAAATACTGAACTTTTTTGAAATTTTTTTTTGTTTATTTTTGTTATATCTTCTTAACAACCGACGCCATCTCACTATTTTATTATTTGTTTTTTTTTTGTAACGCATAAGGATAAGTTAGACTAAGTTAAATTAACTTGGATAAGTTTGTAATTTTTTTTAATTTTATCACAAAATTTCTGCAATAAATTATTACCTTTTCTACAGTGATTCTCTCTTCTTAGTTTCGGCGTGACTGTAGAATGTTATAGTGAATCACCGTCAGTTACTAAGCGGCCATAAATCATTATATGTATGTATAGACATACATATATACATTTTTTGGTTTTAATATTTATGTTTTTTTGAATTTTGATTAATTTTTTGAAACCTGGTAAAATTATTTTTTTCCATACCAATGGATGAGCCTGAGTATAATGCCAGTTATGCTCTTTGGCTGAAGTTATTTTTTATTTTATGCTCAATTGCAGACAAAACAATATTGATTGCGCATTTCTAAAACAAAATTTTACCTCTTCTTCTAATAATAGCTCCTGCATCTAACACTGCGGAATAGATATTATTATCTATAAGACCATTTGCGGAAACAGTTTTTTGTTAACAGTTATGAGTGTAACATTTTATCAGCTGCTTTGTTTATAGTGCCTTGAGCAACACTTTGCCGGTTTCTGTACAGAAAATGATGCTGGCTTTGCAAATATGGATGGCCGCTACCATTGAATATAATACACTTATTTACATAGAAACTTTAATTATCATTTGCATAAAATTCTAAATAGCACTTTTTACACAAGAAAGTAAACTTTTAGATCAATTCATCTTGTTTTTCGCTAATTAAGTGAAAAGTAAAACAAACCAATAGGTCCGTGATTTAAAATTTATTGCAACTTTTTATAGAAAAGCATGACCTTATCATAATATAATTGTCAATCATTTAACCATGGGATAAAACTTTTAAGTGTGGCAGTCAAACATTAATGATGATATTCGGGTCATTATACTGGAAATAGTCTTTTAAATATTTTGTAGTACAATTGACAATCTTCAGTATGATTGACCGTGTATTTTTGATGAAAATTATTATTGCAGATAAAAGCCCTTTTACATTTATTTTTGTCTCGAATTAAATTAATCCAAATGAAAATAAGAACTTTGGCACTTTATAACTGATCTTTAAATGTAAAATACTAATTTGAAATTATATAATTATCAGCAGTTTTTAATTCATTGAACTTTTTTAAGATTGTATTGGAACTCTACTGGTAAAAAAAAAACAAATATATATATTATAGTTCTTAATGAAAATAAAGTATGCGCGTTACATCGTATCCCATCAAGAATTTCTAATGTAATTCTTGGTGTAACGCTAAGACGTGATAATAACTGTAAACAATAGAATAACAAAATAATGTAAACATTTGTAAATACTTGCTTTATAACCTAATAAATATTATTTGACCGTAAAATAAAACAATGTAGTCTTCGGCATTAAAGTAAAAATAAATATTTTCGATTATTTTTGCAATATCTAACAGCCGGATCAGCGCGCGATTCTGATCCATCTAAAGATGCAAAATTTCAGCAAACACCGTCAAATTCAATAGGAGTGACAGAAAAAAACGGTTCTTGATATAAAAGGGTAAATAAATTATTTAACCTATAAAGTAAAATCACTTTATTGAAAATCAAAATAGCCCAATAGCTTTATTAACATGAGACACATAATTGTACGAGTGCTAACAATACTTAACATTATTTTACTGAATTATTGAAAAATTTTTTTTAATAGAATAAGGGTGACAAACTAGCACACAGTCCACCTGATGGTAAGTGGTTGCTACGGCCCATAGACATATCTATTCTCGATTACGTATCAAAATGCAGATGCGTTGTCACCCGTGAGGACTAAAATATAATGCCTCGTTTCCAGTAAAAAGGTTCTCCGGTTCTCACACTCACCATACGAAACACAACAGGGTTAAACTGCTAGTTTACATGGTATTCTGTGTGAGCGTGGCCCTTCCCCGGTCGAACCGACCCATTCGTGCTACAATTATACCTACTACTAATATAGCTGCAGCATGGCTTTATCACGTAAGAAAAAATTGATGTTGAAAATTTAAGTATTTTCAGAAGCAACTTTGCAATTATTTTCTATTGAGTGAATTTTTGTGGAATCGTGTTTTACAAACCGCCACCTGAAATACGTACAAGTTTTTTTCGATAACGACGTGAAATTACAAAACGATCCCCATGCATATCAATGTGGCTCTATTCAGTCTCTTAATATGCACATACCTCGGGATTGAGAGATCTTAAAACGTTTTCATGCGTATACAATGGAAGATATAATATTATATTATTACTGTCCCGTGTGAGGCAACCTTTATACTTATATACATATTCTTATCATATTTTTATGGTTGGTTAGAAAAGTTATATCTAAATGCAAACTTTCACAGGTAATTTTTTTTTTTTACTATTTTTACCCAGCAAGTAGTAAAGCAACTACAATCCCATCGCTGGTTATGTAGCCTAAGATGGTGAATTGCACTGACTTAACAAAAGCCTATTCACTCTTGCCTAATACTCGTAGTAATAGGTAAGTATTATTTGCGACCTATTGTGTGTGTGTGTGTGTGTGTGTGTGTGTGTGTGTGTGTGTGTGTGTGTGTGTGTGTGTGTGTGTGTGTGTGTGTGTGTGTGTGTGTGTGTGTGTGTGTGTGTGAAGTAAAGCGTATAAGAATACGTGAAGAGGAATAGAGGTTGAGTACAACTTCGCTTACCTGTACGAAGTTGCCACTCGAGAACCTTTCTTCCTATTTTTTATCGGTTTTCCAAGTTATATAGCCAGCCCATTGCCATTTCACTTTAATATTCCGTTGGGCTATGTCAGTTACTCTGGTTCTACTGCAAATATCTTCATTTCTCACTTTATCACGTAGAGAAACCCCTCTCCAATTTAAAATGTTTACATTTTTTAGATGATACTTTGTCTAACATAAAAAAAAAAAACAATAAACCCAAGAATGCCTTTATATAGTTATTTATACTTAGGGAAGCACCATTTTTATTATTTATTTAAATTGTTTGATTTAATTTGATAACAGTGTACCTAAATATAAGTATCTGTATCTATATTTCCCTCCCCAACAATATTTTATAAAGTCATACTCATAAAAACAGCGTTTTATTGTAATACATAATTATAAAATTCAGTATCAACTAATTAATAAAAATATGCAACAATAAAATTACATAGGTATTAAAAACTATCGAAATCTAAGTAACGAGAGCATGTTCGTCGTTCCACATCTAAATTATATAAAAATTCATTTTCAATTTAAGTAATCAACGTCGCCGCGAAAATTTCTTCTTCTTTGGGCACTTAAAAAATTAATAATTTATTTAGAAAATAATATTTACAGTTACCAGTGTATAGATATTAACTAAATTAAGTATTTCTAGTCATAAAAATATTTATAATTGAGTATAAACTTATAAAAAACTAATATATATTTGAACGAAGTCGCTCCAACACCGACGTGCGGTCCACCCTCGACGATGTCCGAAAACGGACTGTGACAGAGCTTACATGGCGACGGAGCATGCGCGCTCGCGTAAATATATTCAATTTCAGGGAAAAATGATATATTCTCTTATAAAACGGGTAATAAAAATAAAACTCTCAATAAAAAATATTAATATTTTTAAGACCCTTTTTAAGTGTAAGAACTATTTAAAAAGCTTGTGCCGTTTTGGAGAAATTTTGCAAAATATGACAAAGATAGGTACTCTTTGGGGATTTTTTTTTCTAATAAGGGGTTGACAAAAATACAATTATGTTAAATTAAAAACATTTACTAAATCCTGTTCTGTTACCCTGTATTTTTTCTTTGTGAATTAAATGAACAGTTATTGAGATTTTTTTACTTTAATATCCTAGATTTAGGCATTTCAACCACTGTTAAGGCCTTAAATTGAATTCCCGAATAAGAGCCTCCGCGTATGCGCTTCAGTCAGCTATATTATTTACTAGCGGCCCGGTAGACATTATTCTGCTCTTACTGGTTGGTGGCGCTATGAGTTTTATTTTCACACACACACACACACACACACACACACACACAAGCGCGCGCGCGCAAACACGCACACGCACACACGCAAACACGCACACGCACACACACACACACACACACACACACACACACACACACGCACGCTCACACGCACACACGAACACACGCACACATGCACACACGCACACACGCACCCACGCACACACGCACACACACACACACACGCACACACACACATACACACACACATACACACACGCGCACACACGCACTCACGCACACACGCAACAACGCACCCACGCACCCACGCACCCACGCACCCACGAACCCACGCACCCACGCACCCACGCAACCACGCACCCACGCACCCACGCACCCACGCACCCACACACCCACACACCCACACACCCACACACCCACACACCCACACAACCACACACCACCCACACACACACACACACACACACACACACACACACACACACACACACACACACACACACACACACACACACACACACACACACACACGCACACACACGCAACAACGTACCCATGCACCCACGAACCCACGCACCCACGCACCCACGCACCCACACACCCACGCACCCACACACCCACACACCCACACACCCACACACACACACACACACACACACACACACACACACACACACACACACACACGCACGCACGGGTGGGATCTGTTGTAGCAAGAAATATGTAGCCATTTGGACGTGGTCGATGAGTCGGTCTGTGTCGGCATTACCGCTATGGGACCTATACAAGCACCCGTAGACGCGGGGATGGTCGTTACTGTCTACGCGCAGCCAAAGGATGGACAGGCACTTTAAAGACTGCCGAGGCGTCGAGAACAGATATCCTTTTTTTTACGTACGTATAAGTAAACTCCAGCCATGGGCACAAAGAAGTGTTTTAATTTGTACACCGGGCAGGACAGGTACGAAGTATCAGCCGGAGAGGACTGCATCTCGGTCGAAAAGGGCAAGGCCCGCTTCGCCGTCCTTACATGGTAGTTTGAGGTTCGAGTGAAGTCCCCTGATGTTGCAGAAGTCCAAGGATAACGTGGCAGGAGTCACCGTGGTTTTATCGTTCTGATAACCCCGTGCAGTGTTAGCATAGAGCGGGATTTTGGCTCCCCCTCCCTCCCCCCAGAATACGTGAGGCATGCTGAGCAGTCACGCTCAGTAAGAAGAGGGTAGCTTGACCGTGAATACTCAGTGAGGGATTCTCCATTACCAGGGGTGCTGGTATCCTCCTGGGGTAGTCTTTTTTTTTTAAATTCCGCTGCCATGTTATGGGCGGGTGGCCTCCGGCCACCAGGGCTAACCAAACGAAACGTAACAAGCAAAGCTTTGGTATTCTGTGAGATCGTGGTACTAACCTAGTTCGAGCCAGCCCATCCATGCTGCAGCAGAAGCT
Source organism: Parnassius mnemosyne (assembly GCA_963668995.1). NCBI lineage: Eukaryota > Metazoa > Arthropoda > Insecta > Lepidoptera > Papilionidae > Parnassius > Parnassius mnemosyne. Next base: position 24,353,943 of record CAVLGL010000001.1, read on the forward strand.
GCAGCGTGGCTCTACCATTGTATATAAAACGAATCTAACAATTGCTCTTGAACAAGTAAACTTAACAGTAGTTACCAAATGTTCACACTGCATTAACTCGTACAACTCTTATACGTACGCTAAAAATTACCCTGCACGTTTCACACTGTGGCGATATACTCGAATTTGATGTGCACTGCTGGTTCATAGTAGAGTATTTAAGATGAGATACGGATATCATAAGCAAGTTGGGACACTATCTTAATGGTTTATTTGATTCAAAATTGATTACTAAATACTATTTTTACGGATAGGAGTAAAGATATCCAAAGGTTATAAGAGTTGTATTTCAATGCTTATGTTTACTCAAGTTTTAAGGTTTACTCAGTCACAAGGTAGATGTTAGAATCAATGTTTTATGCGTGGCAGAGCCATGCTGCAGCTATATTATGGTTGTAGCACGAATGGGTCGGCTCGACCGGGGCCGCTGAGAGCCACGCTCTCACAAAAAACCAGCGTAAATTAGCGGCTTAATGCTGCTGTGATTCTTATGGTGTGTGTATAGAATCGAAGATCCTTTTTACTGGAAAAGAGGCACTCCATCTTAGTCCTCAGGGGTGGCAACGCATGTGCATTTAGAATCTTAATCAAGAATGAATGTTGATATCTATTGGCCACAACATCCACCTACCATCAGGTGGACTGTGTTCGTTTGTCACTCATTTCTATAAAAAAATGTCTTTGTATCGTAGTATCACACTTTATTTGGTGTTAAAATTTATGGTAAACATATTTGTAAGTTGTATTTTAATACCACACGTCAATTACACTACGAAACTAGTTTCGGTAACATTAATCATGTTTATATAAGCGTGAATAATACGCTTTGGTGTATACCCTCTGGATATTTGCCGCTTTCCAATCATCAATCAATAATGAAGTGAAATGAAATCTTATCACAACTAAATAGATTTAACAAGTTAACGAGTAACAGTCTACCAACTTATAAGATGCACGGATGCGGGGAACTAATAGATGGATAGTGAAATATGACAACTTTTGTACGGTATTTGACTTGGGATGTGAATGATTTAACATAGATTAAATTATCTTCAAAATCGAAAAGACTTTTTAGTGTTTTTCGAATACCACACCACATAAGTCGGCTTGTAAAATAAGTGTTTCAGATACCATCGTCCTATTAGGGACCACTTTTAGTCGTTATGGCGGTCAAACCGCGAACTCACCTCATCTTCGTCAATATTACAGCCCTTCACAAGTCCAATGCTGAACATAGACCTTTTCCAATAAATACCACAATGTCTTACCAGGCCGTCATTTCATCTAGCGGAGTGATGCCCTACACTTCATCTTCCAGTATGAGACAGTCACTTTAGAACTTTTCTTCCCTATCGCATGTCAGTTTTTCGAACTAAATTGCCGGCCCATTGCCATTTCAGCCTACTAATCCATTGGACTGCGTCGGTTCTACTGCGGATATCCTCATTTTTAAGTGTATCACGCAGAAAAACCCTGAGCAAAGCACTACAACTAATACGACCCGCAGTAAGCACGTCTCAGATCCATAAGTCATCACAGGCAACAAGCACAGGTTGTGCAATCTTGTTTTGAAGATTTGAGGCATGCTTTTCCAAGAAGGCCCCTTCTGAATACACGTATTATGACGGGGAACTACGGAACCCTACCTTTATATTGTGCGAGGCCAGTTTTTTAACTTTCCTTTTTATTTATTTTTATATAATATTATTGATTTATTAAATTGACACGAATACTATACACTGAATAAAAGAAATATTACGGATGTTATGGTGTTTAATTTTAATTAATTTTAATTCCTGTCGTTTCGGATGCTTGATAGCTCCCATTATCAAGGAAGGCAAAAAAGAAGCAAGGTTTCCGCTTCCGCACGTGAATTAATTTGGTCCGACCTACGCAGAACGAGTTTACTGTATCTTGAAGTTTTGCAGTGGTATGCTTACTAAAAAAAATATAATTCTACAAGTGTGACTTGAGGTGGCGGTGTAAGGAAATCCATCATCTCATTATGTTCGGAGGACACCCTCAAGAGACCCTCAAGTAAGAGGCGACTGTGGGAAATGCCTGAAAAAATGTGTCTCTCTGGTTATGTTAGTGCGTAAATGTGCGCGTGCTTGCGTGCGCGTGCGTGTATTTGTGTGTGTGATACTTTTTGTTTGTATGATATTTTTCCAATAGAAATACGCCGGGAGAGTTGCTTATACTATATAAATCGAAGTTACAGTCGTGCATAGAGTATTGCTTCCACATACACATTCATTGTCAAATCGGCAAAAAGAATATCGGAAAAACTTTTGTTTTTACAGCCACAATCTTTACTGAACAAAATTATTTTAGATATAGTGAAAGTTAGATAATGTTGTAAACCAGACGTTTATTTATATTTGCGGGTAACTGTTTCACAAGAAATGTTATAAGACATGTGTTATGAATTATGCACGTTAACGCCCTTTGTTTAAGGCTTCAAAACTCACGGACCGCCTATAAAACGGACCTAGACTAGTCAGGATAAAATCCGTCACAAAAGAAAACATTTGAATTTTCCAACATTGACTGCATTCGATCTGAAACAAACTGATTATTTTCTTTCTTTTCGTACATCCAACCCATTACTATTCGGCACAAGAAAGTGTTGCCTTTCAATAACATGTTGTATAGTTAGCACGTTGGCATGAACGCCGAAAATTATTCCGAACCGGGCGGGCGAGCGCCAATATTATGTAAGAGTCATAGCTGGCAGGATGCACTAAAAAATAAAAGTGGCGTTTTGCGATCATTTAAGTACTAAAATAGAAATTTAACAATGTATTTAGAGCATAACTATACAGGATTACCATGGTAAAACATTAAAAAATTCATAGTTAAAGTATGACTAGTAGGTAATATTGGAAATTATTTTTACGAATTAATATAGTAGTAATAAGCTTTTCATTTATTGCGCTCTTTTACATAAAAAATAATGATTATTATCTATATAAACAAATATCGATATTATAAATTTCAATCAATTGGATTTTCATCATTACTTACATCAATTGTATGAATCCGAGTGTGTGTTCAGTGTTTTTCCCCATCCCAAAAGTGCCCAACTAACCTAAAGAAGTTTATACTTCAAAAGTAATGCGTCCACTAACTTAGGCAGTTATATAATTAATTTCTCTCCATATTTACGTAAACTGCTTGTAGTCGATAGCATGGCAAGCTAGGCTTTTTCGGATCGGAGGGATTTGGTATCGTATAGTCGGATACTTACGGTACTCACCTACGGTACGGTGTGTAAGTATGAAAACAATTCTTCACTGTCGGCAATTGTCGAGCGAATTATTATTAAAACGTGATAGTGCTATAATACGCGCTTATGGACTCCACTGAAGTACATTGTCTGCCTGGGTAATAGAACCGCAATATGTGTCTGCCATGCCAAACATATATATCAAATAATATTATCAACAACGTATATAAATCACAGCTTTATTAAAATAACGTAAATTATAAAGAAAAAATTGTACTTGTCAAGCTGTCTGCCATGCCTCTGCGACCGCCATAGGTGTCTGCCAATGTTATTTTTCGGTAACTTTTATTAAATATTTCAAGATGTCAAAGCGGCACACTTATTACTATTACGTTTTTTTTTTGGTCATTTTTTTACACCTTTAACACCTGAGCTTATCTACCGCCTATATCGACCGCCGGTCAAACTAAAGAGTCCCCGTTTCATGTACCTTAGGTATAGGGGATTAACTGAAAAAAAAAGTGAAGCTTATTGAAATACCGTAAGTCTGCTGCTCACTGGCTCTTAAACTATATGATTTGTTTAACTTTTTAAAGGCCCCCTAACTTTGGATGGCCCTAAGGGGTCATGGTCTAAGACGATCCTAGATCCAAGTAACTAGATAAATGCTAAATAAAACAATATACGTACACGACTTAAATAAATGACAAAAAGTATACGTCTTAAATTTATAGAACCGTGAGGAGTGTTACGTCTAAAGTAGTAAATAAGTGTCAGCGCTGCTGATAGTGGCAAAATATTATACTTTCATTGTGAAGTAAAATGCTTTACGATTTTTAAATATTGTTAAATTATGAGCTACAAAAGCCAAGCTACTATTTTTTATTATTTGTATTCGACCCATTCGTGTTGCTTCAGCACGAATAGGTCGAACCAATTCGAAAGACAATGATCACATAATTTTTTTAAATTAATTCATTTATTACAGTCTATCAAAATCCACTGCTGAACATAGGTCTCCGTAAGGCGATAAAATAGGCTGTATAATGGGAATGGAATATTTCCACTGTTTCTGTCGTATTAAAATATTTTTAATTGAAAACTCCTTGGTTTTAAAAATCGAATACCATTTATTTATTTAAAAAAAGATTCTCGGTCTTGTCACAAGGTTTTTTCAAACTTGTTTAGTCGATGAGAAAATGGAATTGACTCGAGAAAATTCAAGAGCGATGATTTATTATGACTTTCGAAGTGGTTTTACACAAAAACAGTGTATTGACCGGATGATTTCTGCATTTGGTGATGAAGCCCTATCCAAAACCACAATTTATCGCTGGTTTGCTGAATTTCAACGTGGACGTGTTAAGCTCAGTGATGATCCCCGTCAGTGTCGTCCAAAAACTGCAGTCACCCAAGAAAACGTTGATGCTGTGCGTAAGCTGATTGAGGGAGATCGACATGTGACATACCGCGAAATTCAGGCAACTTTAGACATTGGCATGAGTCAAATACAAATAATCTTGCATGAACAATTAGGTGTAAAAAAGTCGTTTTCCCGATGGATACCGCATGTGCTCTGTGAAGAGCAAAAAGCGGCTCGCGTTACTTGGTGCGTCAGAACTCTCGAAAGATTCCACGCAGGATCCTCAAATGTTGTATACAACATCGTATCAGGTGACGAATCTTGGATATATGCGTACGAACCCGAAACAAAAAACCAGTCACGAGTTTGGGTGTTCGAAAATGAGTTAAAGCCAACAAAAATTGTTCGTTCACGGAATGTTGCAAAAAAAAAATGGTGGCCACGTTTGTCTCCAAAACCGGCCATGTTACGACTATTCCTCTTGAGGGACAAAAAAAGGTTAATGCAGAATGGTATGCTAGCATTTGTTTGCCACAGGTCGTTTCTGAACTCCGTCAAGAGAACTGCAACCGCCGCATCATCCTCCATCACGACAATGCGAGTTCTCACACCGCACACAGAACAAAAGAGTTTTTAGAGCAAGAACCATTTATCAGACTATCCGCCGTACAGCCCCAACCTAAGCCCTAATGATTTCTATACTTACGCTAAAATAAAGAATAAATTGCGTGGACAGAGATTTTCATCACCTGAAGAAGCTGTGGACGCCTACAAAACGGCCATTTTGGAGACCCCAACTTCCGAATGGAATGGTTGCTTCAATGATTGGTTCCATCGTATGGAAAAATGTGTCAAATTTTGCGGAGAATACTTCGAAAAGCAATAAATACATTTTTAAATAGTAATGTTGTGTCACTTCCTTGATTCCCGAAATTTTCAGTATTCGCCATAATTACCATGCTTAGTAAGACGCTGCTGTACCGTGCGGTGGTATAAGAATATCCAAAAACTTTATCATATTGACACGCGGGTGTCGTAAGTTGAGAATGAAAACAAACCAAGATGGGTAGCAACGTCACGTAGAACATCAGCGTAAAATAGCTATTTTAGCAACCTGCTCACATCAAAAATGCATTTAAATTCTAGGTCTCGAGCATAGTGCGCAGCCAGTATGAATGAAATTCTTAAATGTATTTTAAGTTCTAAGTTACCACGTGCTCGACGGTAAAATAAACCTCCATATCAAGAAATAAAGAAGAATATTTTAGTGGCATAACCTGGAGTCCGCCAACATATTTACAATCAAGAGCATGGCTAAGCCCAGTTGCGCGACTGATGAAATGTGTAGTGCTGCAAATGACAACAAAAATAGTTTTATTTGTTTTCAAGCATATACAACGAAGCTATTAACAAAAAAATATACATCAGGCTCAGTAAACGTCCCTCCCAATAAAAACAATTTGGCGTGTTCTAGGTAATAAAAGTCTGCCTTTTAAACGTTTTGGAAAAATACAAAATGTTATCAACAAATCAATACGGCTTTAGAAGAAATCGATCTACTTCAGACGCTATAGAAAATCTAGTCCAACATATTCATCAGATTCATCACAAAAATGTGTGGGATTAATTTTAGACCTTATGAAAGCGTTCGATACTGTGTCTATAACATTGCTTCTAAAAAAGATCGCGGATATTGGTATCAGAGGGATTCCATTAAAATTACTTACTAACTACCTTCAAAATAGAACTCAATCAGTGAAAATTGGAAATATTCAAAGGGAAGAAGAAATTATCACCCATGGAGTTCCTCAAGGCATTTGTACTTGGCCCAACATTATTTTTAATTTATATTGATGGACTGTGTAAAATTGAGCTAAAGAATGCACAAGTTATCACTTTTGCAGATGATACTGTTGTTGTTTTTAATGGAAATTCTTGGGATGAAGTACAGTCTATTTTTTTAATTTTTATTAGGTCTATTATTTTTAATCAGCATAAAATCCCACCTAACTTAAAAGTATCTGATAAAAGGTGCCAAGGTATCTCATATGATACTCCGCAATGCAAAACCCAATTTAAACTTTTTCCAAATTTTCTCGGACTATTGTTATATAACAAAATAAATAAAAAGACTAATATTTCCAAACTATCGCAATTTACTTTAAAAAAGAAAATTGATAATTTTCTTCGACAGCTAGATTACACACATGCCGAGAACTTACTAACTGTAGTAAGATAAGATATAATGATTAGATATAAAATAATAATAATAATAATCTTTACAGAAAACTAAGTAGCGTTTTTGCATCTTCGTTTTTATTTCTTTTATCAAAAAAACATAAAAAATAACACAAATATACCATGGGCTTCACACGTATACATACGCGCACACAAACATATACACACACATGCACGCACGCTCACACAAACATACACATATGTGAGCGTGCGTGCGTGCGTGCGTGTGTGTGTGCATGTGTGTGTGTGTGTGTGTGTGTGTGTGTGTGTGTGTGTGTGTGTGTGTGTGTGTGTGATTATGCTCTATTTTTGTTTACAGCATCACGATTGATGCGACTCTTGAATAGGTTGAAAATAGTCCAAGTCAGCGTAACATAGTTTTGAACAATACGACATGATATAGAGTAGAATTTTTTGCGTCATTTGTGTTTGCTCGTGGTACGTGGAATAATGGTGTACGTCTAGTTCGGTATATATATACCGATTTATATATATATATATATATATATATATATATATATATATATATATATATAATTGGTAAAAATAGCTCAATTTGTTACGGTTGATCTTTTATTTATAATACCATGTTGTTCAGTTGGTATTGATTTTAAGATTATGGCACTAATGTGTATAAAGAAAAGTTTTTCAAAAATCTTTAAAAACGTGTTTAAAATGGAGATTGGGTGGTAGTGCTCAATTCTATTTTTTGGTCCACTCTTATGTATTATTAGAGCTTCCTTTCACTTACTAGGAAATGTTCCATAGCTGTTAACAGACATATTAAAGGTTATTGAGAGAGGCTTGGCCAAGTGTTTTGCACATTTATGTATAAATAGCAACATTTATGTATAAATTCAACAGCATCTCTCGAAATCCTGGGAACTTGAGGAATTACCTGCAGACACTGCTTCCCTGAAAGAAAATCAGTGTGATATTTTATACAATGATACCACCTACAGCGATGAAAATGGCAGATTTTGCGTAAAAATTGCTTTTCGTGATTCTCCAGATGTATTGGGCGAATCTTACAACCTAGCTCAAAAAAGATTATTCCAAATGGGGAAAAAGTAAAAATAAATTTATGCAAGAGTTTAGTCGTTCATACTAGGGCATATGACTGAAGTGACAAGTCCATCGCCGGGAAACTACAAAATTACGAGTAGTCTTCGATGCCTCAGCTCCAATATCTAGTGGTATCTCTAAACGACATTCAGTATGTTGGTCCGGTTGTCCAATATGACTTGTTTTCAATATTGGTAAGGTTGAGACAACACAAGTTTCTTATTTCGGCTGCCATCAAGAAGATCGCCATCCGCAAATGATCATATGGCGTGACAGTGAAGATCTTCCGATAAAGCAATTTCAATTAAACACGGTAACGTATGGTACAGTATCAGCACCTTTTCTGAGCACATGATGCTTGTTACAGTTATCAAGGCATGTTACAGTTATGTTAGAAAGGATATCTGAAATAATTAAAAGGGATTATTACGTCGACGATCTTTTGACAGGCAGCAATACCTTACTGGAACTTACTCATATTATTAATTTAGTTATTGACATTCTTAATTTTGCGTGTTTTCCGCTACTTAAATTCCATACCAACTTTCCTTTAATTTTTGAAAGTAATTCAAATACTCATATATCCGAGAACTTAAACTTTTGTTTGCAGTCTCACACTGGGGCTTATATGGGACCCAGTTGCTGAAATCTTGAAATTTCCAACCAGCATCGGATATACTTAATTGATTGATTAACTAAACTAATGATTGATTAACTAAACGCCTAAAATTATCAAATTCAGCTAAATTGTTTGATCCCCTCGGCTTATTGAGTCCGTGTACAATTATACCAAAAATTATACTTCAAAATTATGGCTTTTAACATTGCACTGGGATGATACCGTTCCTTGTGGAATAAGTAATACATGACTTTAGTTTATTACTAAAGTAGAAAATTTATCTAAATTACAAATTCCCCGGTACGTTATTAGTGACGAACTCGAAAACATTCAACTCCATGCCTTTTGTGATGCTGTTCAAGATGCATATGCTGCGTGTATTTATCTACGATCAATAGACAACTTAGGACATATTAAAGCTAATCTACTTTGCGCAAAAACGAAAGTAGCACCCTTGAAACGACGATACCTTGATTACAGTTCTGCGGTATTGAAAGCTTTGAGATTTAAAAATATTTCAGAATTATATACTCCTAAATACAGGCTACTAAGTAAACCAACTAGAAGACTCAGGATTCTACCCATTTCAAATTAGTCCTCTTGATGTATTGCATATATTTGTAAAAAGTATGTAAACTAGAAAAATGTCAATAAAGAATTATTATTATTATATTTTTGGGCTGACTCTTCACTAGTGCTTAGCTGGTTATCCTCGAAGGCACGTGATTCAAACCTTTCGTCGCCAATCGCGTTTCACAAACACAGGAGTTAACTTTTTTGACTTCTGGAGGCATGTACCAGGAGCTGATAATCCAGCGGATTTAGCCTCACGTTGTTTAGATCCTCAACGCAAGCATAGTGCCAAGATTTGGAGGTAAGGCCCACAATTTTTATAAGAAACTGAAGATAAGTGGCCCAGTAATAATAAAATAATGCGTGAAGTTCCTGAAAAAAGAGCTTACCCTAGTAATATTTACTGAAACTATGGGGTGGTACCACGACCTCACAGAATACCAATGTGAAGTAGAGGTTTACCTCTGCGTTTCGCTTGGTGAGTGCAGGTGGCCAGAGGCCCTTTTTACTGGAAATGAGGCATTCCATCCTAGTCCTCACGGGTGACAACGCATCTACATTTTGATTAGCAAACGAGGATAAATGTAGATGTCTATGGGCCACAGCAACCACTTACCATCAGGTGGACTGTGTGCTCGTTTGTCACCCAATCCTATAAAAATAAAGCAACTGTAAATACATATAACACTGTAAATTTCGCGAGGTTTTCAAAATTATCTACTCTACAAAGAAATATGGTTTACGTGTTAAGGTTTATCTCTTAGATAATCTAAGGTTTATCTATAATTTAAAGCATAAAGGTTAGAAACAAACAGGCTATTTAACAGTTAATGAGCTTGAAAATTCTTTTAATAAAGCATTTTTAATAATAAGCAAATTTTTTCTTAATAAAGCAACATCAATTAGAATGTTCTGATTCAGATATTAAACTACTTGTAAGTAAATAAAAAATACCCTCCCGGTCACGTTTATTATCCCTGCGACCTTTTGTTTATGAAGACGGAATTCTCCCCGTAGGAGGTCGTATTCAAAATTCACCTGAGAATTATAATAGAAAACATCCAATGTTACTAGACTCTATTCACATCTTTACTAAGCTATTGTTTAGTTAGTAACATAAAAAGCTTATGCATTGCGGTCCACAGCTGTTATTATCTAATCTACGACAAAATTATTGACCTATCGCGGGCAGACAAGCCGCTAGAAGCATAGTAAAAAATTATAAATTATGTACAATTATGAATGCTAAAAGTATGAACCCTACTAACCTATACTGGGTAAACTTATCAGCGGCTAGGATGACACCTAATTTGCTGTTTGAAATATCGGTTGTAGATTTTGCAGGATCTTTCGCTATTCGAGACCGGGTCGCACGTGGTTCAAAATAATTAAAAGTTATCTTTGTCTTTTTGTTTGTTTAATCTGACCTTAGCACTGATGTGTTTTTCTTAAGCTTAAAAAGATTCATTTCTCGCAGAGGAAAACCTAGCGAAATATACTATGATAATGGTCGAAATTTTGTGGGCGCAAACAATGACCTCTTACAGTTTTTAGAATCAAACAATAAATCCATATCTTCTTTTGCGGCCGATGAAGATATCAAATTTAATTTCTCGACGGCTTACTCACCCCCACTTTGGTGAGCTTTGGGAAGCAGGTATAAAATCTGCCAAGCATCACATACATCGCTTAGTAATGTCCATTTCACTTACGAGGAACTATCGACATTATTTGTTCAAATCGAAGCAATTTTAAACTCCAGACCCCTCACTCCCCTTTCTTCTGTTCCAACCAACTTACTTATATCAACCCCCGGGCTCTTCCTGATCGGCAAACCACTCACATCGTTACCTTCACCAGCACTGCAATAAGTTAACATGACTTGACTTAAACAATTCCAGCAAATTGAAAAAAATGAAACAACATTTTTGTGAAAGGTGGCGCCATGAATATTTGTGTGAACTTTAATAACGATGAAAATGAAGAGTCAATCACGGAGAGCTACTTCAAGGAGATCTGTTTGAAATGAAAAAAGATAACCTGTTTGTAATGAAAAATACGACCCCTACCCCACTTAAGTGGGGTCGTATTTTCAAACTCTATCCTGGTACAGATTGCATAGCACGTGTCGCGGATATTTTGACAACAAAGGGCATTATTCCTGCTTAGACAACACTACTAAGGCTAATACACTAACATATCTTTCAACTATTCCCACTCCCAATCATTCTTCTTTTGTTTTCAAGCCATTCTCTGCTTGTGACGTTAAGAAGGGCGTTCTATCTATTACTTCTGATGCAGTGGGACTGTGTCAGTCGTAACATGATTCTTCCCATTCTCGATATTATTCTTCCTATTATTTGTCAAATCCTTAACTTCTCCATTTCTACAAGTAGTTTTCCATCATCTTGGAAAAATGCTGAAATTATTCCTATTCCAAAGAAAAGTAGTCCTACATCCTTTTCCGAATATCGTCCTATCTCTTTACTGCCCTTCTTATCTAAAGTCCTTGAACGCCTTGTTTACACCCAGTTCAACAGTTTTCTTTGTGCGAATGCTCTTCTTAATCCTTTACAGTCAGGATTTCGACATGGACATAGTACTACCACAGCATTGGTGAACATCACCGATGATATCCGATTAGGATTGGAAAACGGTGAAGTGACTGTTCTTTGTATATTAGATTTCAGTAATGCTTTTAATACCGTTGACCATGATGTCCTACTCGGAATAATGCGCTCTTTTAACATATCTCCAACAGCAATTGGTCGATTTCAGAGTTACCTGTCTGGTCGCCAGCAACGTGTACGTATCGACGATACATTATCATCTTGGTGTGACGTACTTGTTGGTGTAGTGCAGGGAGGCGTTTTATCTCCTTTACTTTTTGCAGTTTTCAATATCCAATAAATTAACTTCTTCCTACCACCTTTATGCAGATGATCTACAAATATATACAAATGCTTATCCTAACGATCTCCCCAATGCTATCAATGTCGTTAATGTAGATCTCGATCGAATTCTTGAGTGGAGTAATGCATATGGCCTTTACGTTAACCCAGCAAAATCGCAAGGAATTATCATGGGCAGCGCGCAATTGTTGCCTAAGTTGAGCCTAGATTACCTGCCTCTAGTATTTGGTAAAACTATTATTCCTTACAGAGATTCAGTAAAGAACTTAGGTAATCTGTCTTGGGGACAGCACATCAAAGAAATTAATCGCAAAGTTTATGCCTCGGCAGCCTCCTTGCGTAGATTACGTAACTTTCTTTCCATTTTCACCAAAACTATGCTTGCGAAGTCCCTTCTCTTCCCTATTTTTGACTACGCAGACGTCGGCTATCTAGATCTCACCGAAGCTCAGCTCGATAAACTTGACCGAATTCAGAATTTTTTCATAAGGTTTATATTTGGAATGCGCAAATATGACCATGTATCTCTTTTTCGTACTAAGCTCAAGTGGTTGCCAATACGACTTCATCGGAATGCTCACATACTTCATCTACTCTATAGTGTTCTCTTTAATCCTTTTTACCCTTCTTACCTCAAAAATCGGTTTGAGTTTCTTCATGATTCCCATTCGCGTAACTTGAGATCAGCAGAGAGTTTGAAGTATGAATTTGCCACTATACACTAGGAAATTTATGAACAAGTCTTTTACTGTACAGGCCGTTCAGTTATGGAATGAACTCCCATTGTCAGTAAAACGCGCACCATCCCTACCGGTATTTAAAAAACTAGTTAAGAATCACTACCTCGCACTTTAAATTCTAACTTCACTTCCACACTAGCCATTAAATAATATATTATATGTGTCATATCAATTTCATTTAATTAATTAAATAATTCAATATATATGTATTTATTTTTTTTGTATGTATATATGTTTGTAGTATGTGTATGTATAATATGTATATGTGCTTATTCTTTTTTATCTCTTTTTTCTCTAACATACCAATTTGCCCTGCCCTTGTCATATTCGTGCAATCCTGTCCATTCATTGGTTGTTTGGAAGAAATTGCTATCAGCAATAAGAACGCCCATTGCATACTTCTTTTATATATATAATTTCTGTAATTTATGTATGGTGTGCAATAAAGAATATTAAATAATAAAAAAATAAATAATTATTCGTCGCGTCATTAGCAACTTGTGTCCTTTACCTGTTTTGACGTCCAATGGAGCAATTCTTCGAAATCCCAATGTTTTATAAGGGGGAAGGATGTTCGTGCCTAGATAACATAAAAGCATCGGTTTGCAAGACTGAGAGGAGCTCAACAAGAAGAGGGAGCGAATCGCAGCGATGTCATACGAAGATTACCGAGCGGACATTTACCGAGCTTCAATTACGAACATTATTATATAGATCATCACCATAGATTAATGATAAGTCATCGCGCGCTCTGACTAGACACCGCCGGCGCTCATGTAAAATGCGGCAACAAATACTACGCCGAAATCGGCGTACCCGAGCCAGTCGCGTTGCAGGCAACGTGTGAGGTGAACATACCGAATGTTTTATTAAATTTTGATCATAATCCGAAGTAAAATACCAGTTTACGTATGGAAACTGTGTAAAAATAATACTACAAGAAATAAGAAAGACATTGGAATCACATACTATCATTAAGTATCACACATTTTCGAAATTTTAATATAAAATAACACGAGCCATAAATAAGTTACAAAATATCAATGACGCTATTCAGTGTTGCCGCGAATGCAAAAATAAAGTTCCCCGTGGCTGAGATTTTTATATGTGAATTTATTGTTACTATATTTTATAATTAATATATTTAACTTATTATATTATAACCTAATTGTATATTATTTAATGTTAATTTCTGTAGTATTGCTCAAATGACATAATTGCCGTTTATTAGGGTTCCGTATCCAAAAAGTATTAACGGGACCCAAGTCTCCACTATCGTTCCGTCTGTCTGTCAGTAGGCTGTATCTTATGAACCGTAATATGTAGAATTTTCACAGAATGTGTATTTGTATTGCTGCTATAACAACATAAAATAAAAAAGAAAACAAGTAAAATATTGAAGCACCCAAAAAATCACGTTTCTTGTATGAAGACCATACAAGTGATTTTTTTTGTATTGATATGTGTTTTGTTTACAGACTAAAGCGAAACCTGGATTAACACGCAAATAAAATGATGCTGTGTGTATGGTGGGATTGAAAGTTTATCATAAGCTTTTACCGCCGGGTAAAACCATAGATTCGGATCTCTATTACCAATAAATAATGAGACAAGCAAGAAATAGAAATAAAAAACGGCTGGCATTAATAATCAGAAAAGGAGTGGTCTTTCATCATGATAACGCTATATCACAAGATTAGTTATCTGTTTGAGACTTTCAATACACACTAACATTCTAAAAATCCAGTATTTGCTTGAGTACTTAAAACTGGTTTAAAAGTTTTAGTTATTATTTTCTTTAGTTGCTTGTGTTCTTTATAAGAAAGCTTTCTGGAGGTTTTAATATTTAAGTTTATAATTTTTTTTCCATTATAAATGAGATGACTAAATCCATGTTCCTTCAAATCTCTGGTATTGAATATATCAAATAAAACTACTTGTCGCATTTTTTTAATCAAAATCCCAAGATTTCTACAGCAACGTTTATTTTTTATAATATCACTACCTAAAAGATGGTAACAAATTATCAAACAGAATGGACCCATATATATTATAATTAAATGTAATAAAACTTTAAAACAAAAACGTCTTGAATTTGTATACAATACACGAAGAAACTTTTTCCCTGGTCTTATATATAAAACTAAAGGTGTAACAAAATAGTACTTAATAACTTAGGGAATGATTCCGCCCGTCAACATGTGTTTTTTATTATGGGATCATCTTCGAAATTTTTAATTTATACGTGATGGACCCATACTGCATTTATGTTACTGGTATAGTTGTAGCACGAATGGGTCAACTCGACCGGGGAAGGACCACGCTCTCACAGAATACCAGTGCAAAGTAGGAGCTTAACGCTGCTGTGTTTCTTATGGTGAGTGTAGAGAACCGGAGATACTTTTTACTGGAAACGAGGCATTCCATCTTAGTCCTCAGGGGTTGCAACGCATCTGCATTTTGATTCTTAACCGAGCATAGATGTATATGTCTATGAGCCACAGCAACCACTTACCATCAGGTGGACTGAGTGCTCGTTTGTCACCCTGATCCTATAAAAAATATCTCAAAGTCAGTTATTCCATACAAAATTTCGTACAAACTTGCTCAAAATGTATGGAAGACCTGATTTTTCTTGCGATTTGGAAGATAGATCTATAGTAAAAGTTGTTCATATTGACGCGTAGAATAGAAAGCACTATTTTGATTACACCATATATATAACTATTTTTTTAATAATTTGTGAATATTAGTTAGATATGTAAATAAAAAAATTAAAGTTATAAAAAGGAGGCCTTATCATTTATATGTCATTTATTCAGAAGAAAAACGTATACATAATATACACAAATATATTGATACATTTGTTATTAATAAACTATTCATTTTTAAGTATTTCTGGAATACATTCATAACTATGAACTTAACTACTAAGCCATAGCATAAAATAAATTTTCCCGTTAATCGGGTAATAGTTAAGCTGCTGGCATATACAATTTTTCACGCACTATAAACTAGAATCATGCAAATTGTCTTATACACACTACAATATTAAGATGCCACATTCATGGAGCTGTTACTTGCAGGGAGCGCGGTATCTAGTCAGAGCGCGCGATGACTTATCATTAATCAATGATCATCACATAAGTCTCATCATACATCATTTTTTAGTTCATTTTGATAAAATAAATTTGCTTCGTTAATATAAAGTTAATATATACTAATGCATGTTATTCAATAACCACAAACCACATCCGAAATTATTGAAAGGAAATAAAATAAGCAAGAGAAATTAGAAACAACACACAGTAACTTTTAAAAAGGGTTATCTGTATTGAATAAATATTAATTATATTCTATCCACCGGCGAATTAACTTGTGCTGACTTGTTGGATAGAATAGTGCAGATAAAGTCCTAGCTAAAGGGACATTTGGGCACTCCAAGTGCTCGCCATGTTGGATTGCCCAACATTGCAAGGAGGACAACCTCATTAGAGTTACCCAAGTCTCTGTGACATTTAGATATACAAGATATTTATTTATTGGATTTACCAGGATAATAGTGTACTAGATTTTAATTTAGTAACTGAGAAAAATCGGAGACACTTTTCATAGACGTAATTGCATTATATGATAGATGTTCACAGGTCCACGCTCTATTGGCTGACTCTCATAGACCGATGGTACGGTAAACCGACACGACTGGAGAGAGTTCAGGCGCAGGACCAAGGGTTTTTCGTGCTATCTGAAGCACGAGGGTGAGATACCGACAACTTCCTCACTTCGGGAAGCTACTGAGATTTTCTTGACTTCTAACATAATATGAAAACATTTCTTCCTCTACGTCGCTGACAAATTTTATAAATTGAATAAAAATTGTTGCGAGACGAAATTAAGCAAATAACTTTTGCAAACCGTGTAATTACTTCCCTTTTATATAAAAAAATAACAATAAATTTTCTTTTAAAGGGAAGAAGTTCTCTTAAATTATACATATTAATACGTTAGACGTGATGCTTTCATAAATAACGGTTATCAGTTGAGAAGAAGGAATAGTGATGTTAGTGACCTTCGGCCCCGGACTGTAAGGAATTGCTGGTAGAGAGAAAGGGCGATCGTTAAATAAAATGCACGCCTACCTTGTCACTGCCGCCCTCGTAGTTCTTCCACGCTCCGGAGTCAGGTTTTGCAACAAGCTAACGCTTCTTCCATTATTTGCGGATACAAAACTTCACTATTTTGATTATATATATATATATAGATATATATGGTCCTTACATATGAAATTAGCGTTTTGTCGTACTGACCACTTTGATCTGAAATATATCCTCTTTGGTTTAGAATTCCAAATTCAAATTTATAAATTCATTTAGCTGCTACATTTGAGTTTTTAAAACAGTCATTCATTTGTTTTTCTTCATTATTTTTTCTTTGGCGTCGCTAATTACCGCACAATGGAAAATATGAAATATCGATATATTTACGAGTACGAGTTCTACCATGGCACCAGTGTTGCAGAAACAGCTCGAATAATTAATGATGTGTACGTGTGTTTTTAGTTTCAACGTTTTGGTTCTGGAAACTTCGACCTTCAGAACCAACCTCGTGGATTGCCGGAGACCAAAGTGAAAAATGAAGAATTAAAGGCTATTGTGGAAGCGGATACATCACAAAGCACTTCAGGGATAGCTACAGGCTTCGGGGTAAGTGATAAAACTGTATTAATCCACTTGAAGCAATTCGGGAAAGTAAAAAAACTTGAACGATGGGTACCTCATGAATGAATCGAACTTGCGAACTTGCGAACGTGCAATCGAAATTGTGCAAAAGGATCACCAGTTTCTTTGCTGATCGGAGCATCAAGGTCGTAGTAGACGGTTCATGCTCTGATTTCAAGCCTATCAACGCTGGAGTTCCACAAGGCTGCGTGCTATCACCAACGCTGTTTCTCCTGCATATCAATGATATGTTGCTAACTGGTAGCATTCATTGCTATGCAGACGACAGCACTGGTGATGCCTTATATAGCGGCCGTGCCAATATTTCTCGGGAAAACGTCGCTGTATACCGGGACAAACTTTTGTCTGAAGTCGAGTCTTTGCTTAACAAAGTCTCGGATTGGGGCCGAATAAATCTAGCCCAGTTCAATCCCCAGAAGATACAAGTTTGCGCGTTTACTGCTAAAAAGAACCCCTTTGTCGTATCTCCTCAGTTTCAAGGCACTCCCCTTGCTGCCTCAGCTAGTATCGGAATCCTTGGTGTGCAGTTTCGTGGTCACTTGGAAGGGAAGGCCAAATTGGCCTCTAAAAAGCTTGGCGTGCTCAGCAGAGCGAGACAGTATTTCATGCCGGCACATCGCTTACAACTTTACAAAGCGCAAGTTTGGCCCCACATGGAATACTGTTATAATTTATATATATTATTCTTCTTCATTTAATATTAATATATTATCATACTTCATTATTTAATATTAATATATTAAATAATGAAGGGATTTTAAATCGAATCATTACTTGTGATGAAAAGTGGATACTGTACGATAATCGAAAGCGCTCGTCGCAATGGCTGAACCCTGAAGACCTAGAAAAATCTTGCCCTAAACGAAAATTTACTCAGAAAAAGTTACTTCTAAGTGTTAGGTGGACTAGCGCCGGTGTCGTTCACTACAGCTTTCTAAAATATGGCCAAACGATTACGGCAGATATCTATTGTCAGCAACTGCAAACCATGAAGGAAGAACTCGCTGCTAAACAACCGAGATTGGTTAATCGCTCTAGGCCACTTCTTCTTCACGACAACGCAAGACCATACACTGTATAACAAACAACCACTAAGTTTTGAAAAAGTAAGAATTTGGAAAACTTCTTACAAGGAAAAAAATTCAACTCTGATGTAGCAGTCAAAACCGCCTTCAAAGAGTTTATTGATTCTCGCCCCATGAGATGGCAAAAGTGCATAAATAACAACGGTGCATACTTTGATTAATTAATTACATTTTACAAAAAAAATTTACTTAATATTCCTCCCGTACAAAACGCCAATTTCATGTGTAAAGATCTAATATATTTATATAAGGCAAAAGATAATATCCGAAATATAACAATATATAGAGGATATATTTAGAAAAAATGTATAGTAGCTGTGCTAGCGTGAAGTACAAGGACTCGTAGCTTACTTACAGCTGATCTGGTCTTGAAATTACTGAACCGCCAGAAGTTCAGGTTTGTAGATATCTTAACCCCTAACAACTGAAGACGGTTGGTGTATTCCAGTGATACATTTCGAATAGAAGGGATACACTTATATTTTGGAGGCGATGAATTTTACAAAATTGGCATCGCTCCATTTGGAGACTGCCTGTAGTGTGAGATTTACGCGCTCAACCATAGCTTCCCATTCGGACTGAATTTGATCCCTTCTAGCCTAAGGACTTGGTTGGGATCTCTTCATGACTGTATTGTCGTCTGCGAACTCATAGATATCGGGCATAAGCAGATCACAAATATGCAGTAGGAAGAGAATAGTGGAGAGTACGGACCCCTGAGGAACACCAGCGTTTAGTCGCCACAGGATCGGATAAGCAGCCATCGACGACGAAGGTTTATATCCAATCAATCAGATCAGGGGATAAGCTATACGCTAGAAGCACACCCAAAAGTCAATCTCTGTCAAAGGCCTTTGAGACATCAAGGGAAACAGCTAATGCTTCCTTACTGTTATCGTGTGCCTCGTCCCGTACATGCGTAATATACTCTAGAAGGTCTCCAGCTGACAGATTTTGGCGAAACCCGTACTCACGGTCACTTTGGAGGTAATTCTGTTCTAGGTATGCCATTAAGCGGGCAATAAATATACGCTCCATAATCTTGCAGAGTATGGGGGTAACTGAGATTGGCCAGCATTCAGGATTTTGGCACTATTTCAGTCCTGAATGAGAGGCACAACTCGTTTGCACAAGCCTTAAGAACTATAGTCAGGATACCATCTGGTCCACTAACTTTATTAGCAAGGTTTTAAGAACCTCCTTATTTGTGATACAAACCTCCGACACAGAAGTCTCGCAGTAAGTTAATTCAGAAGGAACGTTGTTGGCACTGTCCAGACGCGAATCGCAGACAAGAGAGACGCGAACAAAATTGGCTTTTTCTTTAGCCGTATGTGCTAGTGTGCCGACAGAAGTTTTCCTCGACCGGTTTTGCAAGAGCTCCAAAAAGCTCTAGTACTGGATGGTCTGGCTGATAGTTTTGCTCCAATATATTTAATGCGATCGAGACTGGCTTTCCGTAAAGCATTTTTGTAGGACTAGGCGCCCTGGTTGAAAGCTCTCTTCTTGGAGCTTTATCCGGAGCTTCGCGGTTTCGAACGTTAACCCAAGATAGATACGCTAAATGATTATACTTTTCAGATATTTCAGCCCGACCCGGAATTCAAACCCGGGACCTCATAATCAGCAAAAGCGTTTACGACCAGTAGGCCAATGAACCAATCAAAAAAATGGTTTTAATTCCCTATCGAAGCTAATAATTCGACAAATACATAAATTGTTTTGTCTTTGATTAGTTTGTGTGTTGATTATCCTCATATTACTGCACACAGATAGGTTATAACGAGTGAGTGTTTCTGTATCAGTATGTTAATATATTTGTGGGCACTTAATTATGTTTCATAGTTGATTTCACAGTACTGAAAGGTTGTGACGTAGTTTTTATTAGTTAGTATGACATGAAGTAAACAAATAACTGTATCAGGAGATGAAAATAAGAACAAGCGTCTCTAGGAGGTTGTATGCTATAGAATAGAATGATTTTTATTCAATATGGATTATTACATAATACTTATTGAAAGTCATTATTTTATCTACCACTGGTTCGGAAAATACCTCTGTCCTGGGAAGAACCAGCAAGAAACCCAGCGGGACTTTTTTTAAACATAATTTCACTTAACAATAATTTTATTTATACAATTTTAAATGAATTTTCATAGAACCAGCATGGTGGCGATCACCTTATTCCCAGGGGTTATTTTCATTCATGTATTCCTTGATATTATAATAACCCTTTTTGTACAGTTTTTCTTTAATAAAACTTTTAAACTTGTTTATTGACAAACTTTCTGGGGTTCTGTTGTAAAAGCGTATACATTGCCCCATAAATGAATTACTAATTCTGTGGAGTCTTGTAAGTGGCATTACAAGCTTATGTTTGTTCCTAGTGTTTAAGGTATGAACATCCTTATTCTTATTAAAGCTATTTATGTTTTTAAGTACATACATTATATTTTCATAAATATATTGCGATGCCAAAGTTAATATGTTTATTTCTTTAAACTTTTCTCTAAGGGACTCTTTACAATTTAGATTTTAAATCGCCCGTACGGCTCTCTTTTGAAAAACAAATATAGCTTCAATATCAGTCGCATTACCCCATAGCAAAATTCCATAAGACATTACGCTATGAAAGTAACTAAAATACACTAACCTAGCTGTCTCAACATCTGTGAGACTTCTAATCTTTCTTACAGCATATGCTGCAGAACTAAGTCTGCTTGCTAATTTAGATATATGGGGGCCCCATTGAAGTTTCGCGTCAATAGTAACACCGAGAAAAACAGTGGTATCCACAAGACTCAACTCCTCCCCATTTAAGAGCACATTGGTTTTCGAATGTTTTACATTAGGTATTGTAAATTTAATACATTTTGTCTAATTGCCGTTTAAGAGCAAATTGTTGGCGTTAAACCAATGTACTAGTTTCGATAGAGCATTATTTACATCGTCATATTTAATTGACTGCCGTTTCAGTTTGAAAATTAAAGAGGTATCGTCAGCAAATAATACTATATCGTGATTGTCCCCTACAAGATAAGGTAAGTCATTAATATAGATTAAGAACAGGAATGGGCCAAGAATCGAGCCCTGAGGAACGCCCATTGATACTACCGATCCGGAGGAACATTTACCATTAATGACTACTTTTTGAGTTCTGTTACTTAAATATGAAGTAATAAGTTTAAGCGCCAAATTTTTTACACCGTAATGTTGTAGTTTCCTGATTAATGTATCATGATGAACACAATCGAAAGCCTTGAAAAGGTCACAGAAAATACCTAAGGCATCTTGTGAATTCTCCCAGGCATTAAAAATATATTTCATAAGCTGAACACCGGCGTCCGACGTCGAGCGACCCCTTGTAAAACCAAATTGATTTTTATGAAGTAATTTATTTGTATTAAAAAAAATTAACAATTGATCCAAAATTATTTTTTCAAAAATTTTACTAGGAGTTGGTAGTACAGAAATAGGTCTATAATTAGCGGGGTCCAATGTACTACCAGATTTAAATAAAGGTATTACTTTACTTTACTTCATTAAATCAGGAAACACACCAGAATCGATACAAGTATTAAAAATAATAGCAAGATGAGGTGCAATTAAATCTATTATGGACGCAATCACTGTAACGGAAATTCCCCACAAATCTGCGGTTTTCTTTACATCAATGGTTTTGAAGTATTTTACAATATTATGCGGTAATACTTTTTCAAATCTAAATTCTTTTAAACAGGTATTAACATTCTGTTTAAGTAATGATTCGGCGACAGTTGGAGAAGCATTCAATGACTCTGTAGTCAAGATAGGAACATCAGTGAAATATTTCTCAAACACCGCTGCAACTTCTTGATTTGATTTAGTCAATTCATTATTAATTTTTAATTGATAGTTTGAGTTACGAGGTTTCTCTTTACCGGTTTCACTGTTAATTATACGCCACGTCATTTTAATTTTATTCTTAGCTGTCTTAATTTTGTTACTAATATGTAATAATTTGGCTGTGGAGCAAACTCTTTTAAACATTTTAGAATAATTTTTTACATATTCTTTAAATGCTTTTAAAGAAAAAATTATACGATCTTTCATGGTAAAGGTCATATAACCTTCGTCTGCTTTTATGAATTCCTACTGTCGCCCACTCATTAAATGCCTTGCGACTGTTTCTGGAGAATGTTTTAGAAGTGAATGTTTTATTAAATTCATTGTTTATAAAGGTAAATAATTCTCTATATAAATAGTCTGCATTGTTCTTATAAGAAAGGGATGGAAGGATTTTTAACATATTACTTCTAAATCTCTCCAGGCGTTTTGCATTAATAGAAACAAACACAATTTTCTCAATTACCTATTTTTTGTGCATATAAGGTAACGAAACCAGTTGTCCATAGTGATCTGAACTAAGTTTTTGAATTATTGATTTGTTGATTGGTACAACACCTGTAAAAATATTATCAATACAAGTTGCACTACACCCTGCAATACGTGTAGCTTCAAAGAAGCTCAGTGCTCAGTGGTTTATCTGTATCGCTAAGGCATTTAATGTAGTATTCAATCTGACGGGTTAAGGAATAAAGAAAAACCAATGAAAAAAGAACGAAGCAACATTCCATGTAGTTAGGTAGCGTACCTGCAGCCTTATTTATTGCCTTTATCATCCAGTAGATTCGATTTTCGTTTGTTTACTCTGAAATACTATGGAAATTATGATAATGCGGTAAAGTTAATTTTATTTACTGTGTAGTATAATTCGCGGAAAACATCGACGTCGGTTTTGAAAGTAAAAATTTTAGATTACTTTCGTAGAACAGTATATTATACAAAAGTTGCAGCCCACTGTATATACACGATCCTCAGCCGAGCATAGACATTCTTTCATTTATGAAAGGTTTTTTGAGGAAGGAAGAGTCCACTGAATTGCCCCAATGCGAGTTTACAAGCTATTAATGTCTCAAATTCTTCTTATGATGTTTTTAATTAATGCCGAGAACTTGGTAAATAAACACTTAAGATAGTAATCACTTATAGCAATGGTGCCGGAGATGATTTAACTGATGAAATTAAATCTATTTTATTTTCACAAAATGCGATCAAACATAATATTAATTCTAATTGCAAGTAAATTTGTTACATAACAACAATAATTTATTTTATAGATATGAATTTGTTTTCCCAGCTTTACACTATTGTATACGGAAGAATTAAAAATATAACGAACTTAAGAAAAATAAAAATAATATAAAATAAGCAACCATGAAGAAGCAAGATAATTCGCAACCACATATTATCATCCTTTATGGGTGACAGATGTAAATAGAACTGGGTGTGAGCAATAGTTTCTTCCTGATAACAATTCAAAATAATAAAACCTACGACTACCAACCCGCCTTCCAAGCGTTAAAATTATGGAAAATGTCTAATAATATGAAATGAAAATAATAGTATTTAACAGTTAAATGCAGAACTTAATTTTTAAAATTGAAAATACCTAGTCAGGTCATAAATTCTGTCACATGTTTAATATAAAATAATTGAAACAAGTTTATTCATTATGTAACCATTTATATACCAATATGAACTTAACAAAACATAGATTCTTATGACACTAAAGTTTATTCAAAATGACCTCCGTGATTTTGAATACAGGCCTTCAATCTGCGCGGCCAGTCGTCTATCGCAGCACGAACGAGGTCCATGTCAATATCGGCGGCTGCCTTAATCAAGGATGTCTTGAGTGACTCCAAATTGGGATGAGGCTTTGAGCACGCCTTTTCCTCCAAGTGTTGTCATATCTTGTAATCTAACGGATTCAAATCTGGACTGGAGGAGGGCCAGTCTTCGTGCCGGATGAAGTCGATTTCACGCGCCGCCAGCCAGTCTTGTGTGCTCTTCGCTCTATGAGCTGGCGCCGAATCTTGTTGGAATACCCAGTGCCTGTTATTGAACATGGTATGAGAAACAGGTTCCACAAGGTTCGTCAGGACTGTATTTTGATACACAATTGCATTCGTTTTTACACCTTTCTCACAAAAATGTACCTCTGCTAAGCACCAATAAGAAACTCCCAACCATACAATGAACGAGGATGGAAAATGACCTCGTTGGACACGCAGAATACGGTTGCTCGCTTCTTCACTACTGTGTGCGTACACCTTATCATTTTGTTTGTTGTAGCTCTCTTCTACGGTAAAAATGTTTTCATCCGAATAAAGAATTTCCCGATATTTTTTTCCCGCGTACCGCTTCAACAAAGCGCGGCATCTCTTCAGCCTCAGGTCCATTAGACGAGCATTCAAACGATATCCTGTTTTTCTTTAATATGCCCGAAGCCTTAAGTCTTCATTTAACACCTGCTTAACCCCATCTGAAGGGCCAACAGTTTCTGCATACGTTTGGGATTTCTTTGAATTCGCGCCTTCACAGCTTTTATCACTGCTGGAGTCCTAACAGACCGAGGGCGACCACTTCTTGACCTGTCATCTACACTAGAGTCTTCATTGTATCGTTTGATGGTACGATAAACGAATCTTTTGGTTATATTCAAATTTTTCAGTATGTCAAAAATTTGAATTGGCTTGTAACCGCAACGATGCAACGCAATAACTGCAACACGGTCTTCTTTAAGCGTCCACTCCATATTTAAAAATGAGTAAAATTCTAAAATGTATACAGTTTTATTTTCATGAACAATTCGAAATTCGAATTCAATAAACTTTTTTGTGGCCAGCATTCTAAAAGAAATTCTTTTACTGTGTGACAATACTTATGATTGACTATGTATTCTTGTAAATTACGTATATAATATCATCTACTAGGATAAGGTCTAAGTTATTGCCTGACCTATCATTATGTTGTTATAATACTTAGGAAAAAACTGTAAATTACACTATCATTTTGTATGGATTATTTATGCTCCTATAAATTTTGATATCGAGATAAATTTCTCATTTTATATATGTACTTGCCCTTGGAAAACCCTCGTAAAGCTAGTTTGCTTTTATAAATATTGCAAAGATTGTGAAAACATCGACTGAGTTTCCATGAGTGTTGCAAAGAGGAATCATAAAATGTAAGTGCAGTGTAGCTCTCGTCGTAGTATTTTTAAAAGCTTTTATTTAACTTGCAATGTTTGTTTGTTATGGTCAAATCTTGCGACTGAATTTTAAAGCAGTTGAAGTTGAAATTTTGCTTTACATGTTTAGTTTGGATGACAATGCATAATAAGTTTGTAATGTGATCAAAATAATGTAAGCAAGAGAATGGTCCCACGGGTGTGTAAAATTCAGCTTACGCGGCAATCCCCTATAACCGCGTGTGAACTGTTTGTGTGAACATGATGTTTTTCCTCATTTCTGACGAATATACCTTGTACTGTCTTACGTGAAACATGTCTTTCATTTTAAACGACTAAAAAGCCACATTATTACAAGCTAAGTAACGTCATACTTAATCCAATATGGCGGATGGCTCAAAATGGCAGTCTAGTTATTTTCTGTGGACTTCCATGATATGGGTATGAAATTAAAGGCTTTGCTGCGAAGAATACCAAAACAAAAAGACGTCACTCTAAATCAAATGGGGGCTATGTTTTTTTATGCACCCCCCATGATATAGATATAATGAAAGGGTGCGCTGAGGAGAATACGAATAAAATGACGTCCGCGTTCAGCTCTTCGAGAAGATGGTGTACTACTACCCGACTATACGGTAATATCGGCCTACATCCTGGCAAATACTAGCGGTGGTGAAAAAACTTCAAAGCGGCGGAAAACAGGATGGTTGCCATACCAATATTAAAGAGTTATAACTCGGCAAAGGTTAAGGATAGTTTGGTGGTTCTCGCACAAATGTTGTAGGGACCGACAAGGGTCAACTACTGGCGATAAAAATCAGATGATCGAAATGCTCTTAAAATAATAAAATAAACTTTACATTAAATCAAACCCATAAATTTATTACATTAGACAATTTATATGATATAAAAGCTTGTCGCGAGATTCACCTGTGTACATAAACAAGAATACAATATGTAACTTAACATTGACATATGTAGGTAATTCTAGGAATAAAATAATGCTTTTATAAAACAGATGAATCTGATTTAATTTAAAGTTTATTTTCTTCTTTTTAAAGAATTTCAATAAAAGCTTGTTTTTAATAATATTTTCTACATTTCATTTCGTATTAATTTTAGTTCAAAACACTGACATTAAAGAAATTTTAAACCTTTTCAATCTATTATTTTTTACTCTTACGTAAACTTTATGGCATTATAGCATACTTTTACGTTCCTTAACTAATATTCCATTACATTAACAAATTTTAAAAATATCCATTGTTACTTTATAACGAAATAGTATATAGTTCTGCCATTCTGACGACTATTCCGACCTGGACAGACAGTGAGACAAAAATTAAAAAGGGCAGTTATTTCGATATTACAGAGAGGCAATTCACATATATAAATAAAATGTATAATATGTATGTGTAAGTAAGTATAGATTATTCAATACCTTAAAGGAAAATAAAATTGTAAGTATCTGAAAAACCACTAGGCAAGAAGGGAAGTACGTGATTTTAACGCTTTAAAGCACTGGTATGTGTATTCGTATACGTAAAAGTAGAGCAAAGTAATACCCTACACAATTAACGTCACGGTTGGGCACCGGCCTCCTCCAATACCTGAGAGGGTTTTACAGCTTTAGCCCGACGCACTACTGCAGTGTAAGCTGACAAACTTCACATGACAAACAGGTTTCCTGACTATATTTTCCATTACCTGTAAAAAATTTGCAAATTATTCGCTGAAGATAGCAATATGCATTGCGTTGTTTAAAGAGGTGGTACCTCAGGAGTTAAATGCTCGCGATCCCCGCCGGCACCAACGAATTTGTTAATTGCAATTTTATGTGTTGATTTACCACGTGCTCGGCGGTGAAGGAAAACATCGTGAGGAAACCGACATGTCTCAGAAATAAGAAAAAAAATATTTGTGAAGTTTCACATGTGTTCGTAATTTTCATTTTTGGCAACACGAATTAGGACAGCGCGGCGGACTATTTCAGTCTTGTGTTCAGGCTGTAATTTTAGCTAAAGTTAATTATTATATAAATAATAATTAGTTAAAACTATTAGTTTGCGGGGATCGAAATCGGTTTTCATGCGTCCTTTACCGCTTGACCCTGGAGCTTGTCCTTCGTATTATGTGCCACATAATACCTATATATATATATCAAATAAAATTATATTATATAATGAAATAATTTTTTTACTTTATTTTTTTACGTTTGATTTACTTTTAAGCTTATTTTCCTTTTTATAGAGCATTTAAATAAAATCATGTTTTTTAAACGTTTTTAACCATTAATTTATTTCAACTACGTTTTTTACATGGTCCAGCTGGTAAGGCTGGGCTTTAAATACCAATTGTCACTTTAGCTTACTAATCCATCGTGCTTTATCGTTTGCACTGATTCTAATGCGGATATCCTCCTAACAATATCCGAGGAATTTATTAGGAATATTCATAATGACAACTGTGAAAACGTTTCTTGTCTATAAATTATCTTTTTATTTTTGGGTTGAGTAATTATTAAATGAAAAATATATACACTTACAATCAAATACATATACTATATACAAGCAAAAATAAATCATTTTATAGCCAAACTATGTAATTTCACATCACTGCTCTTAAATAAATTACTCGTAAACTTATACTTGACCCGAAAAACTATCGTGTTTCGTAGAAGTGCGGGATTACATTACACGATACTACATAAACTAAAGCAACCACCTAAAGAGTAAATAACAGAATAGTTTGTTTCTTAATCTAGATATTATTCAGGTTTTCTGATCAAGTTAGAGAAAGCAAAACGTGTTTATCATGAGACCGCGAAAACGGCAAATTTTCGCATACTATTTTTCTTAAATGTTCGAACTAAATATTTGTGTTATAAAATTTTGCGTTTTGAATAACTTAGTGTCGACTTAAAAGAGAAGGAAGTTTAAAACAATTATTTGACTGCATATATATTTCTATATATGATTTGCGATATCTTCGACCATTGTGTTGCGTTTTTGATGATTATTTTTATATATATATATATATATATATATATATATATATATATATATATATATATATATATATATATTTATATATGTTATACTTCAAGGATGATCCAAAATAGATTTGGAAAGAATATCCATTCCTAAGGATGGTAAATAAGGAATGAAGTTTTTAATGTAACTATTTAGACCACACTGACATTCTGATATACGTTAGTCCACTTAAAAGAGTATAATCATTAACTTTTATTAAAAATTAAAAGCCGAATTAACATGATTGAAGAAACTTTATTTAGTGGGGAAATTGTTAGCCGAGATCGATTCGTTAAGTAACCGGAAATTATGCGGAATTAAGACGTCGCCAAGGCGTTCGTCACAGCCCTTCCCTTGATGATCGTGTTCCCCTACCAAAAACAGGGCCTCTGAGGTTGCTGGCGTTTGGGGGCGAATGCGTAGTAATGTAACCCACGAGGAGGACGATGACTCGGAAGTGTTCCTAAGATATCGTGATAGCATTGCGATGGTGCTGGGGGCAGCAAGTACTGTCCCCGTATCGTGCATCCTATTTAGCTAAGTAAGAGATGGACTCCGGACATCCCTGCACACCCGTATACATTAGATAAACGGCCCTTTAGTAAAAAAGCTAACTGAAAGGCATATTTAGCGACATATATCGATGGTCTAGAAGACAAACGTGCTAAATGTAAAATTTTGTGGTTTACACTTTTTAATGCCAAACATTTTGTGGTTATGTCTTAATGCCAATAATTCTAAATGAATAGGCCACATTTTCTGCACTTATTGGAAAGCCATAATTCCATCACTTTCGGTCCAAATCGAAGCTGTATATTTGTAATAAGAAACATGAGGCACGAGACAAAATAATCAAATTCGGTTATTTACCAATAATAGAAATTATAAAATGTATTAAGTGGCTTCAAACCACTTTACCTATGAGTATTGAAATTCGCACAAACTTTAAGTGTTTTACAATAATAGGCAATTGACACCTAAAACCTAAAATTGGTGCCTAATTTACATGAAAATTTAGATGGAATGTTATAATATAAATATATTATTATATTTTTTTTATTTACCTTCACTTTGTAATAATTACTTAATAATTGAAAATCATATGCTATACACAAATGCCCTTTTGCACTCGGCAGGCAGATCGGCAGCTGCAGTTTTTTATAATTCTGAGTTGTTGTCAGGATATGCTGCTGCCCGTCTCCAGTTTCAGTTTCTTTTAGCTTAAAGTTAAAAAGTTAAAGTTGCAGCCTATATACATGTCCCACTGCTGGGCACAGGCTTCCTCTCATTTATGAGAGGGTTTTAGGGCAAGGAAAGGTCCGCCGCGCTGCCCCAATGCGTGTTGGCGAACTTCACATGTCTTCGAAATATTTATTTTGTCTTATTTGTCAGACATGCAGGTTTCCTCACGATGTTTTCCTTCATTGCCGAGCACGTGTTAAATCAGCACTTAAAATTGCAATTAACAATTTCATTGGTGCCGGCGGGGATCGAACCCGGGTTTCTCGCGTGCTGTGAATCTTACAGCGAGCGCTAACCTTCTGAGCTACCACGGCTCATTATATATAAGCGAAATACCACTGACGACATGTGTTGCCTATGATGAAAAGACTCGTTAGTAGTAAAAAAGGTTCTCCTGTTCTCTACACAGCCAGCCTGAGGACTAAATAGAATAGATAGTTTTTTTTTATAAAATAGAGAGACAAACGAGCACACATACCATCTGATGGTAAGTGGATGCTGTGGCCGATATACATCTACATTTATCCTCGATTAAGACTCAAAATGCAGATGCGTTGTCACCCCTGAGGACTAAGATGGAATGCCTTATTTCCAGTAAAATGGGTATCCGCCTCTTTAGACTCACCATACGAAACATAGCAGCATTAAGCTGCTATTTTACGCTGGTATTCTGTGAGAGCGTAGTCCTACCCCGGTCGAGCAGACCCATTCGTGTTACAACCATAATATAGCTGCAGCGTGGCTCTGCCACATATAAAGATGTCGAGTAAGATATGTTTCATAGGTAGTAACTATATTGAAATGTTTACCCTTCAAGAATAAGATATGCTCGTAGTATAATAATAAGAAGAGTACCTTGTTATTGTACAAGAGTCAAAGAATAGATTGTGAAGATCCAAACCTAATCGGAAAAGTAGCAATAACTGTGCCTGTATTAATCGTTTAACTGTTCCATTTTTACGATAGTCTCTGAAAACTAACAATTTCAAAGACCTTCTTATTTTCAAAATTAAATAACTTAACAAAACCATCGAAGGTGTTGGTGAACTGAGGAGGAATTCTATTTGTTAAACGCTTTGAGCATTCTCTTGCATTGGCCGTTTTTATTAAATTCGTAGCACATAATATTGTTGTAAACGGATTTGTACGTGATAAGTATTTGCAGTTTTAAAGTAACATGTTTTCTACGAAGAAGACAATTATTGCATTTAAATTCTATTTTATTACATGAAACAAAAATAATCTTACGTAGCGAAAAATGTTTTACAAATTTTCTTTACCATGATCTTTTAATTGCATGTTTTATTCAGAGCTTTGGCTAAAGTTTAATTCCTGATGTTCTTTAAAAAGTCCTAAATTAGGCTTCGGTTTCTTTGTTACGTTTGGAAGAGTCAATTTACATAACGCTCCCGAAAAACTAATCATAAATGTAGAGTTATGATAGATTTTAGTCTTTATATAATATAAGGGAGCAGAAAAAATCTAGTATTAATAAAGACAAATGGGATTTTGAAAGGATAGTAAAGAAGTTGAAGAGAAGATTAATCGCTATACGATTCTTTAGTTTAAAAGAGTATTTAATAAATAGATGAAAGGATGGAAACTTATATTTTATATTCAATTGATACAATATTAATGGTTAAAATAACTACTATACAATATAAGTAATGTGTCATTTTTATTAAATCTAGCAACCAGCCCAAAATTAAGTACAAAAAATTGAATTTTCTATACTATTTAAAATTAATCAGAATGTATTGAACATACAAATGTTTGGCTACTGTCACAATTTCATGCTTCTACGTTCAGGGGTTTAGGCTGTTTGTCTTAATACGAGTACAATAATTTTACATATCTTATAATAACAAAACGTAACTGAAACATTAACGATTTTATTTGCCGTGAAAATATTTCTTGAGTCAAATTGGTAAACAAAACTCACCAAAGCATTCACACGTATCTCGTAAAACCTAATGGTGTGTGCGCCAACGTGAGAATGGATGTTTTTAAAAGATAAGCTGACGTGATATTTGGAGTACCCAAAAGACAAATAAAGACAATAAATATGGCCTTTTATTATATGTACCGTACATAAAATGTTCCTTGTCAAATTAAACTTGCTATGAGAATAATACTTTAAAAACCTTCTATTACTCTCCGATATATCAGATGTCTGGTAATTAATGGATTACCTTGAAATATCACATTATACTAAGACTTTATAGCCGTTCTAAAAAATAAAAAAATATGTATCCCAAGTAATAAATAAAATATATTTTTAGAAAAAAAAATACTAACTTTTTTACATTCTTCTTTAATTTTATCGATTATTTGTTGTTATAATATTGTACTTTGACTATGCCGTCAGAGGCAGTAATTAGTGTGACTAGCTAATGCACATAAAAAAAAAAAACACTTGAATTATTTATTTAGTGCAAAATTTTCTATTTTGATAATGTTTAACAATGTATAAAAACCAGTGATCAATTTTTTTTTAAAACGTGTGTTTAGAATGCTATAATTAACTATTTTATTTAATATTAATAGAGAAATGATGCGCAAAAGGAGTCAATATTAACGTAACAACATTTTGCTTCTTATTCCTAATTTCATTTAAATCACCAATTATTAAATAACAACTAATGCTAATTATTATCAGTCAAATAATATAACGTAAACGTGTCATTATTAAATCATCCCTATAAATGTCAGAGCAATTAGAAGTGACTCTTGTCGATTCGAACAGATTTTCATAAAATCTACACATTGTTGTAAATATAAGTGGAGACTCACTGTTGTAAAGACTAATATTATCTCTTATAAAGTTTTCCCATCGTCTTAAGTATAGCTCATTGTCTAAATCATATCTCAATACGTATTGCTGGGTCTAGAAAAAAACATATAGACAGAATTTTTACAGATATCGAAACCTTGCATAAATTAATAATTCAAAATTTTAGTTCAGATCATTATGGACAGTTTGTTTGTTCCGATGGAAAATTATATTTGTTCCATAAAATAAAACAACAAAATCTTTAAATTTTTCTCCTACTGTTGCAGGATTATTGCTTTAAAAAAATTTAAACACTTAAATGAAATTAATTTTACGGTTATTACCGCGTTAAATTTTAACTTTTTAATTCCCGACAATTAAACGGGTGGGACTCTTTAATGACTTGTACCAAAAAATTTAATTTCCATAAAGTATTGCCAAAATATTGTTTAATTTTATAAAACTTTTGATGTTAAAAAAACGCAGATTTATGGGGATTTCCCATTAAAATTATTGTATCCATAATGGATATAATTGCACCTCACCTAGCTGTTATTCTTAATACACGCATAACAGTATACACATACAAGCGAATCTGGTGTGTTGTCTGATTTAATGGAACAAAGTTAAGTCAAACCTTTATTTAAAAGTGTATTTATTAAACCCCGGCCACTTTAAACCGTACCATTCACAAAAACATTTTTGAAAAATCATTTTAGATCAAATGTTAAGTTTTATATACATATAAGTAAATTGCTGTATAAAAATCGATTTGGATTTAATATATTTTCCGTGCTCCATGCACTCTCGGAAGGAACTCGGAAGATGATTTGGGTATATTCAAAATCTTTTAAGGGGGAGTCTTCAATTGTGTTCACTATAAGACATTAATCAGAGCGCTATCAGCGTTACGGTTTAAAGAATAACGCTCAAACTTATTATTACATTATTAAGTAAAAGAATGCAGGAAGTAATTATCAATTGACGCCTGTATTAATGGACGTTCCTCAGGGCTCAAATCTCCCCATTTCTGTCTCTATTTCATATTAATAACTTCTGTTACTTTACCCTGTGAGGGATAACTATGATTTAGTATAATTGGCTAATGATAATGAATTGATTTTGAAACTTAAGCGGTGATCGTTTAATTATTATGACGAAGTCAATAATGTCAAATTTCGTGAATTTTTAAACGGCAATAAAACTTAGTTTATAAACTTCATCACACTAAATATCAAGACTCTGAAGATGAATCCACTGATTTTCTTGGCATTACAATCACTGCGTAAGGAAACATGTCCAGGCCCGGAAAATTATTAGTAGGCCATAAAACTATTGTTAGTGCGTGATACAAACCCGCGGCTCTCATCACTGCAGGGCAATGCTCAGCCACTGTGCTATGAAACCGTCCCATTATATAAAAATGATGCACTAGTGCACAGTAGTACAGTAGTACAGGTGCACTAGTATCGAAAGAGCTAGCTAGCTATTTCCATAGCATAATGTCTTATGGGTTTTTTTATGGGGACATGCGACTGATTTGGAAATATTTCTTCATTTTGCCAAAAGAGCTATTTAACCTAAAACCGAAAGTTTCAGATAAAGATTTAATGAAATATGTATATATATATATATATATATATATATATATATATATATTTACTTTGGCCTCTCATCATTATCGTCATTGCAGCCCTTCACAAGTCCACTGCTGAACAAATGCCTCCTCAAAGGAATGCCACAAAGCACGGTCCCGAGCCACCTGCCTATTAACTTGCATATCTTACCAGGTCGTCACTTCATCCAGCGGGGAGATGCCCTACACTGCGCCTGCCGGTACGTGGCTGCCACTCGAGAACCTTTCTTCCCCATCGGTTGTCGGTTCTTCAAGTTATATGGTCGGTCCATTGCCACTTCAGCATACTAATTCTTTGGGCTATGTCGGTTACTCTGGTTCTACTGGGATATCCTCGTTTTAAGTCTATCACACAGAGAAGCGCCGAGCACAGCCTTCTCCATAGCTCACTGAGCGACTTTGAGCTTCCTCATACGGGCGTAGCAGTGAAGGACCACGGCTCAGATCCATAGGTCATCACTGGCAACACGCACTGGTTGAATAATCTAGTATTGAGGTTTTGAGGTATCTCTAACGAGAAGATGTGTCGTAATCTCCCGAACGCTGCCCAGCCGAGTTGAATCCGTCGATTAACCTCTCGGTCGAAGTTGGACTTACCTAATCGGACTATTTGTCCCAGGTAAACATATTCTTCAACAACTTAGAGCTTAGTGCTCCCAACAACTACCGGCATAGGTGTGACATGGACGTTAAACATGATTTTTGTTTTGTCCATGTTCATCTTAAGACCTATCCGTTGGGAGACGCTACTTAGGTCATTGA
The DNA here is from genome assembly GCA_963668995.1 of Parnassius mnemosyne. Taxonomy (NCBI): domain Eukaryota; kingdom Metazoa; phylum Arthropoda; class Insecta; order Lepidoptera; family Papilionidae; genus Parnassius; species Parnassius mnemosyne. Next base: position 24,389,065 of record CAVLGL010000001.1, read on the forward strand.
GCATAGTGCTTAGGTCCTCCAGCGATTCTGCCATAAGGATTATATCATCGGCAAATCGAAGGTAAGTGATGTACTCGCCATTCGACGTTAATACTGTGTCCTTTTCAGTCCAGTAGCTTGAAAACATCTTCCGATGCAACGGTGAAAATTTTTATCATATGACTTCACCCTGTCTAACACTTCTCTGCAGTTGGATAGGTTTCGTGCTTTGGGCCTGTACTCGGATAGCCATCGTAGCCCTACTATACAAACACTTCAGCACTTCGATATACCGACAGTCCACTTGGCAACGCTGGAGGGACTGTAGCACCGCCCAAATTTCGACGAAATCAAAGCCTTGGCCTTGGCCTTGGCGTGGCCTGTCATGGTATTTAATAATATCGAATGTATTTTTACGAAAATAAGACTAGATTTTATAAAAAAACGAAGAAATGAGGTGATCTCTTTCAAGCTGTTTCTTATATGAGTTTTGTAAGAAATTAATAATAAATAAATTGTACAACCTGTATTTTTTATTATGTTTTGTTTCTTTCCAGTATTTTTCGAACTAGTGGTTAAGTAAAGATAACTTTCAATAACAATTATTTATTTTATAATCAATATTTAATAAAGGGTATTTAATAGCTATATTGTACTGTAAATAATTCCTATTAAGAGGCGACAGCGCGAAACTGAAACAGGCGATGGGTAGCATTTGTTTTATAAGAAAAAATAACAGTTAAAATGTTGCGGTTTCCAATTCACCTGCAAATTGGGCAACTATAGCAAATATCCCCCCTGTGATGCAACCTATGAGAGAGGCCTAATCTAATCAATGAACTTGTGATAGGGTGTTCTGAATTAATGAACTTCTGTGTGTGTAAGATAACATCTCATGAAAGTAACTGCTACTCAAAATACCATAGATTATTCAGAGCGCAAATAGTTGATGTAGGTAGACTAATGATCGATTCAGAAGAAAATGGTTGCAGACGCCGTTTCCAAATCAGTAATATAATTTAAAATACATTCAGTTTATGCTGTACTTTCAACAGATTCATGAAATATGTCCTAATTGTTAAATGAGTAAAGTTTCTTTGGTGTATGGAATGTTATGATTAATAAACAGAACTTTTTAAACGTTAATATTTATTATAGTCCGTACATATTAATTAAAATTTTACTATACTAATAAATAATGAAATAAATCAAATTATTTACCTATTATATTTAAATACAATATTTGAATCTTATGGCAACTGAAATATAAGAATCAACTAACCGAAAACTTAAATTGTATTATAAATGTCCAATAAATAATATATGAGTTAAATTGAGTTGAATTGAGGTAATGATAAAGCATATTCATTAAAAGCAATTCCATAGGAAATCGTCCATGTACATTGCAATGATGAAATATAATATAGAAATAAAATATCAAATATCATTCATTTTGAATTCTTTATCGAAATGTGAATTCGAAATAAGATTGAAGTAGAATATGATCAAATTAATAATTTCTAAAAAGTTAGTTCTTTAGTTATACTAAAACAGTTATTTTAATTAGTCTTTTACGTGGTAGAGCCATTCTGCAGTTATATTATAGTTGTAGCACGAATGGGTCGGCTTGACCGGGGACGGCCCACACTCACACAGAATACCAGCGTAAAATAGCAGTTTTATGCTGCTGTGTTTCGTACGGTGAGTGTAGAGGACCAGAGACCCTTTTTACTGGAAACTAGACATTCCATCATAGTCCTCAGGGGTGACAACGCATTTGCATTTTGATTATTTATCGAAGAGAAATGTGGATGTCTATGGGCCACTGCATCCACTTACCAACTTACGGTAAGGTGGACTGTGTTCTCGTTTGTCACCCTATTTAATAAAAAAAAGTTATATTCAACAAATTTTTTCAAATTAACTTTAAATATTTTCATTGAATATGTTACGTATTGATTAGTAATAAATAGTACAATAATTTAGAATAATATATAGAAATTTAAGTGTATTTTATTCTAAATTATTATAATATTCGATAAGTATTGATATACTAAGATCTTGGCAAGATTTATATGAATTTCTTTGTATGTGTGAATGTATTTAATGTGAATATACTCTTTTTTTTAAATATTTTAAATATATTTATTACTAGCGACGCGCTCTGTCTACGCCTGGGTAGGATCTAGTAATACGGTGTTATTTAAATTTAAGCTAGTCAAAGAGTTTTTTTTAATGTTTAGTTTTTTCTTTCAAATCTTCAAGTTTTTTTGATAATATATAGCCTTCTGACTTTCTACTCTTATTAATCTCTATCTGTCCTTAAAGTTTCATCACAATCCGTTCGTCCATTCTGAAGATTAGCCCGAACAGACCGACTTAAAATTTAAAAACATTTATTATGGCTTAAAGACATGCAAATAACTGCCCTATTTTGAGCTGAGGAGGTTCCCTCAGCTCAAAATAGGGCAGTTATTTAGATATTACACACATCAATTTCATTTCTATGTGGGGTATCAATAATAGCTATCAATTCGGCAGACTTTTATTTATGTTAAATTATTATAACATCTTCATAGCTGTGCTATATAAGAAAATTACCTACTTAGGAAGTTTTTTAACAACTTATACATTTTTTGAATATTTTACTTTATTTATGAAATCTTCTTATTCGGTATAAATGAAAAAACAATAATTATTATTAAACATTATTTATATATAATAACATATTTTAATGGAAATAAGTTAAAATGTTCTCTTGCCTACTTGTTCCCCCAGCGAACCCTATCAAGGGCAAAAATGACTTCAGCTATTACTTTAAACGTACATTGGCAACTTTCATGTTACTTTTAAAACCTTAATTTGACGGAACTATTTCGTGCCAGCTTTTAATTAAGATCGATGCATAAATAAGTAACTTAAAATATCTCAATGGGCTCTCAACTTTTCCAATAGCTTTCATCACGCCTGAACGGCTTAACGCTAAGTGAAGTGGAAGATACGATCCACATTTAAAAATAAATTTGATGTACTTAATATAAATAATGACTTCATGTTAGAACAGTTTAATGTAAAGAAAGAGATTAACATTCTAAAGTGCGGAGAGTAAAATAAACTTTGTATTAATTTCAATAAACTTTTACTTTCCATAAATTAATCTTAAAGCATCGTGCTCTTGAAAAATCTTTCACGTTATTGAAATTTATCTCCTATAATTAACCCTCAACTTTAAATTCAAACCTTTCAAGTCAACGGTACGGGAAACAACAACAAATATTTAATTTATTGTTATGCAATTTTAAACTTTATCTCGGAAGTCTTAAGTATGAATTTCGTAAATATTTAATTTTGATTTTAGTTGTTACCTGCAAACGAATGTTTTCAACGTTAGATTAAGTTGGTTTCTATGAATAAAGTACCAATTCCATTATCATAACACCCATATAGCCACTTTCACACTTTTTATTTGTTTATTAGAATAATCTGTGATATATTATCGATTACTTTACTACAATAATCATAAGCAATGCACATTCCTATAGATAAGTAATCGATGTAGTTAATTAGTGTATTTAAAATGTGTAACAATGATTTTAAAACATACGTGGTTTATCCAAATAAAAATGTGTTTTGACAACAGTTTTGCTTTTACAAAAACAAGGTTCTAGTTTGCTTATAAAGTTTAGGTAATTGAAAATTCAGTTAGGAAACGACATCTTATGAATAATTTATAATCGCGGTATGTCGTTATATCACTATCGTTGTTTCAATGTTTCAATTTTGGTCTGAACTTTTAACATGTGTTTCAATCAATTTTAAATATTTAAATAAAGGGCCTTCAATAGGCCTGCTGGAAGAAATTTCATCATGGAATAAGCAGTGCCTTTGTACATAATTATGTTTTTACCATTTTCTTATCAAATTATGTGTGTACATAAAATGTTAAATAAATAAATAAAGGGCTTTCTGTAAATTATAACTGTAATTGAGCAAGCTTAAATTAATCAAAAATAAATCAATGAAGTTATTTTAGCGTATAAACTACACAACATAATAAAGAGTGAAGAGAGAAAAAGAGAATATACTTTTGATATTATAAAATACAGAAACATGCAGTTTTGATCTTCTAAATAAAGACTAAGGTCATATATTTATTATAGAATAAAGGTTGCGGTCAAGTGCATAACGCGATTAGCATTTATAACCAACAAGCATATAAAGGTGGTCTTTTCACGGTCAACACCTTCATCGATTATTGTAAAGGAGATATAATGATTTTTTATAGTATATGTGTGAGTGACAAACATGCTAACAGTCCAACTAGTGGCTACTGTAGATGTGTACATGGACATTTATAATTTATTTTTAATAAAAATTGCTGCACTTTCGTTTTCACTTCTGCACACTAAAATGAAATGCCTCACAAATAGTAACTATACTGACTTACTACCCTTCAAACTGAAACACAACAGTGGGTGCACTGCTGCTAATACCAACCCGTGTCCGTATACACCTAGACAGCAAAAAATCACTCACCATGGTAACACTGTGTAGTGACGTCGTAAAAAGAGACAGGGTAAAAGAAAACATATTTTAGATGTTTCAGGAGATGGCATTAGCAACTTCTTGATAACAATCGAAAAAAATGCGGTTGCCAACTCGCCTGCTAAACGTGGCAACTGTAACAAAACCCCTCTTTTTAGGCAATCCATAGGGGAGGCCTATGTTTAGCAGTCACCTTATGATAGAAGACAGAAAAAACGCTGTCAACGTTCAATGGGGTAATAAGACTTCTGGTAATATAATAAGTTTTTTTAATTGTTACAAGCACCTATTGCATATTATTATCTAGTTCTATGTTGCGTAATTAAAAAAAAAAACTGTTTTCTTATTTGTAATATTTTTTTAATAAATGATAAGGTATAATTTTCGTTGAATACAAGAAGATATTGATAAGGTACCTGAACTCCATCGACTTATTATTGTATGTCTAACGAGGTCGATCCATCTTGTTCAGTGGTTTCATACTATTTTCCCTACGTCAAAAATATAATTAATATATAAAATCTTACAATTTTAATACTAATGAAAATCACTATGGTTATTAAATTTCAACAGGACAAATGTTCACGGGAAAACGTGTGGTTGTAATTTTAACGTACATTTTTTACCTTTTATATTATCAATATTTGTTTCAATATTAGTCAAAAGATTGCCCTTACCTTTGCCTTACACTGCTGAATAGCGTTTCCCTTCAGGCATCCTAATTGGGAAACATTCATCTGTTCACTAAAGAATAAAGTAAAGTCAAAAATGTTTTTAATATAAAAATTCATTTATGATAGTATTTATTTATTTTTAAGTCGGCATCAATTATTGATAATTTATAATACTGGAATAATAAATTATGAAATTAACTGATGTGCAAACTGATTTAGAAAGACAAATGGGGAAATCTACGAGTATGTGCAATATCGCAGAGAATTGTTTGGAAACTCTAAAATTTGAGGAATGTGGGTTAAATGGGTGAGTTAAATATCAAATGCCTTTTGTACGCCGATGATCAATTCATATTTGTGTCGTTGGCGGTCGAGTTGCCTAATATGATGGCGATATCAATCAACAGGTCATTAAAAGTTAGGCGAATGAAAGTGAAAGCAAGTTAAACGAAAGTGAAGGTTTTTAAAAGAGAAGAAAGTAAAACAATATGTGAAATAAAAATAGAAGGAGAGTTGGTTGAACAAGTGGATTTGTGTATTTGGGATGTGTTTAGCAGGAATTTAAGATATTACGAAGATATGAATGAACGCAGGGTACTGTGTAAAAGGGGCTTCACTCTATTTTGGGAGGTCATATGTGTAAAAAAAGGACACGTATGGCTGGCTATTCACAATGCTGTGTTTGTCCCCACCTTAATATATGATAGGCAAAGTTGGGTGTGGTAAAAAAGTAAGAGAATAGAATAAATGCTGTAAAATTGCGGTCATTAAGGAGTATGTTGGGGCTGAACCTGAATGACAGGGTGAGCGATTGTGTGATAAGAGAAAAGTGTTTGCAAGATGATGCTGTGACCGGAAAAGAGTTCTTCGGTGGTTTGCTCATGTAGAAAGAATTGATGAGCAAAGAGTGATAAAGCAAATTTATATTGCAAAAGTGACCGACTGGTGGAAGAAATCAGCATTGATATAGAATTAATAATGCCTTTAATTGAAGCAAGTTCCAGAGGGTTAGATCATAAATCTTAGTAGGATGTGACAAAGTACCCTGTCACGAGTCTTTTTAGTTCTTCGTTTATTTTTGCTGAATTGTTAAATTCCAGCTTAAAACTTATTATATTATATTCATAGTTCATGAACTCCAGTTTGTATCGAGTTTTAACATTTTTGACTGCAAAATTTGAAACAAATCTTAAAAGTTGCTTGGATTCATATTGATACAAGTAAAATAACAAACAGTTGTGTGCTTTATAACCACACAATTGAAATGAAAGCTTCTGATTTTCCATTGTTTTTTTTTTTTTTGAACAATAATTATATTTAATATATTTGTTTAGTTGAAAAATATAATATTATTATATTATATTATTAAAATACGTCATAATAAAAATTTAATTATTAGAACGATGCACTCCTTTTTAGACATTAAATGTGGCTGATGACGACTGGAGCCAAGTATACAGGATTCTACGTGCGTCACCGACCCGAGCGTTCTTGATGTCGAGTGGAGAGTAGAGCCAAGTAAGCCCGGTTCAGTGTCTCCTACCAGGGAATGACGGTTCACTTTCTTGATTAATCGCGGAGATGCTTGATAATGCAAGCTATATTGAAAAAGTCGCGGCCGCTTTTGATAAGACATGCTAGTTCTATGAAATCTGTATAGTACTGACCCAATTTCTTACTGACTGGTTAGTAAGAAATTGTTCAATGCGCGTTGAAGTTGATCGCCCGACAAAACAAACGTTCCATGCACGATTAATTTCATTACCTTCCGACGGCCTTAGACCTTAGACTTTATGCACGGGTAACTTTTGAGTTCACTATAACATGCTGCGAATGCTGTTAGTCAAGAAAGATGCGTATACCTGAGTATAATCGACATTTACGTTTATTTCTGCTAGACAATAGAATAAACTTGAACAATATTAACGTCAATTACGTTCTTCAGACGGTTGAACAGATTTTCTTGAAACATAGCTAAGAACACTTTCGATTAAGGCACCGTTTAAACGAATAAAACTTAATCAAAATCGATTCATCCATTCAGAAGCTATGATGCTACAGGCAGACAGACAGATTCACAGATACACCGATACACACTATATACTTAAGACCCCTCTGTTTTCGTCGGAGTTTAAAAAAGAAACTCTGTTTATTTTTTTACTTCATGTTTTACTTTAAGACTTGGTTTGTCATCATTATCATTACAGCCCATCACAAGTTCACAGCTGAATAGAGGCCTTCCTCAAATAATGCTACAAAACACGGTCCTAACCTACCTGCAGTCATCATTTATATGCTTTTCAATAATCCAAAACAAACTTAAAATATATTTATCCAAGAAATCTATAGTAGAATTAAAGATCACGAGTGCTAAAGTTGTGTTGTTGACATATGTCGCGTGAACTGTGAGAAAACACGTGATTTATCATGACATTCCCGACATAAGAAATATGCCAAGACATACACACGTACTAGTAGTAACCTTCGATTGTAATAACATAGTCAAGGGTACTATTACTTGATAATATGATTATGAATTTACGTAGGTTACTGAAGGCACGAGATTGTCAAATGGGACAAAATGGGACGCTAGTTAAATATGCTCATGATATTGGATAGTTTATTTTTATTTTGGAAACACATTTGATTGAAGCATATTTATTGATTACACCGAAAGGAAGTTTGTTTTAAATGGTATATTTGTCTGTTCCATTGTAATGGCTTATAACCAAAATAAAATGGCTTAATGAGTTTTAGGTGCAAAGCTACATTTTATAACGCACGCACGCACGCACGCACGCACGCACGCACGCACGCACGCACGCACGCACGCACGCACGCACGCACGCACGCACGCACGCACGCACGCACGCACGCACGCACGCACGCACGCACGCACTCACGCACTCACGCACGCACGCACGCACGCACGCACGCACGCACGCTTGCACACACGCACGCACGCACGCACGCACGCACGCACGCACGCACGCACGCACGTACGCACGCACGCACGCACGCACGCACGCACGCACTCACGCACTCACGCACGCACGCACGCACGCACGCACGCACGCACGCACGCACGCACGCACGCACGCACGCACGCACGCACGCACGCACGCACGCACGTACGCACGCACGAACGCACGCACGCACGCACGCACTTACGCACGCACGCACGCACGCACGCACGCACGCACGCACTCACGCACGCACGCACGCACGCACGCACGCACGCACGCACGCACGCACGCACGCACGCACGCACGCACGCACGCACGCACGCACGCACGCACGATCGCACGCACGCACGCACGAACGCACGCACGCACGCACGCACGCACGCAAGCACGAACGCACGCACGCATGCACGCACGCACGCACGCATGCACGCACGCACGCACGCCGCACGCACGCACGCACAAGAAAATTATGAAGACTTTATTGAGAGGAATAACACTTTACAAAAATAATTATAATGGAGTGGAAGCAATAGTGAATTTAACGACAAATATACCAATATAAGAAAAGGCCACACTATTACTAATTATTAAAGAAAATTAATGAAAGTATTTTATATACTAAATATAATATAATATACTAAAGATATACATAAAAAGACAAATGTATTTGAACAGAACAGAGGATATTAATAAGATAAAATTATTCAATAGTGATAATTATAAGAAGTAAAAATTATATATAAATATTTTGTTATAAATAATTGGTAGCTAAGTAATAGCGTTTTATTCTTGTAATTTTTCAGTCCTAATTGAGATAAATATAATAATATTGATTATTTTTTAGTAATCTCAAAGTATTAAAAAGCAACTTTTTCGATATATTATATTAACAAAATTTTAACATAAATTGTAAAGATCCCTCCTGTAGAAAAATAAATTAATGATCGTATGTCAAAATATGAAAATATTATTTCATATAAATATTACATGACCAGGCTAATGAATATTGATATTTTCAAAGAATCTTTTAACAAGTTTTGTTTGTTATATTCATAGCATTATCGTCGTTAGTACCCTTATTTACGTTATGTTTATTTAGTAACTTAATTCTATTGGAACCCTGGAAGAATTAATATTGACTAGAGCAGTGGAAAGCCGTTTGTAATGCCTTATTATTATTTTAAGCTAAAGGATAACGAGGAAAGGAGGTCAAACATGTGACATTAAATCGTCCCTAATCCATTTGTATAAGATTCACATCAGTCAATTCCTTAATTATAATTTTATCACTGCCCGCCTGGAAAAGTTTCATAATATTAATGTAAATGTACCCGATACAAGGGCTTCGATATTGAAAAAGTCATGGGCACTTTTGCTGTCACACCGGCATCGGCAGACCCGCGCAGCCTTCCGCTGCGGACTCCGGGTGGAACTTTTGTTTGGCATGAATCTGAATGCATTTACTCTCGCAGGTCTGCTTCTGGACCGCCATCCCTACTATTTATGTGGCCTTTAAGCTTTAAAGAAATAAAATTTCCAAATAAATCAAAATAATCTTGAAACCATTGCATAACAGGAGAAGGCAAGAGAGAGGCTGTGCTCATACCACGGATTTGTATCATATTAAACAACCTGATCTGTTTGACGTTTACATTTTTACCCCAGTTTTGGATTACATTACCCATTATAATTAGCATTTTTAATGACAATTAACTAATTCTAGGTTCAAACCGAATAATTCGAATACGATATAATTTTTACATCAAACCATACAATTTATCTGTATTATTATTTATCTTAGTCCTCACGGTTGATAACGCATCTGCATTTTAATTCGCAAACGAAGATAGATGTAGATGTCTATGGGCCCCAACAACCACTTACCATCAGGTGGACTGTGCTCGTTTGTCACCCTTATTCTATAAAAAAAAATGGATATGGAAATGTATTTATTGCATTTTAGCATTCTGCAACTTTTAGTTATAATAATTTCAGTAACAAAAATTTGTCGGCTTATGATTAAGCGCGAGCGGAGCCGTGAGCAATACATAATATAGGTATAGTAATATACTTCAAACAAAGGCTATATTACTACGTACATAACGTTACTTTTTAAATGAAGTTTACATTGAAAATGTTATGAAAGAAATAATTCACATTTTGTATCGAGAAAAAACTTAAAATAGAAATAATAGAACTCGTCAACAATTAGTTCTTTGCCATTAAGGTAGCCATCAAAATGTCAAGGGCACTAAAGTGTTACCCTATAAGTAACTGTTTGAAACACGCGAGCGGCCATTATCGATATTGAAACTTTAGCCATAGTCTCCGCACAGAATTTTACTTAGCCGTAGCTATAAATGGTATTATGGTTCTGTTTATAAATCTTATTATTGTGTTATTTTTTATTCCGAATAGAAATATTTGACTCAACAACGGTGGATTTTGTATTTTATTAATTTTAAGTGGATGCTGTGATTGCTACATCTATTGTCAGTTAAGAATCAAAGCGTTCTCATTCCAAAGGCTAACAAATTCAGTATAATGTTACACGGCTTACTTAAGCCTCGCAGCTTAGTGAAGAGAGGAAAAGGGTTATCTTCAAATTATTTGGCAGCCCACCTTCCAAAGTTGCTGTCGTAGTGTCCTGTGCCAGTTTAGGGTAGACAGAATGATAAACGATGAGCTTTTGTTTTGTTGTGGACTTATAAAGGACAACTACATTAGTTTCTGTAACATTGCGTTGCGCGTCTGAGGGATAAATATATTATAATTAATAATATTTTGAGGACAATTAATAAAATCAGGCGTTACTTTGCGGAAATCCATTGTATTAAAGATCTAAAGAATAAATTTGCTTATATCCGCGGATATAAAGAATAATAAAATAAAGAGACGTGTCCTACCTAGTCTGAAGAGAAGAGAACCTCCCTAATCCCAGCATCACTAATCCCAGCACTACCACTCCAAACACCACCACACTAGGAAAGACACGACATACCACCTTTGATAATACGACACGTGATTGGCCTCTACATGAGGCATCCACAGGTGAAGTAGACGTTCAGATATCTGACGGCTTCTTAGCGTGAGCCACCGCAGAGTCTACGTGACTACGTGTTCTGTTGTGTTTCTTATGGTGAATGTAAAGAACTGGAGACCCTTTTGGATTGGAGCCCTTAGGGATGACAGCACATCCACTTACCGTTAGTTGGACTGTGTTCTCGTTTTAACCCGCATTCTATAAAAAATGAACGCTATTACACATTAATTAATTACAAGTAACTAGGATCAGGAAAACCAAATATTAATAAAGTGGTAGTCCTTAGAATCGAATAGATCGATTAAAAATACTTACCTTAGTAGGTATTGTTAATCGATCAAATTTTGCAACAGTTAAATTTAGTTATCATTTGTCACGTTCTGTTGGCTGGACCAGATGTCAAGTAAACATAAAGCCTAATTGTCGCATTGTGATTTATGAATATTTCCAATTCCAAGTTCGAACTTGTTAACAACAATGTTATCGTATTTATATTCACCGTCTATTTAAAGTGGGTTCACAATTCGATTTTATTTTTTGTGTATAAATACAATCTTCCAGAGTTAATTAACTCCGCATATAGCGGCGGCGTAACAGAATCCTCTACCCCGTATTATTATCCCGTGGGCGTCATTAGAGGCGATAGTGGGAAATGTGGACCGAAGCATATTCCTGATAAGAACTAAAATAATAAAGAACTGCAATTGCCAACCCGCCTGTCAAGCGTGGCTACTGTGGCAAATTTTCCGGTTATGAGGCAATCTATAGAGAAGGCCTATGTTCAGTAGGAGACTATTGATAGGCTGGAAGGAAAAATGTAATGAGATAACCGGCTTACTCGTTTTTTTTACGTGGTAGAGCCATGCTGCAGCTATATTAGTAGTATAGTTGTAGCACGAATGGGTCGGCTCGACCGGGGAAGGACCACGCTCTCACATAATATCAGCGTAAAATAGCAGCTTAACGCTGCTGTGTTTCGTATGGTGAGTGTAGAGAACCGGAGACCCTTTTACTGGAATTGAGGCATTCCATCTTAGTCCTCACGGGTGACAACACATCAGCATTTTGATTTGTAATAGAGAATAGATGTAGATGTCTATGGTTCGCAGCAACTACTTACCATCAGGTTGACTGTGTGCGCGTTTGTCACCCTTATATATATATATTGTCATTATATTAGCATAAAACTCAATTATTTACCTAATTATAGTGAAAATACTATTTTTTTTTGCTTCTAGAATGTGTCGACTGTATGATAATTTAAGTTTTTTCCTTATTGTAATTTTTAATATTGTATATATTTCTTTTATTGAATAAAAGTATTTAATGTTTAGCTAATTTCTCTTAAGCAGTCACAGTCACATATAAAAGCGAATGTTTTGTGTAATTTTAATGTTGTCAATAAAATGTAGGTACTACTTTGCTTAGTGAAGATACATAAATAAATAACACAGTTATTTACTTTTTATATTTGTCCTTTGAAATCAGTATTCAAATACGGTCTCAATATGAAAGTATATAATACTTTTGGCACTACGAAAGCCGATCATCCGTTACTTTTCATGATTTTCCTTTGTGACACTTTTGAAGTCTTTATTGAATCTCAGCCGCACATTTTCACAATCTTCTCGTTATTGAGAAATGCCAACTAACTTTACGAGGGAATCCGAAGGGTTGGTCTTACAAGTATAATAATATAAAGGAAATTTATCTCGATAGAAACCTCAATGTATGAGATGACTATTTACAGTACCATATTTTAAAACTTATATAAATTTTAGGAAAACATGTACTTAAAAAGTACTTCTTTTACATTTTTTAAATTTAATATTTTGGTTTTTGGATAAATGTACTTAACAAAATTTATATAACTAACAGTACCATTTTGATATATTTTGAACCAAATGGCAAATGTAAAATATTTATACCTAGTCATTTATCTTGTTCTAACAGAGAATTTTTTTACAGGATTGGGTGACAAACGAGCTGTGTGCTCGTTTGTTGTAATTTTATTTATAGAATAAGGGTGATAAACGAGCACATAGTCCACCTGATGGTAAGTGATTGTTGTGACCCATAGACATCTACATCTATCCTCAATAAAGACTCAAAATGCAAATGCGTTGTCACCCGTCAGGACTAAGATGGAGTGCCTCTTTTCCAGTAAAAAGGGTCTCCGGTTCTTTACACTCACCATACAAACAGCTTTAAGCTGCTATTTTCAGCTTGTATTTTGTGGGAGCGTGGTCCTTCCCCGGTCGAGCCGACCCATTCGTGCTACAACTATACTACTAATGTAGCTGCAGCATGGCTCTACCACGTATTAAGATGCTTAGTTTTATTCAAACTTTCAATCTTAAAATAAATACTGTGTATGAGTGTATATCTTAATCACAAATGAAGCTGAAGTTTCACCAAGTGACAACAATCGCGTGTGTAAAATGAAAATATTTTTAATTTTAACGAGAAAAGCAGCTTTCCAGGCAAAGTTTGTTAATTAATTTTAATTCGTAATGAGTTACACGTATGCAAGGGAATTAAATAAATTATAAATTTATAGGTATCCATAAATTTATTGCAATATTACTTATTACTAACTGATACCCGCGACTTCGTTCACGTTGCTTGATAGGTATAATAACAAAGAAAACACATCACTGAATACGTAGTGCTTATAAAATCCTTGTTTCTTAAAACTTTAATAACTGTATATTAAATGAAGAAAAAAATTATTTCAATAATTTTTTACATAAGGGCCAAGTGTCTAAGAAATAAAACTTAGAAAACCTAATTGTAATTTCTATCCAGTAGTTATTACGCGATGCGCGCACAACTGCAAACCTCTATCATTTTATTTATATAGATTACTTATTGCAGCTCTCGATGAACGAATCCGCCTGATAAGGTAATATTATTTTTTTGAGAATTTGAATAATTATACAATACATAGTTTTTGACTTGATTATCTTTAATCTATTAACGTCATATTATTAAGCCGTGGTAGCTCATTGGGTTAGCGCTCGCTCTAAATTTCACAGTACCGTCATCAATGAAATTGTTAATTGCAATTTTAAGTGCTGATTTAACACGTGCTCTGCGATAAAGTAAAACATTGTGTAGAAACCTGCATGTCTGATAAATAAAAAATATAATATATATATAAAATATATATATATATATATATATATATATATATATATATATATATTTCGAAGATATTTTCAGTCCGCCAACACGTATTGGGGCAGCGCGGCAGACACTTCCTTGCCCTATAACCCTCTCAGAATTGAGGGAAGCCAGTGCCCAGCAGTGAGGCGTATATAGGCTGTTAATTTACTTTAATAACGTCATATTAATCGATCCTAACTAGGCGAAGGTACCAAAGCAGATGCTAGACTATATGAAAAGAAAAAAAAAATAATTTGCATTGCACAATAAATAAAAAATACTAATAAGCATATTTACTTACCATGTGCTTAGTACTGAAAAAAATCAATTTTATTTATAGAATAAGGGTGATAAACGAGCGCATAGTCCACCTGATGTTAAGTTATTGCTGTGGCCCATAGACATCTATTTTCGTTTGCGAATTAAAATGCAGATGCGTTGTCAGCCGTTAGGACTAAGATGGAATGCCTTTTTTCCAGTAAAAAGGGTCCCCGGTTCTCTACACTCACCATACGAAACACAGCAGCATTAAGCTGCTATTTTACGCTGGTATTCTGTGAGAGCGTGGCCCTTCCCCGGTCCAGCCAACCCATTCGTGCTACAACTATATAAATAATTATTTATTATTATTAAATAAAATATTAATGACTAATAATTAAAATTTTATTATATTTAAATTAATTAATTATTATATTTAAATTTTATTATATTATAAATAAAATATTATTTATTATTATTAAATAAAATATTAATGACTAATTTATTTAAAAATATTTGTAAAACGTGTAGTTACACTGGATTTATGTTGTATACCAGTTCTTACCATGGCAAGGCGAGTATGCGTAGGCATTTCCCCATATCAAAAAAAGGATCTAAATGGTAAACTCTTTTTATAGAAGTAAGGATGACAAAGGAGTGCTCAGGTCACCTGATGACTAGTGAATGCTGTGACATATAGATACTTATTTATTATCGATTAAGAGTGAAATGCACATGGATTGTTATCCCTGATGACTAAGATGGAATTACTCGATACTAATAAATGGAATAAGTTCGGTTCTCCGATTCTCGTCAATAATCAAATAAAACACGGTTTCTGTATCTGAGAGAAGTTAAGTACTGACTCTTTGGAGCCGAGTAAGTCTTTGGAGTTTTATAACTAACTTTTGCTTATTTCTAGTATTTACAGAATGAAAATCACTTTTTTAATAAAAATATTTTTGTTTTTGTGTAGATACATTTAATTTTCGTAAATAAACTGAGAGGTCAGAGTTAATATATTCATTTTTGAATTGAAAACCTCTTTAGCTGCGTTGGGAGTGTTGGTAGGGGAAAAACTTAAGGGTTCTCGTCACCCATGATCTTAACATGCTAATGGCATAGTGCGCGCAAGCGCGATAAGTCACTAGCATGTCTACTACGCTGGCTTGCGCCAGACTAGCGACGCGTCTTATGTTGTCAGTCCTTATTACTGCCTCCATTTTTTGCTTCATTTTCTTTCAGTTCATATATTATTATTCACATTACTGGCTAGTACAGGAATACGTAATGCTCATGGGCGGCTCCTTGGCGCAGTCGCTTAGCAATGAGTTGCAGTGCTATGGGCCGCGGGTTCGAATCCCGCTCGGAGCAATTATTTGTATGACCTACATTACTAATGTTTTTTAGTTGTTCTGGGTCTGGATGTTTGTCCTTGTGATATATATGTGTGTGAACTGTTCCCGCCATACAGGAGAAAATTCTAGTACAGTGGTAACGACTTTTTTAAAGAAAAAAAATTGATCTAAAAACCTTGTGAGAGAATGAGAAGCTAATTATTCAAAAGTTGCTTAACTTAGATTACTCAGTTGTGTCTAATAAAATAATGTATGCTCAGTTGTATCGTAAGTGCTAAAGGTAGTGTGGTAATACGAGTGCCAATCCGCGTTCCAAACTGTGACGACTTTTGCAAATAATTATTAATAATTACTCATTGTATGGTCCATGCCTAGCTGTGGACAGGATACGGCCTGAGGAAAAAAATTAAACTTAAACATTTGATTTAATGCTAAGTGGAAATAATTCAGCAAATTTCCGTCTTCAGTTAAAACATTATTTTCGTGCGAAAATGCTAAGTCGTGATAAGAAGTGAAAGCTTCAATATGACATTTTATACCCAACCCTAATATGGGTGTATTGATTATTGAGCATATTTATCATTAAAATTATTTTTCCATTGGTGATACGATGAATAGGATAAGTCGATGATATATCTGTAATAGTGACAACTGATAACAAATTGACATTAAATGACCACAAAAATGACATTAATGAAACTATAATTCAAATAATTAATTGGCTTAGAAATAATAATTTAAGTATCAATATTGACAAAACGAACTTAATTTACTTTAATAATATACAAAATCTGACATTAAATATAAATAATGAAGGACAAATACTTAAAAATACAACAACAACGAAATTCTTGCGTATAGAAATTGATCAAAAATTAGATTAGAAACAACAAGTTCATAAAGTGTGTAACAAAATCAATCGTTTCTCATTTGCAATTTATAAATTGACAAAAATAGCGGAAAGGAGTACAGCTCTTATTGCGAACTTTGCTTACGTTGAATCACATCTACGATACGGACTGATCATATGGGGTAACAGCACGGACATAAAAAAGGCGTTCATTGCACAAAATAAGTGTGTTAGAGCAATATGTGGTACTGCACCTGACGAACCATGTCAGCCTTTGTTTAAATCTTTGAACATTTTGACACTTCCTTGTCAATATATTTTTGAAGCGGCAAAATTCGTAAAGAACAATATAAATTATTTTACACAAGCTAAAGGCGTCTACAAACGAAGCACCAGAAATAGGAATAGGTTGGTTTTCGCTATAATTCCTAAGAGTGCCAGATTACATAAAAATTTCTACTGGATGTGTATGACAATATATAATAAGATACCACAAGTAATTCGAGACCTACATTTCATACATACATACATACATAAACACTCACGCCTGTCACCCAGAGGGGTAGGCAGAGACTACGGACTTCCATTTGGCGCGATCCTGACAGACCTCTCTCGCCTCTTTTACATCCATATATCTACGCATACACGCTCGTCGGTTAAGGGTACTCCTAATCTGGCCCATTTTTAATGTATCGCCGATTTGGTCGATAAACCTTCGTCTAGAGCGACCCTTCCCGACCCTGCCGTTCACTTCTGCAACATAAATTTGCTTAGTCACTCTTTCCTCGTTCATTCTTTCTACATGACCAAACCTACATTTCATTCAATTTAAAAGAAATTTATACAACTTTCTCAGTGAAAATTCTTTTTACACTGTACGGAAATATTTAAACTACGATAGGTAATAGAAACTTGACAAACAAATTTAAAATGTTTATTAATTATTAAATGTTTATTAATTATTCCCTATTTATTGACTATCTGTTGACATATTGTTATAATCACTACTCTTAAATATTATTATCTCGATATTTTATAGTTTTAAAGATTTGCATGGTATTAATAATGGCTGATTAATTACATGATCGTTGATCACACATTTTTCAGCACCGTACGCGCCGTGCGCAAATCTTTAGTATTACCAACAACTTTTACAGTTTTTCTGACCACTGGTGTGAAACGGTAGTGACGTTGATTAAGCTATGAAAAAAATAATGTAATAGCCTCCTTATTGGCAGAGGCAGAATAAAATAAAATTTGAAAAAAAAAAGAAGATTCTGGATCCACAATATTCATTTAAAATGGCAGTATAATAATAGAAAACGTTAAAACTAAAACTACTAAAACTACACTAAATAATAATAATAACGGATCACTGACGTAAAAGAGAAGATCGCCTCATGGCAATAGAAGTCCCTACACGGAAGGCACTATTACGACCTGCAGCAGCCACATGTCGACAAAAAAGCGTCGAACGCATGGCTGAGGCGCGGTAAACTCTTCCCAGAGATGGAGGCCTTCATGTTAGCGATCCAGGACCAGGTCATCGATACTCGAAACTTCCAGAGACACAAAATACGCGCACCTAACCTTCCCACCGATACTTGCAGACATTGCCACTCTAGTCCCGAAAACATACAACACATTACATCCGCCTGTAGAGCCCTTGCACAAACCGACTATAAACACCTGCATGACCAGGTAGCTTCCATAATACACCAACATCTTGCGCTTAAATTCAAATTTATACAAAAAATTACACCATATTACAAATATAAACCGGACATTATATTAGAAAATAATAATCATAAAATTTACTGAGACAGGACCATTATCACGGATAAAACTATCCACTTCAATAGGCCAGATATCACAATGTATGACAAAAATAACAAAACTACTTACCTTATTGACATTGTCAAACACCCATAACATTCAATCCACCATTGCTGAAAAACTGACAAAATATCAAGATTTAGCAATAGAACTGAAGCGTCAATGGAAAGCAGAAGCCATCCATATAGTTCTAATAGTTATCTCATCTACCGAAGTCATACCTTGTAATGTGTCATCTAATTCGCGCGAAGACAAGTCGGGGTGCATGAATAGTCCGCGCGGCTGACGAGTGACCTCAGTGTGACCGTGAAGGTCCAGTCGCCTAAATGCATTTCTGCATCTATATTAAATAATTCAAAACGCATACGTTATGCAAATTATAGCTAATAGCTTTTTATAGGTTTGTTAATAATTATTAAATATTAACGGTTGTTCCCCTTATATTGGGTAAGTGTGAGCAAATTTATAATATATGTATTACAATAGTATAACAAATATTATGATACTTTGATTTTTGAAATTTAGACAATTGATACTTAGTTTGTAATTTAATTTTATGTCACATGCTAGTTATTTTATCACGTAATTGTGTATGTCTTTTCATAGTAGATGCTTAGTTGATATGACTTTATTTTCTTGCCTCCGTTCTGGTAGCATGTACCGCCACACCAAACTTATCAGTTTTACTCGCCTAGTTGATTCTGGCGGTGGGCGTATAATATTACCTACTTTGGAGGCAAGGCTCATGAAAGATTTCGACTGTGTGTTCCAGGGAACCTCGCCAGGGGCTGGGACATCCTTCTTATTATTTTAATTCTAAACGAGATAAGATGGGAGGATTTGGAATTAAATGAAATATATATCGGAAATGACAACAGGAGATCCCACTTTTGATCTTGGAAATACATCAGGATAGCGTTAACTGTGAAAAATAATAAAAGTGTGAGAGCGGATGTTCAACTTGCTCTCTTGCTTACGCAGTTTAATCATTATCAGTAATAAGACAACGTAACGCACTATACATTCAGTATAGTGAAATTACAGTTCGACCACACCGTAACACGTCTCTGCCACAATCACACACCAGTGTAACGTGAGGTACGTAATTACATGATAACACCAAAATATGCAAACCAACAGCAACACTACTTATCTCAATGTAACACAGGGCAGCCTCTCAGCAACACCAATCCTCCTTGCCTGCACTAGAAGAATTACAACAACGAACAGAACCACGACACTATCTTAGCACTAGTAGAACGACCACACTCGTTGAATGACTTAAGCGGAATCTCTCGCGCACGGCACCTACAGTGAACTTTATACTACAGACACAAGAGGGGGTTTCTCGATATACCCTCCCTTCTACCTCGATCCAACCGGGTATTTTATAGACGCTCCGACACGGCCATCCTGACGTACGACCGTCCTCGGTCGTGTATATTTATGCATTCCTGTAACAAACAACAATTCGTCCGCTCGTCCATCCTGAAATGAGTGGGTACATATTATTAGTTCGGAAAACTAATTGTTAGATGGCGCTGCTTGTTGCACCATGGCGCCATCAATTCATGACACGGCCATTCCTGACTAGCATCAGTCCTCGGTTTCAGTGCCTGGAAACAAAATATGCTCAGTGATTAATCTAGCTCGGCTATTCTGCCAATGGAAACAAGGTCGATTCCAAATGGTACTTTACTTCTCCTAAGTCTAAGTACAATAGCTAACTGTCACAATTGACAATGCCTTGTTATTAAGGCTTCTTACACAGTGCTTCCTGCACAACATGATTTATCGTGGAAGGTCCGATCAACAAGTTCCAATACAGTAATTTTAACAATTTTGTTACTCTTTACCATAATTCATAAGCAATGTATATTCAACTCGTGAAACTTTCATTGAAATCTGTGCACCAATACAGACCAGAATCGCACCAACGATTCTTCACATATCCGCCGTCACATATGCCAGAATCGCACCAACGATTCTCCACTTATCTGCCGTCACATATGCTACAATACACAAGGGGCTCTGTGCACCAACACAGGCCAGAATCGCACCAACGATTCTTTACATATCTGCCGTCACATATGCCAGAATCGCACCAACGATTCTCCACATATCCACCGCCAAATATGTTACAACACATCTGCCGCCACATATGCCAGAATCGCACCAACGATTCCCTACATATCTGCCGCCAAACATACACCAACACATGCCAGAATCGCACCAACGATTCTTTACATATCTGCCGTCACATATGCCAGAATCGCACCAACGATTCTCCACATATCCACCGCCAAATATTCTACAACACATCTGCCGCCACATATGCCAGAATCGCACCAACGATTCCCTACATATCTGTCGCCAAATATGCACCAACATAGACAGAAATCGCACCAACGATTTCCTACAGACCCATCGCCACATGTTACTCATGAGGTGCGGTCTAAGGTTTTGAGTATGAGTATACAAGCCATTCTTAATCAAATTTGGTCTCACTACCAATGTCATCAACTATGACATCTAACTCTCGAGGAACTTGGTGATCGGGGATCTTCCTTACATGATCATGGGGTTATTTGTGGGGTACTTTTCACACTAATATGACCGCTTCCGGTTAAATTTACAATACTATTCACACTTTTGCCATTAAACATTGGCGCAACACAATCTTTGATGAGAGAGCATTTGGCACCATAATCATAATAAAATGGGTACGACTCACCAGTATTCATCAGCACACAGCTAGGATTGCTGACATAGCAAACGTGAACACGTCACTCACTGCTCGCCTTTGCAGCAGGCATAAGGCAAGGGCAGGTGGCTATTAAAACAAACCAGCACACGCCATACTTAGCTACCATGTGGTAAGCGCACGTGGCTAAAAGAACAGCACACGGCGTACTGCACTCGCACTGCAAGCCGTCGCGCCGTACCAGCGCCAGCGAAACGCTGCGCCGCATCACGCACTCGAAGCGTCAACGCGAGCAGTAGGAGCACCTGAGGTTTCACAGGCATCGTCTGGGTTGTTGTTATCATGATCTGCGTAAAAAACAAATTGTTAACTATCAGGACAACATACACAGTTGCCTATCCTCTCATCCATCACGCATACGAGTCCTTCAAACAGAAATACGTTCTCATACCGTGGACTATAATAAAGCACTTCGCTTTCACAAGTATGCATACATCTCCATACGAAGTATCTCACACATACTCGTACTTGATCTTGCGAGATCCCACGTTAACCACGTTAAAAACGTGAACCAGGATAGCGCCTGCCAGGACAGACCCTGACGCATGTTCAGAGAACACGACTTCCGCGCATACAGAGTATAAGACTTCCGCGCACACAGTGTACGACTTCGGCGCCCACATAGTGTAAGACTTCAGAGGCACGGCCGGGACGGCGCCTGCGTATACGCGTCTGCGGAAACCAGGCAGTGTTATAGCTGGACCCGACAGTCCGTTTCGACCAGCAAGGCACATACACTCACCTCAAACTCGCGCACATGTAGTCACATCACACGTGCTACTGTAACACAGAAGAAAACATTAAAAATACTCAGTCGGAACTTGATTTCAAGAAATGCAGCACTACTCTTGGTACACCATTCGCCTTTCTATGGCACCAAATACTGAGCTGCGGCTACACGATAACCTCTGGTATGGTCCGATCCTCATGTAAACTTAAATACTCTCTTCAATGTCAGAACTAACTGGCTCTACATCACTTTCATCAGTTATACTTTGGTTTTCCGGCATTTTTCGCAACCACTTTAAAATGTAAACACTTATTCTTACAAAATATTTTTTAAGACAATGTTTAGGATAAATTTACTTTACTCATGTTGTATCAAACGGTAATCGGTAGCAGCGGCAAATAAAATGTCCGCGGCGTCATAATCCTACAGCATATTTCCACTCAAGAGCGAGTGCCACAGCACCACATCTTCCACGAAGCCCTCAACATCAAATCCCAATTTTATCGACTACGTAATACTCGCAGTAAACTGTAACACTAATCAACACATTAGAACACAACAATACTACTTGGTGTTTTTAATTCATAGCACGTTAAAGTAAACATTTTCCTTTTTTCGGTACATCGTTTAAACGTTTCGAATTTTAAAACTAGCCCATGTAAATCACACCTCATGTATCAAATTATAACATAACTTGAGCAAGTTAAACTTCCACTGAATGCAAACTATAACTCACTTAGAATACCTTCAACATTTCTTTCGACTTAAGAAATAATGAAAGTACTTGCGGGTACTTTTTATTATAAACCGTACAAAAAGATTTAATTTTTGGCTTAAAACATTTCACTTTAAACTTTTACTCTACACTTTAATGATTCGTCAGTGTCATAAATACGACAACAAACTTGATTTAAGAAATTGAACACAAAAACAAAACGCGAAGCACATCATAGTATTTCACCAATGTAATACCCTCACACTATTCAAAGGTTATAACAGGTGGGCAGTAAAAGGGACTTTATCCCACTTCTGATATCGGAAATGACAACAGGAGATCCCACTTTTGATCTTGGAAATACATCAGGATAGCGTTAACTGTTAAAAATAATAAAAGTGTGAGAGCGGATGTTCAACTTGCTCTCTTGCTTACGCAGTTTAATCATTATCAGTAATAAGACAACGTAACGCACTATACATTCAGTATAGTGAAATTACAGTTCGACCACACCGTAACACGTCTCTGCCACAATCACACACCAGTGTAACGTGAGGTACGTAATTACATGATAACACCAAAATATGCAAACCAACAGCAACACTACTTATCTCAATGTAACACAGGGCAGCCTCTCAGCAACACCAATCCTCCTTGCCTGCACTAGAAGAATTACAACAACGAACAGAACCACGACACTATCTTAGCACTAGTAGAACGACCACACTCGTTGAATGACTTAAGCGGAATCTCTCGCGCACGGCACCTACAGTGAACTTTATACTACAGACACAAGAGGGGGTTTCTCGATATACCCTCCCTTCTACCTCGATCCAACCGGGTATTTTATAGACGCTCCGACATATATATAAAATATACATTGAATTCGCAAGCGAAATCGGTTTATAAAGGACACATATCTCCAACCACTTCCGCCGGACTCGCCGCCAGTCGTGCCAGGGAAGTACTTGCTTTTTCTCCTGATCCTGAAAGGCGTCGAACCCGCGACCTGTTAATTTTATTTTATTTGCCTTTTTTTTGTATTAGTCAACTTAGTATTTTCTTAGAAGTATTTATATTAGTTTTTTTTTATAAGCAGTATTATTGAATATCTCTTTAAAAGTACTTATATTAGTCTAGTTTTACAAGTAGTGTTATTAAATATCTCTTTAGAAGTACTTATATTAGTCTAGTTTTATAAGTAGTGTTATTAAACATTGTAAAAAAAATTGTTGTTATTATTTATTTATTATCAAATAAAATAATAACGTGACATTGGCGCCTCAACTCGGTTATTCAGGATCAGGAATTTTAGTGTTGTGTGCGTGTATATTGTAAACCTTTTGTTTTTTTTATGACTTTTATTTTGCCTTTTATACTTTTGCAACTGCAGTGTATATAATGTTTTAATTTTAGTGGTATCCTTATTGTGTCTAATTTGTATACGTACAAAAATAAAATATTTTGGTTTTATTAATATATTTAATAATAAGCTTTATTAACGCAAATATATACTACAGTTGCACCCTTTTGTTGCATTTTTTTCTCTTTATTTTTTTGCTTTCCCGTGTAGTAATTTTTACGAACATCCTTAAAAAAGAAACTTAGGGGATTACTATTACCAAAATTGTAACAGGACGGAGGTTTCTTACTTAAAGAAATTAGTTTTATTGTATAATTATAGAATTTTAAACCTGCTCACAAAAACCTAGTATTAGGATTTTCTTAGACTTCTTAAATTATGTCATACGAAATTCAATTCTTGTCCTTACAAAAAAACGAACTAAGATATGAGGTGGCCATTAGAGGCGGCACGCCCGAAAAAACGTTCAAGAATTACGCAGGCAGATAGTCAAATTAGCCAATGTGATGCCTTCGGATGATATTATTGAATCTGGGTTTGAGTTTTCTGTAGACGTAGAGGGCATCCGCCAAAGCCTTGTTAAAGTAGAAACGAATTTAAAAACATTATCAGTGAAATACGATAAAAATTTATATAAACGTACTCAAAACTTACTTAACCATTTATTTCATAGGATTTAACGTCTGGATGCTGTAGATAAAAAGTCTACAGATATTCTAGAAAGCCTCAGGCTCAAGCTAAATACAAATTTTAAAAACTTAGAACATCTCAAGCCTGATACTGATTCCTCATCTGAATTTACAGATGCTCTTACAAGTACACCGTCCCCTATTGTTGTTACATGTGATCGAGCTCATTCTTCGGACTTAACTAGTATTAAGTTTGATGGAAAAACGTGCGTACTTTCGTTTGTCCAACGTATAAATGACTATATAACAGCCCGTGGTATTCCCTCTTCTAAAATTATAGATTTTGGAACAGAAATTTTCGTTGGTGATGCTTTACACTGGTTTCGCAGTGTAAGATCACATGTTACGTCTTGGGATAGATTATGCGAATTACTGAAGGATGTTTTTGTTATTCCTGATCATGATTATCGCTTATTAGACGAGATAAAAGCTCGTACACAAGGTGAAACTGAGAATATTACTATTTACCTAGCCATTATGTCAGGCATGTTTTCCCGTTTATTTAAAAAACCTTCGGAGGAAGATCAGTTAGAAATTATTATGCACAATATCAAACCGTGTTATGCTAGCGCTTTAATTGCAGTGCCTGATCTTAAATCTATTGAGGTCTTACGTACGGCTTGTAAAAATTATGAGAATGTACAGTCTTGTCTTGATAAATATCATGAACCTCCTAAAATAAATTCAGCCACACTAGCACCCGAATTTGCATTTAAGCCACTCACTAATTTAGCAGAAAAAAATAAAATGTACTATTCTACCACCAATAAATTTAATTGCAATAAAGCTTATAATAATTATAATAAACCTATACCTAATTCAAGTAACCTTTATAAAAAATATTCTCCCAATTCTAATGTTTTAAACAACACTAATCCGCAACGGCAACAAAGAGTTTATGGTAATAATGAACCAATAGACGCTATTGAATATGACGAAAGTAAACAAAAGTTTTGCCCTCGGTGTCGTGTTGATACACACAACTTAAGACAATGTACAGAAAAACGCAAAGTATTTTGTTTCAAATGTGGCCGTGATGATTACACATTTTACACTTGTCCAGATTGTACAAGTATTCCGTCTAGTTCAAAAAACTAATAAAGCAGAATTGTAGCAACCTCGTCAACCACTCTAATAATACCGATTGGAAACAGTGGTTGAAATTTATTAATAATTTTTTTAATAGCTATACAGTTGCTACAATTCTACTTAATAAACCACCTAACGACGTGCGACCTTATTTATCAGTCAAAATAGGAAATACAAAATTTTGGGGGTTATTAGATTCTGGCTCAGCCGTCACCTTACTAGGCAATAATGCACACAACTTACTGATAGATGAAGGATTTGCTGTGCACACTGATGAAATAGTCTCTATAACAGCAGCCGGTGGACAAAAACTTAATTGCTTAGGATATATTAATCTCCCATTTAATTTTGAAAACAATTATTATACTTTGAAGACATTTGTTGTTCCTGAAATAGAGACCTCTCTTATATTAGGTATTGATTTCTGGAAAAAATTTAACATATGTCCAAAATACATCAACTGCATTGAATATAAAAGAGAACTCACCGATTATTATTCAAACACGAATGAATCAATATTAAAATCTCACATACATTCATACGCATCCCTTAATGCCAACCAACGCTTGATTGCTGACGACACAATTGAACAATTTAAGGACGTTTCTTCCGAACGCAAGGGCTTAGGTTGTACTTCTCTTGTATGTCATTCTATTGATACGGGTGACACGAAACCTATACGACAGCGTTATTATCGAATGTCCCCTGTAAATCAGCAAATTTTATGCCAGCAAGTTGACGAGATGCTTTCATTGGACGTAATTCAGCCTTGTGAGAGCTCTTGGTCCTCTCCAATCTTAATTGTTACAAAAAAAAACGGCCAAACGCGCATTTGCTTAGACAGTCGCAAGTTAAATTCTGTAACCAAACGCGATGCTTATACCTTGCCATATGTTTCCGAAATTCTGGATAATCTGCGAGACGCAAAATTTATATCTAGTATAGACCTTTCTAAAGCATTCTGGCAAATTTTAATTTCAGAACGCGATCGCGTAAAAACTGCCTTTTATGTCCAAGGTCGTGGGACCTTTTGTTTTAAGAGGATGGCTTTCGGCCTTACCAATGCACCTGCAACCCAACAAAGGCTTGTAGACTTATTATTTGGTTCATTTGATCTTAAGGTATTTGCATACCTCGATGATATAATTATTATTTCTAACACATTCGATGAACACGTTTCTTTATTATTACGTGTAATAAATAAGCTAAAGGAAGCAAATTTAACAATAAACTTTGAAAAAAGCCAATTTTTTCGGTCTCGTCTGAAATATTTGGGCTACGTAATAGATGCCCAGGGTCTCAGAACAGACCCTGAAAAGGTAAAAGCTATTTTAGAGTATCCAACACCGTCTTCAAAAAAAGATGTAAAACGTTTTTTAGGAACAGCCACCTGGTATAGACGTTTTGTGCCAAATTTTAGCACTATAGCTGGGCCTTTTAATAAACTTACTTCAAATCGCAAGGGTGCTCCAAAATTTTACTGGTCACTAGAGGCAGACATAGCTTTTAAAAAGCTAAAAGAATGTTTAGTATCTGCACCAGTCTTACATTGTCCTAACTATAATTTGCCCTTCCAAGTTCACACAGACGCCAGTAATTATGGAGTAGGTGCCATGTTAACTCAAACAGTCGATGGCAAAGAACATCCTGTTGCCTATATGAGCAAGTCACTAAATGCTGCAGAAAAGAATTACAGCATTACCGAGAGAGAGACATTAGCTGTAATAGTAGCATTAGAACACTGGCGTTGCTATCTTGAAAATGGTCAACCTTTTGTAGTTTACACTGATCAATCAGCATTAAAGTGGTTTCTCTCTTTAATCAACCCTACGGGCAGGCTTGGAAGATGGGGCATTAGGCTATCTTCTTTTGATTTTACTATCAAGCATAGACGTGGTGCTGATAACATTATTCCAGACGCGTTATCTCGCGCTGTCGTAGTTTCTTCTATTTCCACAGCAAAATCTTACTTAACAACGAATGATAAATGGTATTTAGACATTTATAATGGTTGTATGAACAATCCAAGTAAATATGAAAATTTTCTTATCAAAGCGGAAAAGCTATATCGATGTTCAAAAAATAAATGTTTATTAACTACAGAGTTTTCGTGGAAAGAAGTAGTTCCATTAGAATTACGAGAACACGTTATCAAAGAAAATCACGCAGAACCCACGTCAGGTCATTTAGGCATTTTTTTTTTTTTTTTTTTTTATAGGAGAGGGGGCAAACGAGCATGCGGCTCACCTGATGGTAAGTGACTACCGCCGCCCATGAACAACCGCAACACCAGGGGAATTGCAGATGCGTTGCCGGCCTTTTAAAAAGGAGTAGGCTCTTTTCTTGAAGGTCCCTAAGTCGTATCGGTCCGGAAAAATCGCTGATGGTAATCGATTCCACAAGGAAGTCGTGCGAGGAAGAAAACATCTTCTAAATCGCACAGTGGTGGACCGCCAATCATCCAGATGGTGTGGATGGTATCGGGAGTTCTGCCGCGATGTGCGTTCATGAAATTTGGCGGCTGGGATTAATCCGAACAATTCCTCAGAGCACTCCCCATGGTAGATGCGAAAGAAAATGCAAAGAGATGCAACATCTCTTCGCAGTGCCAATGAATCGAGCCGATCGGAAAGGGCTCGGTCGTCGACGATTCGAGCCGCTCTGCGCTGGATGCGGTCAAGTGGAAGGAGCTGGCACTGGGGAGCCCCTGCCCAGAGATGGGAACAGTATTCCATGTGAGGCCGAACCTGCGCCTTGTAAAGTTGCAGGCGGTGTGCCGGCATGAAATACTGTCCCGCTCTGCTGAGCACGCCAAGCTTTTTAGAGGCCAATTTGGCCTTCTCTTCCAAGTGACCACGAAACTGCACGTCACTCGATATGTCGACTCCGAGGATACCGATACTGGCTGAGGCAAGAAGGGGAGTGCCTTGAAACTGGGGAGATACGACAAAGGGGTTCTTTTTAGCGGTAAACGCGCAAACTTGTGTCTTCTGAGGATTAAACTGGACTAGATTTAGTCGCCCCCAATCAGAGACTTTGTCCAGCAAAGACTCGACTTCAGACACAAGTTTGTTCCGGTACTCGGCGACGTTTTCCCGAGAAATATTGGCCCGGCCGGTGTATAGAGCATCACCAGTAGGCATCCATAAAACTTATCGCCGTTTAGCATTGCAGTATTTTTGGCCAGGTATGCATCGGGACGTCGTAAAGTTTGTTACGAAGTGTGACATCTGCTTAACTTATAAACTCCCTACTCATAATGTGTTAGGAGAAATGGGACGACCTAAACAGTGTTGCCGACCCTTCCAAATTATTTCAATTGATTTCATCGGACCCCTGCCAGTTAGTAGAAAACAAAATTCTTATATCTTAGTCGTAACATGTTGTTTTTCCAAATATTGTTTAGCGTTTCCGGTAAGAAGAGCTACAGCCGACATTGTAATTAAACATCTGGAAGACTCTGTATTTTTAACACATGGCATTCCCCAAACGGTGTATATGGATAATGGCAGCCAATTTATTTGTGAGAAGACCATTGCGTTATTTAATAAGTATAATATTCCTAACGTTTTTCTTACACCTAAATATACTCCTCAGGTTAATTTGGTGGAACGCTATAATAAAACTATTGTCACCTGTATATCGACCTTTGTGAAAGAAGATCAGCGTTCTTGGGATGTATATTTGCCTAAAATACTGTTTGCAATAAACAACTCCGTTAACGAGGTTACTGGTTACACTCCCTCATTCCTTGTATATGGGCGTGAATTGGTAATATGTGGTTCTCACTACGTTGACAACGACCTTGGCGATGAAATTGTTTTCTTACCGCGAGACGCCTATGCTGAGAACATCGGTTATCTCTCTAAAATATTCAACAAAGTTCAGGCATCACTATGGCATCATCATCAACAAAATTCCAAACGCTATAATTTAAGGAGAAGGTTCACAGAATTTAACGAAGGCGATATTGTATTTAAGCGCACTTACTATCTGAGTGATAAACACAAATATTTTAATAAAAAATTAGCCCCAAAATTTATTAAATGCCGCATAACTAAAAAGAGGTCACCTCTAGTGTACGAATTGGAGGACATGCACGGTAAATATTTAGGGCCATGGCACATAAAAGATTTTAAATTGTCTAAATGGCACATTTTTTGGTTTTGCTGCGGATTTTTCTACTTATAGGAAGAAAAATCCTTGGGTGGCCAGCGGGGTATTGTAATGTGTCATCTAATTCGCGCGAAGACAAGTGGGGGTGCATGAATAGTCCGCGCGGCTGACGAGTGACCTCAGTGTGACCGTGAAGGTCCAGTCGCCTAAATGCATTTCTGCATCTATATTAAATAATTCAAAACGCATACGTTATGCAAATTATAGCTAATAGCTTTTTATAGGTTTGTTAATAATTATTAAATATTAACGGTTGTTCCCCTTATATTGGGTAAGTGTGAGCAAATTTATAATATATGTATTACAATAGTATAACAAATATTATGATACTTTGATTTTTGAAATTTAGACAATTGATACTTAGTTTGTAATTTAATTTTATGTCACATGCTAGTTATTTTATCACGTAATTGTGTATGTCTTTTCATAGTAGATGCTTAGTTGATATGACTTTATTTTCTTGCCTCCGTTCTGGTAGCATGTACCGCCACACCAAACTTATCAGTTTTACTCGCCTAGTTGATTCTGGCGGTGGGCGTATAATATTACCTACTTTGGAGGCAAGGCTTATGAAAGATTTCGACTGTGTGTTCCAGGGAACCTCGCCAGGGGCTGGGACATCCTTCTTATTATTTTAATTCTAAACGAGATAAGATGGGAGGATTTGGAACTAAATGAAATATATATATATATATATATATATATATATATATATATATATATATATAAAATATACATTGAATTCGCAAGCGAAATCGGTTTATAAAGGACACATATCTCCAACCACTTCCGCCGGACTCGCCGCCAGTCGTGCCAGGGAAGTACTTGCTTTTTCTCCTGATCCTGAAAGGCGTCGAACCCGCGACCTGTTAATTTTATTTTATTTGCCTTTTTTTTGTATTAGTCAACTTAGTATTTTCTTAGAAGTATTTATATTAGTTTTTTTTTTATAAGCAGTATTATTGAATATCTCTTTAAAAGTACTTATTAAATATCTCTTTAGAAGTACTTATATTAGTCTAGTTTTATAAGTAGTGTTATTAAACATTGTAAAAAAAAATGTTGTTATTATTTATTTATTATCAAATAAAATAATAACGTGACAACCTAAAAGCCTACAACGCAGTTTAGATATTTTGCAAGTACCCCAACACACACTTTACACCCTCCAGAAAGCTGTCATTCTCAACACCTGCCGACTCATACGCAAATTCCTCACCACTTCATCCGTCACCTCCGCTTACACCATCACCTAGCACCTGCTCACGCTTGGCTTCGGCCCGTGTAATTAGGTTTTAAGTTACCTCTACAATAGGGAGAATATAGATGTATAATAATAATAATAATAATAAATAGGCGTAGGGAAGTGACGACCCCATCGCCCGCTGACGTAACGGTTATGTGACAAAACTGCTACGTCAGCGCAGTCAGTCAGCACCTTGCCAAGAGGTGTTAGCACCGTGCCTCGGCAAAATTGGAGGTGCAAATGCCCGATTGTGCACATGGCCTCACCATGAAACGGTGCCGGGTCTGGGCGTCTCCCGTTAACTGACGCCCACTTCATGGATGATGGAATTAAGGAATACGCGCAAAGGGCCGCTGCCTGGAGGTCGCCAGGGCGCGTCTGGAGCTGGCGCTGGACGTGGCAGCATGCGAACCGCGAGTCGACCGCGAGATGCTGCACGATCACCCAGCAGCCCCTCGCATCCATCATCCCCACCAGCTGGCTTGGTGTTGGCAGGGTCTTTGTTGGCCCAGCAATCAGCACCCGCCACTGGTGGAGTACGCCGCATGCGTTGGTCAATGCAAATGAATAAAAATGCATTGCGGGCGTATTTTGGCGCGAAAGGGAGAGAAATTGGAGGTTTTGGGTATCGGGCTAGGATGCACCGACTATTTGCTGAGCTGGAGCCATCTATTACCGTTACCGAGCAAAACCTGGCAGACCGAGTTCGGTACATCATGCGCTCAAAAATATTTGATGACGCCGAACTCGAACGGCTACGACGTGAGGCTATTCCTTTGTCGAATGAAAATGCTACGACAGGAGATGCGGCTCTACGAGTTGCAGAGCAACCCGCACACGTAGATGCCGCCGTAGATCTCCTTGTAGTTGACTCAGGCGACGATGGAATAGTCGCCCAAGAACTAGAGCAAATGAGGAGCATAGTGGAAGAGGCGATTAGGGAAACGCGCAGTACGCCTCTCGAGAATCGACCGCGACTTCCCCGTATACCCCTAAGCAAGTGGAATCGGGCTGTCGTGAGGGCTCTCAACCCAATGCTGGTGACCTATTTGGAAGCCAGCCGGGACCTTTGCGAGACGGACTCAATTCTTTTTGGCGCCGCACTGGCAGTTTGCCGTATTATTGGCGCCAAACTTCCCAAAGCTGGACGCGCTACTAGACAAAGTAGCGCCATCCCAGCCTGGAGAAGAAGGATTGAGGACCGTATCGCAAAGGCAAGGGCCCTCATCGGCAGGCTGATAAGCTTCAGGTCGGGCAATAATAGGCCGAGAATTGTGCGCACCGTCAGGATGGCGTTTGCTGGGACAAATATCAGTTTGTCCCAGCCGGATATAACGCAAAAACTGACGGAGCGCATAGACGACCTGAAGCAGAGAATCGCTGCTTGGGGGAAGCGGATTCGGCGATATACCGAGAGGTCGACACGGTTCAACCAGAATCGTCTCTTCTAGAGTGATCAGAAGAGGCTCTATGAATCATTGGAGCGACCAATGGTATGTAGTATAGTAAGATGTAATGTTCGTGTAACGACTAGGCAATTTAAATAATGTCCACAAATTCCGAATAATTCAGTTTATTACAATAGATACACACACAATTATTAAGATAAGAAGGAGAAAAGAATGATAGTAAATTGATAAAATATTATAATATTAATAGCTCAATAATAAAATTAACTTATGGGATAACAGTTTTTCACAACTTATATTACGGATTAAAATTGTGTGATAACAATTAACCGACGGAGCAAGGAGCGGCATGCGCTTACGCGTATAAGGGTCTCGTTGCTAACTGGCGAGTCATCTCTTAAACTATGCACCGCGGCCGGTCGACCGACCGGGGAACCGGTTCTACGAGAGTGCCTTCCACGTACGGGACTTGATAATATAAAATACTAATATAAGTGATAATAAATAAGTATGCAGTACATAGTAAATAAAATATATATATGAATACTATAGATTGTGTATGATAAACTTAACTGTATAATGAGTTATTTATATACATATGTAAATAGATATTTCCAATGTGTGTGTGTAAATAAATAGATACACCACATCACTCCCCCCCGGAGACCGTCACTACGGGCGATAAAAATCAGGGAAACGTACAACGCGCCCCAAGCGCGTACGTTTAACGTTTTCCTTGACAGGAGTTGCTGCTGTATCGGTGGATTCTGACGGTTTAGGGACAGGTTGAGGATAAAAAGTAGGGATGGAATTTGGTGAGGGGTCTGTCAGTATATAGGCTGGCTTAAGACGGTCTATCGATACTGTTACAGCTTTCCCTTTTACCCATATTTTAAATGTTTTATCCCCGTGTTCGACCACTTCGTAAGGGCCAGAATATGGAGGTTGCAATGCACCTCTTAAGGCATCGTCTCGCAAAAATACGTGCGTTGAAACTTTTAAATCTTTATGTACAAAGATGTTGTTTTTACTGTGACGTGTGGCAGGTGTCGGTGATAGCTTATGGGTGAGCTGTCGAAGGCGAGTGGTAAATTCTGATAAATCGGTGTTATCCAGAGCAACTGGTTGGAAAAATTGCCCTGGAAGACGTAAGGGCTCTCCGTATACCAACTCTGCCGACGAAGCTTTAAGCTCTTCTTTATAAGAGGACCTAATACCCAACAGTACTAAAGGCAATGTGTCTACCCAGTTGCTGTCTGCGTGACACATTATTGCTGCCTTTAGTTGCCGGTGAAACCGTTCCACCATACCGTTACACGCTGGGTGATACGCGGTAGCTTTTCGATGTTTGAATCCAATCATTTTTCCTAAATAATGAAAAAGGGTGGATTCAAACTGTCGTCCGCGATCCGTTACGATATCAGTTGGACATCCAAATCTGGATATCCACGATATCAGAGCCTTTCCAACGGTCTCAGCCGTCATATCGACCATTGGCGAGACTTCGGGCCAGCGTGTGAATCGGTCCACGATGGTGAGGCAGTATCGATTTCCCTGTGATGGGGGCAGTGGGCCTATTATGTCCACATGGATAAAAGAAAAACGTGCCTTGGGTAGATCGAACGTGCCGAAGGGAGATGACACGTGGCGATGCACCTTTGCACGTTGACACGCCAGACAGTTCCGTGACCACTCTCGACAGTCTTTACGCATCCCAGGCCAAACGAACCGCTCCGCTACAAGTTTGGTTGACGCTCTGACGCCTGGGTGGCTGAGGTTATGAAGACTATCGAAGAGTTTTTTACGGAAGGGCTTTGTCACAAATGGTCTAGGTGACGGTGTGCTCACGTCGCAATATAGTTCCGAGCTACTGTTCGGAAGCTTGAACTGTTCTATACGCAGTGAAAGTGATGATTCACTGCTGAAGATATCAGTCAGTTCCGCATCAGAGGCTTGGGATTTTGCAAGTAGATCTAGATCGATTGGCATTTGCAGTTCCTCGATTCGAGACAAGGTGTCAGCCACGACATTATCCTTGCCCGAAATGCACGTAATTGTGTATGTCTTTTCATAGTAGATGCTTAGTTGATATGACTTTATTTTCTTGCCTCCGTTCTGGTAGCATGTACCGCCACACCAAACTTATCAGTTTTACTCGCCTAGTTGATTCTGGCGGTGGGCGTATAATATTACCTACTTTGGAGGCAAGGCTTATGAAAGATTTCGACTGTGTGTTCCAGGGAACCTCGCCAGGGGCTGGGACATCCTTCTTATTATTTTAATTCTAAACGAGATAAGATGGGAGGATTTGGAACTAAATGAAATATATATATATATATATATATATATATAAAATATACATTGAATTCGCAAGCGAAATCGGTTTATAAAGGACACATATCTCCAACCACTTCCGCCGGACTCGCCGCCAGTCGTGCCAGGGAAGTACTTGCTTTTTCTCCTGATCCTGAAAGGCGTCGAACCCGCGACCTGTTAATTTTATTTTATTTGCCTTTTTTTTGTATTAGTCAACTTAGTATTTTCTTAGAAGTATTTATATTAGTTTTTTTTTTATAAGCAGTATTATTGAATATCTCTTTAAAAGTACTTATTAAATATCTCTTTAGAAGTACTTATATTAGTCTAGTTTTATAAGTAGTGTTATTAAACATTGTAAAAAAAAATGTTGTTATTATTTATTTATTATCAAATAAAATAATAACGTGACAACCTAAAAGCCTACAACGCAGTTTAGATATTTTGCAAGTACCCCAACACACACTTTACACCCTCCAGAAAGCTGTCATTCTCAACACCTGCCGACTCATACGCAAATTCCTCACCACTTCATCCGTCACCTCCGCTTACACCATCACCTAGCACCTGCTCACGCTTGGCTTCGGCCCGTGTAATTAGGTTTTAAGTTACCTCTATAATAGGGAGAATATAGATGTATAATAATAATAATAATAATAAATAGGCGTAGGGAAGTGACGACCCCATCGCCCGCTGACGTAACGGTTATGTGACAAAACTGCTACGTCAGCGCAGTCAGTCAGCACCTTGCCAAGAGGTGTTAGCACCGTGCCTCGGCAAAATTGGAGGTGCAAATGCCCGATTGTGCACATGGCCTCACCATGAAACGGTGCCGGGTCTGGGCGTCTCCCGTTAACTGACGCCCACTTCATGGATGATGGAATTAAGGAATACGCGCAAAGGGCCGCTGCCTGGAGGTCGCCAGGGCGCGTCTGGAGCTGGCGCTGGACGTGGCAGCATGCGAACCGCGAGTCGACCGCGAGATGCTGCACGATCACCCAGCAGCCCCTCGCATCCATCATCCCCACCAGCTGGCTTGATGTTGGCAGGGTCTTTGTTGGCCCAGCAATCAGCACCCGCCACTGGTGGAGTACGCCGCATGCGTTGGTCAATGCAAATGAATAAAAATGCATTGCGGGCGTATTTTGGCGCGAAAGGGAGAGAAATTGGAGGTTTTGGGTATCGGGCTAGGATGCACCGACTATTTGCTGAGCTGGAGCCATCTATTACCGTTACCGAGCAAAACCTGGCAGACCGAGTTCGGTACATCATGCGCTCAAAAATATTTGATGACGCCGAACTCGAACGGCTACGACGTGAGGCTATTCCTTTGTCGAATGAAAATGCTACGACAGGAGATGCGGCTCTACGAGTTGCAGAGCAACCCGCACACGTAGATGCCGCCGTAGATCTCCTTGTAGTTGACTCAGGCGACGATGGAATAGTCGCCCAAGAACTAGAGCAAATGAGGAGCATAGTGGAAGAGGCGATTAGGGAAACGCGCAGTACGCCTCTCGAGAATCGACCGCGACTTCCCCGTATACCCCTAAGCAAGTGGAATCGGGCTGTCGTGAGGGCTCTCAACCCAATGCTGGTGACCTATTTGGAAGCCAGCCGGGACCTTTGCGAGACGGACTCAATTCTTTTTGGCGCCGCACTGGCAGTTTGCCGTATTATTGGCGCCAAACTTCCCAAAGCTGGACGCGCTACTAGACAAAGTAGCGCCATCCCAGCCTGGAGAAGAAGGATTGAGGACCGTATCGCAAAGGCAAGGGCCCTCATCGGCAGGCTGATAAGCTTCAGGTCGGGCAATAATAGGCCGAGAATTGTGCGCACCGTCAGGATGGCGTTTGCTGGGACAAATATCAGTTTGTCCCAGCCGGATATAACGCAAAAACTGACGGAGCGCATAGACGACCTGAAGCAGAGAATCGCTGCTTGGGGGAAGCGGATTCGGCGATATACCGAGAGGTCGACACGGTTCAACCAGAATCGTCTCTTCTAGAGTGATCAGAAGAGGCTCTATGAATCATTGGAGCGACCAATGGTATGTAGTATAGTAAGATGTAATGTTCGTGTAACGACTAGGCAATTTAAATAATGTCCACAAATTCCGAATAATTCAGTTTATTACAATAGATACACACACAATTATTAAGATAAGAAGGAGAAAAGAATGATAGTAAATTGATAAAATATTATAATATTAATAGCTCAATAATAAAATTAACTTATGGGATAACAGTCTTTCACAACTTATATTACGGATTAAAATTGTGTGATAACAATTAACCGACGGAGCAAGGAGCGGCATGCGCTTACGCGTATAAGGGTCTCGTTGCTAACTGGCGAGTCATCTCTTAAACTATGCACCGCGGCCGGTCGACCGACCGGGGAACCGGTTCTACGAGAGTGCCTTCCACGTACGGGACTTGATAATATAAAATACTAATATAAGTGATAATAAATAAGTATGCAGTACATAGTAAATAAAATATATATATGAATACTATAGATTGTGTATGATAAACTTAACTGTATAATGAGTTATTTATATACATATGTAAATAGATATTTCCAATGTGTGTGTGTAAATAAATAGATACACCACATCACTCCCCCCCGGAGACCGTCACTACGGGCGATAAAAATCAGGGAAACGTACAACGCGCCCCAAGCGCGTACGTTTAACGTTTTCCTTGACAGGAGTTGCTGCTGTATCGGTGGATTCTGACGGTTTAGGGACAGGTTGAGGATAAAAAGTAGGGATGGAATTTGGTGAGGGGTCTGTCAGTATATAGGCTGGCTTAAGACGGTCTATCGATACTGTTACAGCTTTCCCTTTTACCCATATTTTAAATGTTTTATCCCCGTGTTCGACCACTTCGTAAGGGCCAGAATATGGAGGTTGCAATGCACCTCTTAAGGCATCGTCTCGCAAAAATACGTGCGTTGAAACTTTTAAATCTTTATGTACAAAGATGTTGTTTTTACTGTGACGTGTGGCAGGTGTCGGTGATAGCTTATGGGTGAGCTGTCGAAGGCGAGTGGTAAATTCTGATAAATCGGTGTTATCCAGAGCAACTGGTTGGAAAAATTGCCCTGGAAGACGTAAGGGCTCTCCGTATACCAACTCTGCCGACGAAGCTTTAAGCTCTTCTTTATAAGAGGACCTAATACCCAACAGTACTAAAGGCAATGTGTCTACCCAGTTGCTGTCTGCGTGACACATTATTGCTGCCTTTAGTTGCCGGTGAAACCGTTCCACCATACCGTTACACGCTGGGTGATACGCGGTAGCTTTTCGATGTTTGAATCCAATCATTTTTCCTAAATAATGAAAAAGGGTGGATTCAAACTGTCGTCCGCGATCCGTTACGATATCAGTTGGACATCCAAATCTGGATATCCACGATGTCAGAGCCTTTCCAACGGTCTCAGCCGTCATATCGACCATTGGCGAGACTTCGGGCCAGCGTGTGAATCGGTCCACGATGGTGAGGCAGTATCGATTTCCCTGTGATGGGGGCAGTGGGCCTATTATGTCCACATGGATAAAAGAAAAACGTGCCTTGGGTAGATCGAACGTGCCGAAGGGAGATGACACGTGGCGATGCACCTTTGCACGTTGACACGCCAGACAGTTCCGTGACCACTCTCGACAGTCTTTACGCATCCCAGGCCAAACGAACCGCTCCGCTACAAGTTTGGTTGACGCTCTGACGCCTGGGTGGCTGAGGTTATGAAGACTATCGAAGAGTTTTTTACGGAAGGGCTTTGTCACAAATGGTCTAGGTGACGGTGTGCTCACGTCGCAATATAGTTCCGAGCTACTGTTCGGAAGCTTGAACTGTTCTATACGCAGTGAAAGTGATGATTCACTGCTGAAGATATCAGTCAGTTCCGCATCAGAGGCTTGGGATTTTGCAAGTAGATCTAGATCGATTGGCATTTGCAGTTCCTCGATTCGAGACAAGGTGTCAGCCACGACATTATCCTTGCCCGAAATGCACGTAATTGTGTATGTCTTTTCATAGTAGATGCTTAGTTGATATGACTTTATTTTCTTGCCTCCGTTCTGGTAGCATGTACCGCCACACCAAACTTATCAGTTTTACTCGCCTAGTTGATTCTGGCGGTGGGCGTATAATATTACCTACTTTGGAGGCAAGGCTTATGAAAGATTTCGACTGTGTGTTCCAGGGAACCTCGCCAGGGGCTGGGACATCCTTCTTATTATTTTAATTCTAAACGAGATAAGATGGGAGGATTTGGAACTAAATGAAATATATATATATATATATATATATATAAAATATACATTGAATTCGCAAGCGAAATCGGTTTATAAAGGACACATATCTCCAACCACTTCCGCCGGACTCGCCGCCAGTCGTGCCAGGGAAGTACTTGCTTTTTCTCCTGATCCTGAAAGGCGTCGAACCCGCGACCTGTTAATTTTATTTTATTTGCCTTTTTTTTGTATTAGTCAACTTAGTATTTTCTTAGAAGTATTTATATTAGTTTTTTTTTATAAGCAGTATTATTGAATATCTCTTTAAAAGTACTTATTAAATATCTCTTTAGAAGTACTTATATTAGTCTAGTTTTATAAGTAGTGTTATTAAACATTGTAAAAAAAAATGTTGTTATTATTTATTTATTATCAAATAAAATAATAACGTGACAACCTAAAAGCCTACAACGCAGTTTAGATATTTTGCAAGTACCCCAACACACACTTTACACCCTCCAGAAAGCTGTCATTCTCAACACCTGCCGACTCATACGCAAATTCCTCACCACTTCATCCGTCACCTCCGCTTACACCATCACCTAGCACCTGCTCACGCTTGGCTTCGGCCCGTGTAATTAGGTTTTAAGTTACCTCTATAATAGGGAGAATATAGATGTATAATAATAATAATAATAATAAATAGGCGTAGGGAAGTGACGACCCCATCGCCCGCTGACGTAACGGTTATGTGACAAAACTGCTACGTCAGCGCAGTCAGTCAGCACCTTGCCAAGAGGTGTTAGCACCGTGCCTCGGCAAAATTGGAGGTGCAAATGCCCGATTGTGCACATGGCCTCACCATGAAACGGTGCCGGGTCTGGGCGTCTCCCGTTAACTGACGCCCACTTCATGGATGATGGAATTAAGGAATACGCGCAAAGGGCCGCTGCCTGGAGGTCGCCAGGGCGCGTCTGGAGCTGGCGCTGGACGTGGCAGCATGCGAACCGCGAGTCGACCGCGAGATGCTGCACGATCACCCAGCAGCCCCTCGCATCCATCATCCCCACCAGCTGGCTTGGTGTTGGCAGGGTCTTTGTTGGCCCAGCAATCAGCACCCGCCACTGGTGGAGTACGCCGCATGCGTTGGTCAATGCAAATGAATAAAAATGCATTGCGGGCGTATTTTGGCGCGAAAGGGAGAGAAATTGGAGGTTTTGGGTATCGGGCTAGGATGCACCGACTATTTGCTGAGCTGGAGCCATCTATTACCGTTACCGAGCAAAACCTGGCAGACCGAGTTCGGTACATCATGCGCTCAAAAATATTTGATGACGCCGAACTCGAACGGCTACGACGTGAGGCTATTCCTTTGTCGAATGAAAATGCTACGACAGGAGATGCGGCTCTACGAGTTGCAGAGCAACCCGCACACGTAGATGCCGCCGTAGATCTCCTTGTAGTTGACTCAGGCGACGATGGAATAGTCGCCCAAGAACTAGAGCAAATGAGGAGCATAGTGGAAGAGGCGATTAGGGAAACGCGCAGTACGCCTCTCGAGAATCGACCGCGACTTCCCCGTATACCCCTAAGCAAGTGGAATCGGGCTGTCGTGAGGGCTCTCAACCCAATGCTGGTGACCTATTTGGAAGCCAGCCGGGACCTTTGCGAGACGGACTCAATTCTTTTTGGCGCCGCACTGGCAGTTTGCCGTATTATTGGCGCCAAACTTCCCAAAGCTGGACGCGCTACTAGACAAAGTAGCGCCATCCCAGCCTGGAGAAGAAGGATTGAGGACCGTATCGCAAAGGCAAGGGCCCTCATCGGCAGGCTGATAAGCTTCAGGTCGGGCAATAATAGGCCGAGAATTGTGCGCACCGTCAGGATGGCGTTTGCTGGGACAAATATCAGTTTGTCCCAGCCGGATATAACGCAAAAACTGACGGAGCGCATAGACGACCTGAAGCAGAGAATCGCTGCTTGGGGGAAGCGGATTCGGCGATATACCGAGAGGTCGACACGGTTCAACCAGAATCGTCTCTTCTAGAGTGATCAGAAGAGGCTCTATGAATCATTGGAGCGACCAATGGTATGTAAGATGTAATGTTCGTGTAACGACTAGGCAATTTAAATAATGTCCACAAATTCCGAATAATTCAGTTTATTACAATAGATACACACACAATTATTAAGATAAGAAGGAGAAAAGAATGATAGTAAATTGATAAAATATTATAATATTAATAGCTCAATAATAAAATTAACTTATGGGATAACAGTCTTTCACAACTTATATTACGGATTAAAATTGTGTGATAACAATTAACCGACGGAGCAAGGAGCGGCATGCGCTCACGCGTATAAGGGTCTCGTTGCTAACTGGCGAGTCATCTCTTAAACTATGCACCGCGGCCGGTCGACCGACCGGGGAACCGGTTCTACGAGAGTGCCTTCCACGTACGGGACTTGATAATATAAAATACTAATATAAGTGATAATAAATAAGTATGCAGTACATAGTAAATAAAATATATATATGAATACTATAGATTGTGTATGATAAACTTAACTGTATAATGAGTTATTTATATACATATGTAAATAGATATTTCCAATGTGTGTGTGTAAATAAATAGATACACCACAGGTACGTGGAACGGGCCCAGCACCGAATCAGGCCGACACTATCGCATTCTGGCGCGGCCTGTGGTCAGAGCCCGTAAACCACAGTGAGGGCCCTTGGACGGAAGTTGTGGCGAGTCAGTGTGCGAATGTTACGCCCATGGACCCCGTCATCATTACGCCGGATGACGTAGCTGAGGCGGTCCGTAGGGCCCCGAACTGGAAAAGTCCGGGACTCGACGGACTGCATCACTACTGGCTGAAGGGGTTCGTGGTTTGTCACGCTGTTCTCGCCCGACAGTTTCAAGAGGCTCTCGACCAAAAGTCGCTCCCGAGCCTCTTCACTACTGGGATCACTCATTTGGTTCCTAAAGACCGAAATTCAACAGACCCGAGCAAATACCGCCCCATAACGTGTCTTCCTACCATATACAAGACACTTACATCCATTTTGAGCGCGAGAATCACTCGTCACCTGAACTCAAATCAGGTGATGTTGCGCGCTCAAAATGGATGTCGGGGCGGCGGTCGTGGAACCAAGGAACCACTCCTCATTGACGCGGTCATTGGCAAGGTGGTTAAACGCAACCGTCGGAACCTCTCCGCCGCCTGGATAGACTACAAAAAGGCATTCGACTCGGTGCCTCATACATGGCTGAAGAGGGTCCCCGAGCTGTACAAGGTTGACTGTACAGTTCGAGACTTCCTCGGGCAGTGTATGGGGCAGTGGAGTACGATCCTTTGTCATCTAGGCGAGCGGATAACGGCTGCGGAGAACCACATAAGGATAAGAAGGGGTATCTTCCAGGGCGATTGTCTGAGTCCAATCTGGTTCTGCCTCTCTCTGAACCCTCTTAGTACCTTACTGGAGGCTTCCGGGAGGGGATTTCAGCTTCGGAGAGGAGGTACAAAAGTGACCCATCTCTTCTATATGGATGATCTCAAGTTTTTCGCCTCCAGTCGCTCTCATCTTATGGAATTGCTAAACATCACTTGTGATTTTAGCAATTCTATTAGAATGGGGCTGGGGACGGATAAGTGTGCGGTCCTCCATGTCGAAAGGGGTAGGGTTGCTAACTCTGAGGGCATAGACTTATCTATGCCCATCAACATAAAGACCCTATCCGAGGCTGAAACATACCGATACCTGGGTATGTCACAGAACATAGGTATCGATGAGGCGGACATGAAACGCTCAGTTTGCGGTGTGTTTTATGCACGCTTGACAAAAGTGCTTAACAGTCTTTTGTCGGGCGTTAATAAGACACATGCATATAACGGTTGGATCATGCCTGTTCACATGTATACCTTTGGCATGCTCAGGTGGACTCAGACCGAACTGAACGCTCTGGACAGAAAAGTCCGCACTATAATGACGTCCCACAGGATGCATCATCCGAGATCGTCAGTAATGAGGCTGTACTTGCCGCGGAAGCATGGTGGGCGCGGCTTTTTAAGCGCGCTTACCATGCATAATCGCGAAGTGTGCAGCCTCCGTAATTACTTTCTGACGAGAGCGGATGATCCATACTATAGGGACGTTATTTCTTGTGATAAAGGACTTACCCCTCTATCCTTAGCCAACGAGGAATGGCAAGACCCGGCAGTACAGAGCATTTCCGACCGGGAGACAGTATGGAAGGAGAAGGAGCTCCAAGGGAGGTTCTACAAGGCTCTACATGAGCCTTGCGTAGACACAGTCGCCTCCCTCCACTGGCTACGTTTCAGTGACCTCTTTGGGGAAACCGAGGGTTTTGTCTGTGCGATACAGGATCAGGTTATTAAGACCA
This sequence comes from Parnassius mnemosyne, assembly GCA_963668995.1. Taxonomy (NCBI): domain Eukaryota; kingdom Metazoa; phylum Arthropoda; class Insecta; order Lepidoptera; family Papilionidae; genus Parnassius; species Parnassius mnemosyne. Next base: position 24,432,885 of record CAVLGL010000001.1, read on the forward strand.
ACAATTATCGGAAATACATCCTAACGGATGGCGCCGTCGACATCTGTCGAGCTTGTCGCCATCCCGGTGAGTCACTTAGGCATGTCATCTCCGGTTGTTCGGCGCTTTCTAACTCTGAGTATTTGCACAGACACAACCTAGTAGCCAGGATTCTACACCAGGAGCTCGCTCTGAAATACGATCTCGTGGATCGGAAACTGCCATATTATAATTACTTGCCGGAAGCCGTGCTCGAAAATGACCGCGCCAGGCTCTACTGGGACCGGGCCATCATCACGGACAGGACTATTCTTGCGAATAAGCCTGATATTGTGCTGATGGACCGGGCACAGTCAAGGATATTTTTGGTCGACATTACCATTCCTTACGACGAGAACCTCGTGAAAGCCGAAACAGATAAGTTGACAAAATATCTGGACCTGGCTCACGAGGTGACCGACATGTGGGGTGGTCTGCCGGCCGAAATTATTCCTGTGGTCGTCTCTGCGAACGGGTTAATCCCAGTCAGCCTCTCGGGTCATCTGAGGCGACTGGGACTCCGTGACGGACCGCTCCAAGATCAAATGCAGAAGGCGGTGCTCCTCGATACCGCCCACATCGTCCGCCGGTTTCTTTCCCTTTCCCCCTAACCCTCGGCCGTTTGGTCTCCCCTGCCGAGGGCTTCCATCTGGTTGGGTTTTTATTTATTTATGTATTTTTTATGCATTTATTTTATTTTGTTGATATTTATGTATGTTTATCATTTTCATTTACAATTATATATTTATACAGCCCAACCAGATAAGTAAACTATATAGATGCCCCAAATAATAATAATAATATACACTATTTTCAGATGTGTTAGATGATAATGAACGATTTTTCAGATATTTAAATTTGACATACAAGAAATTACAAGAATTACTATATGCTCTAAAACTATATGATTGATTACTGTGATTAATTACTGTGACCATCTTCAATGTACGTTAACCAAATGTAAATAAATATTTCATTCATTCATTCATTTACGATCTAATGGCACTGCGTATATTTTTGTTTACTTAATTGTTCCATAATTTTAACGGTAGTAGAGCTACGCGGCAGTTTTTGCTGTTACACGTATGTGTCGGCTCGAGCCGGGTTGGTACCATGATCTCACAGTATTCCGGTGTGAAGTAGAAGCTCCGCTTCTGAGTTTCGTCTGGTGAGTGTGGGTGGCCGGAGGATCAATCTACCCCCCCCCCTCTCATCAAAATAGTAGTGGAATTATATTAAAGACTACCCCAGTAGGGTACCAGCACCCCTGGAGAATCCCTCACTGAGCATCCATGACCATGTTATTCCACTCCTGAGCGTGGGTGCTCAGGCTGCCCCGCGTAAATTCCGCTCAAAACAATAACTGCTCGGGGCAAACCGAGCAACAATACCAAGGCGACCGCTGCCACGCCATCCGTGAATTTCTGCAACATCATGGGACTTCACTCGAACCTAAACGCCGTCCACTACCATCTCGAGAGGAAAGAGAGACACGAGACATCTCGAGCACAGTTGCTGACTCTGTCACTGATGTGGTGCTATCATCTGTGGTACCCATCGGAGGCAGATCTCAGCTTTGGTTTGGTCGTTCCTGTAAGACTGCATTACGCAGTAAGCAGGAGTATTATCAAGCCTGGGCAGCGGCTTCGGCGACTCGGGATGTAAACACCAGCGTGCTTAAAAAGAAGTATAACTTCGCCTCCAGGTCCTTCAAAAGAGTTATTGCCAAGGCAAAGTCAGAGCACACAAGCAGAATTGGCGAGAAACTAGTTTGCCTTCCTTCGGAAAGCCATGCATTCTGGTCTCTCGCCAAGGCTGTCCAAGGGAATTTCTGTAAGCCATCACTACCATCTCTGCACAGGGAGGATAACTCACTGGCCCACGCCGCAAAAGAGAAAGCTGGCCTTTTAGGCTCTCTTTTTGCTTCCAACTCGACTCATGATGACGGGGGGAACACACCGCTGACCATCCCGCGGAGTGAGTGCTCCATGCCGAATGTGCGGTTCTCACAGCGCTCGTTCGCAAAGCACTCCTCTCCCTGGACATCCACAAGTCGAGTGGGCCTGACGGAATCCCCCCAATTGTGCTGAGGACGTGTGCTCTGAAGTTGGCACCGGTTCTAACGCGTCTTTTCCGGTACCACTACTCCCTAGACGTAGACCTGAAATCATTGAAGACAGCTTTGGTCCACCCGATCCCTAAAAAAGGCGACCGCTTAAACTCGTCCAACTACAGCCCTATCGCTATCACCTTCTTGTTCTCCAAAATAATGGAATCTATTATTAATTGCCAGCTCAAGCGGTGCCTTGAGTATCACCAGCTGATTAGTGACCGCCAATACGGTTTTTGTCGGCGTCGATCAGCTGGTGATCTTCTGGTCTAACTAACTCATAGATGGGCGGAGGCAGTAGAGTCCAAGGGGGAGGCGTTGGCTGTTAGTTTGGACATTGCGAAAGCTTCCGATCGGGTTTGGCACAAAGCGATTCTTTCAAAGCTCCTTTCCTATGGGCTTCCCGAGAATTAGTGCAATTGGATCACCAGCTTCCTTGCAGATCGGAGCATCAAGGTCGTTGTAGACGGTGCATGCTCCGACTACAAGCCTATTAACGCTGATGTTCCACAAGACTGTGTGCTATCACCAACGCTTTTTCTTCTGCATATCAATGATATGTTGCAAACTGGAAACATTCATTGCTATGCGGATGACAGCAAGGGTAATGGAACACTCACATGGAATACTGTTCCCATTTCTGGGCAGGGGCTCCCCAGTACCAGCTCCTTCCACTTGACCGCATCTAGCGCAGAGCGGCTCGAATCGTTGACGACCGAGTCCTTTCCGATCGGCTCGATTCATTGGCACTTCGAAGAGATGTTGCATCCCTTTGCATTTTCTTTCACATTTACTACTGGGATTGCTCTGAGGAATTGTTCGGATTAATCCCAGCCGCCAAATTTTACGAACTCACATTGCGGCAGAACTCCCGATACTATACACATCATCTGAATGATTGTCGGTCCACCACTGTGCAATTTAGAAGATGTTTTCTTCGTCGCACAACTTCCTTGTGGAATCGATTACCATCGGCGATTTTTCCGGACCGAGTCGACTTACGGACCTTCAAGAAAAGAAACTGCTCATTTTTAAAAGGCCGGCAACGCACGCGCGTTCCCCTGGTTTTGCAGTTGTTCATGGGCGGCGGTAGTCTCTTACCATTAGGTGAGCCGCATGCTCGTTTGCCCCCTCTTCTATATAAAAAAAATATTTTAAGAGTTTCACTTGATTTATGGCTGTGCGCGTTCTGACCTCAACCAAATAACAGGTTTTAACCTCCCGCATTATTTCCAGAACGGTCTTTTAAAGGCTTTGTGAAGTTAGTCATAGACAAGAGTCAATAAACTGTTTTAAGTTCATTAGGTGTCAAAAACATATTTTTATAAAGTAACAAACAGTACGCTACCTTTCAAACATCTACTACGGATTCATTTTTACAGTACGTATTGTTGTAGACATTCATAACAAAGACAGATGCTGTACAAAAGGTGTAATAAAAGATCGCAAACCCGGTTTCCGCGTTTTCTTTTCAGTAACAAGTATAAGATTACGAAATTATTCTTAAAAAAATTTGCCTTATATTGGAAAAATAATGAATGCTGTGAGTTATGACAGTTTTGCGTACGGTATAAAATTATAAATATACTATCTGTCCAGGCAGACGTTGATTTGCCGTTTTTGAATACACTTAGTCCTATAAAAATCCTTAAATTCGCAATAAAAAGTGTTAAGGGTCCACCTATCGGAATAAAAATAATCCTATCTCCCAAATATATATCAAACTGAGCATAATACGCAAAATTCGTCAAGTTCGTTAAAGAAGATAGTAAGACTGTTTTACCTGGTGGCCGGACTCTTGTTCTTCCTGTCTAGGCTGATACCTATTTCTACCACCAAACAGTAAAGCATCAATTATTCTATTCATGTGTATAGGAAATTAAATTCTATTTTATTTTTACTGGTTATAAGCCAGTGCTTGATAACAATCTCACCTGGTAGTAAGTGATGATGTACCAATATTCCCTCTCTTGAAGATACCCAGATTTCAATGAAACGGAAGGATATAATTTTTTAGTTATAATATAATAATTGTATCATAAATGGGTCTGCTTGACCGGCAAAGGTCACACTCACAGAATTCTCGTAATAGCGTAAAATAGCAGCTTAAAGCTGCCGTGTATCGTATATTGAGTTTGGAGAACGGAAAACGCTTTTTGCTGCAAAAGGCATCCTTAGGGGTGACAAAAATCTGCACTTTAATTCTTAATCAAGGATAAATGTGATAGATGTCTACAGGTCTCGGCATTCACTTACCATCAGGAGGATAGTGCGCACGTTTGTTGTCATGGTTATATAAAAATATATTTCCCAGCAGCAGGATCTTCCTGATTACTCAAAATAATAAAAACTGCGGTTGCCAACCCGCCTGTCAAGCATTGAAATAATGACACTATATATATCCATCCCTCCCCCCCTTTATGAAGCAATTTACGGGAGAAGCCTTTATTCAGAAATGGTTTTTAATAATCTGTAACGGATGGATGGATCGCCACGATTCTACTGCGAGTATCCACATTCTATCGTCCATCATGTAGTCTATCACGCACAGAAACTGCAATCATAGCCCTCTTCATAGCTCACGCCTGTTATGTGCATCACACCCATAGGGACCATGCATAGACTACGGACTTCCATTAGACTTTCATTTCCACGATCTTGAAACATGTTCATATATCGACGCATACATGCTCGTCAGTTAAGCGTACTTTTGGTTTGGCTCATTTTCAACATATCGCCAATTTGGTCAATAAACTTCCGTTTAGGGCGTCCCGACTCTGCCTTTCATTTGTGCAACATAAATATGCTTTGTCTCACTTTCCTCATTCATTGTTTTTACATTGCTAAACCACCGAAGCATTTGTTTCTTAATATTGTTCACATAATCATCTTACAAACCTAATTTTCTTTTATCAAGCTTCACCTTGTAATTCAGAGCTTTCCTAACATTTTCCTTAAGAACGCATTTCTACATAATTTATTCTACTCTCGTGATTCTTCCAATTTTCAATACAAGCATCAAGGTAGGGTAACAAAACATTGTGAATTTCCATACGTGTCTTTTTGACACATTCTGCTCCCGCTATTTAGTTAAGAGCCCCATTGACTCGGTATCCTGCAATCACTCGTCAATCTTTATCTTTGTCATTACCACCATCCCTGCTAAAAACTCATCCTTCATACACAAACTCATCCACTACTTATTTCACATTTGGTTTTAATTCTTTCTCTTTTAAGCCTTCACTTTAGTCTTACTTGCGTTTTTTTATAGAATAAAAGTGACAGACGAGCACACAGTCCACCTGATGGTATGTGGTTGCTGCGGCCCATAGACGTTTACATCTACCCTCGATTACGAATCAAAATGAAGATGCATTGTCATCCGTGAGGAATAAGATGGAATGCCTCGTTTCCAGTAAAAAGGGTCTCCGGGTCTCTACACTCACCATACGAAACACAGAAGCGTTAAAATGCTATTTTATGCAAGTATTCTGTGAGAACATGGTCCTACCCCTGTCGAGCCGACCCATTCGTGATATAACTATACTACTAATATTAGTAGTAGAGTTGTAGCACGAATGGTTATATCTGCAGCATAGCTCTACCACGTAAAACATTCATTTACTTTCATTCCCCCTTTCTTTTAATGGCCTGTTCATAAATATATCCATTATTTGCAACACGCCCACCGATGACGCAAATATACTTGATCGTCATATTTGCGTCATCGGTGGGCGTTAGTGTACGTTAGGCATTTGACGGTTAGCTCATCCATTCTAAGCCTTCATTCTTCAACTTTCAGTTTCTTAAGCACTGTCCATAAAGAGATTGAACAACACGGAGAAGCTACACAGCCCTGTCTGACACCTTTATGGATGCCAAACTAGTTCGAGTAAGTCCCATTCCACCCCTCCATTCTGAAACATGCACTAGAGTCCCTGTAAAAGGTTTTCAACGTCTGTATTAGCCCAGCACTCTACCTAAACTAATTCAGTGTTTATCATAAATCAGACTTGTCCTCTCATAAGCATTTTCCAAGTCCACAAATGCACAAAAATCTTTTTAGTTTTTAGCAAAAAATATCTCTGTGATCATGTGCAGAACTGATCCATACAACCACATCCCCTTTTTGTATCTAGCATGCACATTCCAAATTCATTCGTCAGCTTTTGCACAACTTTTTCAATCACAATGCCATATAGTTTAATAGATTGTCTACAATGCTAAGCAGTCTAATTCCCTCATTAAATGATCTCCTTAGTAAAAGTTTTAAAGTTTTTGATTCTGGAAATTTATTGTTAAAGCGTACACATACCCTCATGGAGAAATTGTAGACTCTCTGCAGTCGAGATGGTTGGCTAAAGTAGGAGGTACGTTGTGGTATGCTGCTGTCATTGCTGTCTCTGTCATGTGTTACCAGTATCATCATCGTAAAGTTTTAACATACAAAATAAGCAAGCACATTATTACACTTAGGGTTAGTTAATATACTTACAAAATATAAGAGAAATTTACTTTTGTCAAAAAAAAACGTTTTAAAACACATTGGTGTTGGCTTTAAGCTACGATACATGTAAAATTTTACACAAAATAGATTTAATTTGCCTTTTTAATTTAATTTTACAAATAAAGATTTCAAAACTTTCAGTACTGGGCGCTTATCTACGTTTTAAACATTAATTGTAAAAATCTCTTGTATATTTTATTTTATAATTGAAGCAATATTTTGCTTTAACTTCTTAGGCAAAGCCCTAACCAGTCTTATTTCTACAATAAAGTGCAATTTCACGGTGACTGCACCAGTAAATTAAGATAGCTATCTGTGTACTCTATATAAGTACTCACATTTTTATAGAAAATATTTAACCATATAATAACAATTTACTTTATGTGAATAAATTCCATATAGTTTAAATATAAAAAAAAAACCTTCTTATTCACTACTCTACTAAATTATCCTTATCAAGATTTTTTAATATCTTTGATAATATGATCATTGAACCAAAACGATTTTAAGCTGGGTGTCAGTTAAACTACAATTTTTTTTTTGTTTCTAAAAGTAAATAATACTTGAAGAGACACTAAGAAAGTAGAAATATCCAGCTCCAGATTTATAAACTGATATGCTGAACTAGCTATGGGCTCATATTTAATAACAAAAGTTTATTTTTTTATTATGCTACTGCTTGACTAATATATCGCCTAATAAGTGGAGATGTTAATTATTCATTACAGCCTATGAAAAATCTACTGGTGAACATAGGCTTCTCCCATTGGTTGCCGTATAAAGGTGTAATGTCTGCTATCTTCTCTAACCACTGTAGTGTAACACAGGCTCGGCACGCACTTTAAATAAACAACACGTCCACTCTCGCCTGAGGCTCTCGTGTAACTGACGCGGTGCGCTCGAGACAGTGACTTATATATAAATGTATGTTTGTGTATTTGTGCATGGTAAATTATTAGTAAATAAAACAAATAACAATATTTACTGTATACTACATATAACCAAACACTACATCTCTTTCTTATCAAGATTTTTTTCTTTTTTTCATTATAACTCATAACAATCACAAAGCAGCTTGTATTGTCTGTATTAATTATTTTCCACTGCTTTTACGTAAACCTTATCTCCCTGTATTATATCTGAGCGAGTTGCTCTGCGTTTCCTATATACATACTCTTTTCCTTTTTCTTTTTTGTATTTTGTCTCTATCCCTGATATCTGAATCTAAATGATTGTCTGTAATTTATTTCACCTATTGATGGAATTTTATCCCTACTTTTTCGGTGAAAAAACAGTTCAGACGCTAACTTCCCGGTAACTGTAAGGAGGGTTGCTGTTATACATTAGAAGATACTCCCATAAACATTTCTTTTAAATCCTTCCTCTCGATCTGGTTGATACGAAGACGTTTCAAAATATCTCTGTTTTGTCTTTCAACTTCGCCGATCATTTGAGGCCAATATAGTACAGTACTAAATAACTTAATGTTACATTCTTTGCAGAAGGATCGAAACTCTTCACTCATGAACTGCTTGCCATTGTCTGCGGTGATAGAAATAGGATAACCAAGTCTACTGAACATTTCTTTTAACATTTTAATAATCTGTAAGCTTGTGATGTTTTTGTAATTGTTTACTTCTTTGTATCGACTATAGTAGTCGACCACTACTAACAGATACTCGTTACTTGGCAATGGTTCCATTAGATCCATTGTGACATCTATCCATGGAGTTGCAGGCAACTCTCGTCTCTTCATTGGTGCAGTTGGGTTTGGCAAACCCACTAATGTACAACCTTTACAAGCCTTTACTAATTGTTCTACGTCTTTATCGATACGGGGCCACCATACCTTTGATCTCCAGCGTCCCTTCATCGCTACGATACCTGGATGACCCTCGTATGCAGCATCTAATACACTCTTGCAGAGTTGCTGTGGTATTACAATTTTACTTCTACGAAGTAGAATGCTATCATGGAAACACAACTCGTTTTCAAAAAATTTGTAACTCTTAATCGAATCGTCCCAGTCGTTCTGATAGACACCTTTTTTCACTTTGTAAATCTCTTGTTCTTTTTCTGAATATGCTACAATGGAACTCATTGGTATAGCAACTGGTCTAGAATTTTCCACTATTTGGTACACATGCCGGTCTTTTCCTTTTGGTGGGTTATCAGGATAGTTACATAATCGTGACAAGGGAGCAGCTATATTTGTTTTTCCTGGCTTGCATATAACCTTGAATGAATAAGACTGTAGCCTCAGTATCCATCGTTCAATCCTCGCACATGGTTTTGACTTAGACCCGAACAATATCTCTAGCGGCTTGTAGTCAGTGACTAAATCAAAAGGCTTTCCAAATAAAAATATTAAAATGTTCGACCCCCCAAACTAATGCTAGTGCCTTTTTTTCCGTTTGGCTATACCTGCGCTCGCAGTCTGTCAAAGCTCGATTACCATAGGCAATAATTCTAGGGCCATTTGTATCATTTTGTACAAGGACAACACCAAGTCCGACAGGGCTAGCATCTGCTATCACCTGTCTTGCAGCTCTGACGTCATAATACCCTAAAATCTGTATTTCCGTGAGCATCCGTTTGAGTTTTTGGAATGCTTTATCTTGTTCTCCAGACCATTGTTTTTCCAAGCTCTACCTTTTGCTCATCTTCTGTCTTAACAGGTGCTTCAGAAGTTCTGTCATGGCGGCCAAGTTAGGTATCCATTTGTTTATGTAGTATGGTCTTTGGGACCCTAAAGTTCATAATGCTCTCAACGTACTTGTTGAAGGGTTTACTCCTTCATGTGTAAGCCTGTGTCCCAGAAAATTCACATCCTGCGTTTTATATATGTATTTATTGCTAATCAGCACGGCGTTGTTTTTACTAAGTACCTGTAGAACATTCTTTAGTCATGCGTCATGTTCTTCTTCACTGTTCCCGAATACCAGGATATCATCAATAAAATTGACGACCCCTTCACAGTTTATCAGCATCCTTTCAATGATCTTCTGAAAAATCTCGGAAGCGCAGGTAATTCCAAGCATTATTCTTTTATATCTATATAATCTTTTGGGGGTTATAAAAGTCGTTATGTGTCTGGATTCAGAGTGAATTTCCACTTGATGGAAGGCATTTTTTTTATGTCTTAATTTGTTAAAATATTTAGCTTTCTTCATTTTAGGCAAAAATGGTCCATAGTAGGCAGGGGGTGGATTTCTTGCAATATAACGGCGTTCGTACATCTCATATCTACGCACAAACGTAATTCACCATTTTCTTTCATGATTGGAACATTGGTGAAACCCATTTAGACGGGCCTTGCACTTCTTCAATTATATTTTAGTGATTCCTTAATTTTGATTGCAACCTTATCTTTAAAGGGGATCGGCTTGCTTTTACTCTCCACTTGATTTATCCTGATACCAAGTTTTAAGACACCCAGTCGGACTGCTGTGTTCTTACCAAACAGGTTTCTAGTACCCCCCGAAATCACGTAAATGCTTGTATGTTCCTTTCGTCCATCGACTTCGAGTATAGTTTCAAATGAACCCTCTATTGCCAAAGGAGAGTTACTACCATATGCTAATAATGTCTTGTCTGGTCTTTACATTTGATTAAAAGCATATACTTTTTTGCTTTTTAACTCTTCCCCCGTTTAGTAAGATATAAGGTTCTTGCGCAATTTCGAATTTGCACTTTTCCACTATTTGATCTATGAAATGATCATCTTGCTTTTCGAATGCACACTTTTCGGCTTGTTGACGCAATCTTATCAAAAACTTCTCAAATGTCTCTCCTTTTTTTTGTTGTAGCAATCGAAAAACATGCCGCTCATAAACTTTGCTCCGTTTAGGTTGAAAATACTCGTAGAGTTTTTTTTTTTATGGCTACTTAAAATACATCAACGGTTTCTTTCATCCCAGAGCCACCAAAATGCAATAGCGTAGCTCGTTTCTCGAGTGCTGATATAACTTCAGCTACGTCCAGATAGATTAGTAGAGACCTTTTCCATTTTCCACACCTTATAGCCATAGATGTGCTATCACATTAAAGCTGATAACGGTATCATTATTATTATTATTTTAGGGGCAAACTGAAACAGGTACTTATATTTTTTTTTTCCAATTTAATGCTGGTATTTTAATACCCAAAGTCCAATTTAATGGTAGTAACTTAGTACCCAAAGTCCAATTTAATAGTAGTAACTTAGTACACAAAGTCCAATTTAATGGTAGTAACTTAGAACCCAAAGTCCAATTTAATGGTGGTACCTACCTTAGTACCCAAGCTCCAATTTAATGGTGATACCTACCTTAGTACCCAAGCTCCAATTTAATGGTGGTACCTACCTTAGTACCCAAGCTCCAATTTAATGGTGGTATCTTGGTACCCAACTCAATTTAATGATGGTATCTTAGTACCCAACTCAATTTAATGATGGTATCTTAGTACCCAACTCAATTTAATGATGGTATCTTAGTACCCAACTCAATTTAATGATGGTATCTTAGTACCCAACTCAATTTAATGATTGGTATCTTGGTACCCAAACTCAGTTTCATGATAATAATATGTTCCATAACACTCGCCCTTCTCTTTCGGTTTATTTGTTATACCGACTACTTCCATCGCTGTGCCATTTAGGCTTTGGGTAAATTCAATACCTATATTGCGCATTTACCATTATTGATAACTTAAGACAGCAACACCCTCGAGAAACGCCGTGATATAAAAGATCAAATGTTGTTGTACAAATTGCTTCATAATATCATCGACTCTCCCCTACTTTTAGGCAAGGTGAATCTTGCGTGTCACAGGTTAGGTGCACGAAATAAACCACTTTTTGCATTACCTAAAGTTAAAACAAAAAAATGCCTCAAATAATTTTGTATCTCGTACATGCAAAAAGTTTAACTTAAAATATTGTAAATATTAGATATTTTTCACCTTGAATATGATAGTTACAAAGAAAATATTGTAAAACTTAATATATAATTGGTAGTATCACTTTGAGTTGTATATATAATGTTACTTTTAACTACTTACTACTTAATGTTTTAATTTATGAATACCATTTAGCTAGTTTTATTCTTTTATATTTTTAATTTTATACAACATAATATTGTGGTTTGCTTTTATTATGTATTAGATATCTGTGGAAACTTCATTGGTTTTTATGATTACTTTTATATGTCTTATTATGTAATTTATTATTGCACTGTATGTTTCCCTTAAAACGCAAATAAATTAATAAATAAATAAACAGTATTACTAGTTACCTACTTTGCAATGTACAGAAGTCGTGAAGTGTCCACGATTTTTTGTAAGACTTATATATGCCATGAAAGCAGTAAAATAGTATTTTCATTAAAGGCGATAAATATCACACCTACATGTTAAATGCCACTAAAATTTAGCTAACGACATTGTATTTCGGTTCGAATCGAGAGGAGTTTTTAGTAACATCTACTATTTTTCCATCAAAAATCTTTTTATATAAAAGTTGTGCTAATAGACATATGTTAAAATAAATCATTATTTTATCATTGCTACATAAAGAAAATAAATTTTAGCACACCATAAGCGTGGTCAAATGCGAACATATATTTTATATAAATTATTAAAATGATTAGAACAGGGTTAAAAACAATAAATCATAATTCATAATCCACAGTTTTTTTTCCGCGGGTACTCTAGGAATTAATTTACAATTGCAATACTAATAGTTGCACATTGCTAACCTGTTTTTGATTATATCTTTATACTAAATAGGTACTTATCTTTTTCCTCGTCGCCACTTGTAATGTCTGCTATCTTCTCTAACCACTGTAGTGTAACACAGGCTCGGCACGCACTTTAAATAAACAACACGTCCACTCTCGCCTGAGGCTCTCGTGTAACTGACGCGGTGCGCTCGAGACAGTGACTTATATATAAATGTATGTTTGTGTATTTGTGCATGGTAAATTATTAGTAAATAAAACAAATAACAATATTTACTGTATACTACATATAACCAAACACTACAAAAGGGAATATTTTTCCGTAGTTACCACGCTTGACAGGTGTTTTGGCAACTGTAGTTTATTTTAATATTTTGAGTTGTTAAAGAAAGACGCTGCAGCCCATCTTTTGTTTCATTTCCCCTGTCGCCTCTTACCACACCTACAGAATTATATAGGGTAGTCGAATTCATTACTCCGCCACTATACTTTTTAATGAAATATTACTGTGAGATAACATACAACAGTTATTAAAATCATTTTACATAAAGATAGACAAGAAAGTTTCAGTAAACAGTTCCAAAATGAGGATATATTATATCCTTATAAACAACCTTTCTTTAGATAATATGCAAATAAAAAATCGATATGATACATAAGATCTTACTGGTTTGTAAATCATGATGCAGCTACGAGTACGTTATTGTTACAGTGTTGTTACAGTAATCATGTCGATCGGGGAAAAACCACGCTCTTATAGAATAATAGCTTAATATGTTTAGAAAATCGGAAACCCCAATTTACTGGAAATGTGGCGCCATCTTAGTTCTCAGGGGTTATATTGAATCTACAATTTTAATTCTTATACGTCTATGTGTTCATCTATCCATAAATAAATACGTTAGAATGCTTATGAGTTTTAAAGTCACTTTTATTGGACATGGTTGGCAACAACAAAACTTAGTAATCATAATATAATTTACCCCGGGAAAAAAATGTAAGAAAATTTAAGCACAATATTTTGTTTGCTAAAAATTTATGACGTGTAAGAATTACGCTGCAATTATATTAAGATATAGGTTAGTTGGGGGTGTTTTCACCCCCTTAAAGCACGTAAAGCCAGATGGCCGAATGTTTTGCACCTGATTTTTCTCTGGTCGCATCAGGTTGCCGTCCCTTTGGACTAAGAGAGTGAGGGAATAGAGAGTGCACTTGTATAGTCCAACCTTATTCTATTAAAATGTTTAAAATACACACGCGCGAGGTATGTAGCAAACCGTTCACGTGACGCCAAAAATTTGGTTGCATTCCATGATATAAATAATATACGTTTTCATTATAGGCGAGGCCACTTCTGATATAATACCCCTCAATTAAGCCACTCCTGAATTTTAACGCACCTTAATTTCCAATTATCATAAACTTGACTTGAATTGAATTAAAGGAGTTCTTGTTTTTCTTTTATTTAACGAGGATATTTAATTTAATTAATTACTTTCTATGGTATGAAACATGCTGAATACAAACGTAAAATAGTAACAAAATACTATTGTGTTTTGTTGATAAGTGCCGATATACGGAAACCCTTTTTAGTGGTAACAAGGTATATTACGTCTTAGACCTAAGGGGTTATATTTTTATTTTTTAATGAAATAAATGTATCTGTGGGCTACAATATCCATTTTCCATGAGGTAGATTGTGTTAGCTTGTTATCCTTACTTGAATAGAAAATATGTTAATATGAGGAGAGTAACTCCTTTATACTCTTCATATAATTAACATATTTTCTACACATAACGACATGATAAATTTTACTTCAAATGCTAATCTTACCTGCACACTATCCGTTTTTCCGATTAAAGATAAAGAACAAGGCTATGGCGAACAACTAATGGCCCAAAAGGGTAGAACCTGGCCTTGACAGACCTGTGGTAGATTATAAACTCATATTGTGCTTGTAGATACCAGGATTAGCAGTGCAAGGTTATCTCTGTGTTCACCAATGCGCAGCCTATGCGCAAATCTTCTAAGTCATTCATGTCAGCTGGTGGTTTTCTGCCTCGATGGTCTAGTAATCATAACGCCACGCGAATCATTTGGTCCTGTTCAAATTTCAAATGACGGGCCAAACTCAGTCATTGGGATTTGTATAAAGAAATTTTAACAAAAACAAACTTCTAATCTGGCAGCCTCATACGAGATCTTATGGCAATAAAATATAATGTTGTGAGGGTTTACTTTTATATAATAATATAGCGGATACTGTAGAAGATTGTAATAATATGAAGATTTTGAGAATAAGCTAAAATCATATGTTGTAGATAAAATTTTATAACTGAATATATTCAATTTTAACTTATAAATACCGTATTAATACAATACTCATATTTTTAAATCATTAACATATAATACAAACATATTTTTGAACTAAGTAAAATAAAAGTGAAACAAATTAGTTAAGGATATATGAGAATAAAACAACGAGAATTATATAACGCATGCTACAGTGTAAATACTGTTAATATTATTTTTTATGTATACTTAATCTCTGTAAAAGTGAACAGTGTGTTCTTTAAGAGAAATAAATATCTTTAACCCGAAATCCTTAGTCGATCTTTAATCCCCGTGCTATGAAATGTACGTTAAGCCGTTGGTATTGCGCCATCGGTATATGAAAGTGAGAGAATAGAGAGTGCACCTGTTCTTGTGTACACACTCAAGCACTATAATTTTGTCCTGCGTAGATGGCTGATCTCCGTTGAGCGGCCACCGAGACCGAAATCAGTTTTAAAGACATTATGTCTTGGAAAGTACTAATTCCAAGTGTAGACTTAAAAAAAATTAATAAAGTTATATGAAACGAGCAAAAAAAAAAGCAAGCATTTTTTATGATACAAACACTTTATTACTCAGAGGATATATACTTAAGTACTTATACTACGAGTTTTAAAAGGTAAAAAACCACTTTGTATTCCATGTAGATTACGTTGCAAATAAAACACCGAATGAATTTTATATTATTTTCCATTCCGTAGTACAAACAGGTATATAAAATTTTTCTGCACGTAGAATCTAAACAATAAAAGTTAACACTATTTCACATTACATGACATAAAGTTCTATGTCATAAATAAACTCTGTTTATTATGTTATAAAAGTGTTAAATATACGGTTACTGTTGAGTTTAAGTACGTTTGATACGAACATCAGTCTGAGTGACAATAATAGAGTCCTTTCTTTATCAGTCTATAAACAGTAGACAGCAATTTTGGAACATTCTTGGAGGAAAGTATTTTTTTATAAATATGAAATGACATACGAACAAACAACAGTCCTCATGATGTTAAATGAAAATTGCTGCCCATGAACACCTGCAACCAACTTCAAATAAAAAAAGGCTATAGATACGTTGTCATCTCTGGGGACTATGATGGAATCCCTCACAGTCTGTTATATCTAATCTAAGCATACATGCTCGTCTGAAACTGAAAGTTCTGCATACCTGGCCGCTCACAAATGTTTGAATTTCGAATGTCATATTTTATTAATCATAAAAAAAAACTCATATATTAATTATTATAATTTTTGGCTGGAAGTGGCGTGTCAATTGTTTTCATCACGGAAGTGAAATTAACGCGAAAACATTTTAGTGCGATGATTTTATATTATTTTAAAAATTCATTCTCTCCGCAAGATTGCATTGCTCGTTTTCACAATGCTTTTGGGAGGAAAGCACCTCATTGAAGTAGCGTAAGCCGTTGGTACTCAGAATTTGATTGTGGCCGTGTTTCTCTAAAACCACATAGAAGTCGATCCTATTGCACCTAGACAATGCGCACACCGCATGTAAATTGTTGACATATAAATTTGTTTTATTTATGAACTAGCTGTTCCCCGCGACTTCGCCCGCGTGTAATTTAGGGTTTTAATTTTACAGTGCGGAACCCTAATTCTTTTTCTTAAATATAAGTAGCCTAAGTTACTCCTTATGACGTCAGCTATCTGACAGTGAAAGTCCCGTTAAAACTGTACACTAAATTCATAATCCATAACCGCGATTGGAAGTCTATCAATCGGGTTTTAGACAACATCTCACATCGATAAATACCATCGCGAGAAAATGTTTCCGATACACCGGTGTATCGGAAACATTTGTCCGGACCAACACGATATTTTAATATAAAAGCTTAAAAAGTTACAGGCTGTATACGTGCCACTGCTGGGCACAGGCCTCCTCTCATTTGTGAGAGGGTTTTAGGACAATAAAATATCCGCCGCGCTGCTCCAATGCGTGTTGGCGATCTTCACATGTCTTCGAAATATTTTTTCCTTATTTTTCAAACATGCAGGTCTCCTCACGATGTTTTCCTTCAGTCATAAAGACTGCCGACAGAAGTGAACACTCTAAACAAGAGAATAACTGTGTGCTTTTTTGAATTTTTATATCAATTATAGTATTGAATTATTTAAATTTCATAATTTTTAAATTAATATTATTAACATGAGTCTAGTTTTCACATCTATTGGCACTCTGAGCAATAATTATATACATTTTTATACAATTTATAGGAAAATATAAACTCAATTTTTAGAAAAAAAAACAGGAACATTATTTCGCAAGCGCAAGCGATCCGCTATTTGTAATTTTTTTTTGGAGTTTATGGCCTGGTATTTAGACATTTAGGCCAAGTCTTGAGTATTTTTATTCAGTTTATTATAATTTCCCCAAATGTATAATTATCCTTCATAGTTCACTGCTTCACAATATGTTGATGCGTCACATTTTGCAGGCCTTGGAAGATTTTGACGGCAACTTGAGCCAGCAGATAGCTGACAGTTGACGATGGTATCTCAAGGCGCCTATGCAGACAAACAGCTTATCTTAAGAATCCATCACCATCAGAGCACTTGTTTCACCGTTTCCACTAATAGTTTACATGCGTAGACAGTTAATACATAAAATCGCACCACTTTTACATATCAAAGTCTACTTCAAACTATTATTTAAACTATAATACAGGAGCAGCAAACCGCCGCCGGTCAAGTTCCCGCCAAAACTCTTGTAATTTTGTTTGTTTGTTGCTCTGTTGCTATTGCCATAAATAACTTTTCTTCTTGTTATAGTATGCAGGGGATATAACGTCACCCTGTCTTACACCTCTCTGCATATTCGGGGATATATGTTATATCCCTGAAATTCTTCACCGCTACATTGGAAGACGTTTTCAAGCTGCTGGACTGGAAAGGATGCGGTATCAACATCAATGGCGAATACATCACTCACCTTCGATTTGCCCACAATATAGTCCTTATGGCAGAATCGCTGGAGGACCTAAGCACTATGCTCAATGACCTGAATAATGTCTCCCAACGGATAGGTCTTAAGATGAACATAGACAAAACAAAAATCATGTTTAACGTCCATGCCACACCTATGCCGGTAGTTGTTGGGAGCACTAGGCTCGAAGTTGTTGACGAGTATGTTTACCTGGGACAAATAGTCCGACTAGGTAAGTCCAACTTCGACCGAGAGGTCAATCGACGGAATCAACTCGACTGGGCGTTCGGGAAACTACGAAACGTCTTCTCGTTAGACCTCAAAACCTTAAAATGAAATTGTACAACCAGTGCGTGTTACCAGTGATGACTTATGAATCTGAGACGTGGTCCTTCACTGCTGGCCGTATGAGGAAGCTCAAGGTCGCTCAGCGAGCTATGGAGAGGGCTATGCTCGGGGTTTCTCTGCACGATAAACTTAGAAATGAGTATATGCGCAGTAGAACCAGAATGAACGACATAGCCCAACGGATTCGTATGCTGAAGTGGCAATGGGCCGGCCATATAGCTCGCAGAACCGACAACCGATGGGGAAAAAAGGTTCTCGAATGGCAGCCTCGTACCGGTAGGCGAAGTGTAGAGCGACCCCCCACGAGATGGAGTGACGACCTGGTAGACATGCAGGAAGTCGATGGATGCAGGTGGCTCAGGACCGTGCTTTGTGGCTTTCCTTGGGGGAGGCCTATGTTCAGCAGTGAACTTGTGAAAGGCTGTAAAGATAATGATGATGATGATAGTATGCAGTTTCATACATTTTGTTACTTCAATCAAAACGTAATAAATATATGTTGAACGAAATATATTATATAATAAAGTATTATATTATTAAAAAAAAATTAAAAATGACGCGCATTTAAAATAATATTTCTTTAATGGTAAGATAATGAAAAGTGCGAGGGAGATGGATACTATTCCATCTCGCTTCTTTATGGTCCCCCAAGGTCATCCCCCGGTACCAATCTGCTAATTAGAAGTTGACACGGCATGATGTATGTGTATACATTTTTTTTATAGGAGAGGGGGCACACGAGCATGCAGCTTACCTGATGGTAGATGACTACCGCCGCCTATGAACAACCGCAACACCAGGGGAATTGCAGATGTGTTGCCGGTCTTGTACATAGATGTATATTATATTATACATAAATACATGTACATACATAGGTCGCTACACTACACGTCGCTAGTCTGGCGCAAGCGCAATACGTCACGAGCATGTCAAGGTCATCGGTGACGCGAACTTATAAAATTTCCCCCTAGCAAAAATCACTAAACGCGGCTAAATAAATTTTCACTTCAAAAAACTTTTTCACAAAACTTTGTGTATGTATGTCGTATTTAAAAAAAATGTGATGATAAGGATGAAGATCTCTTTGTATTCAGTTTCCACTTAATTTATCTACTAAAGTAAAATTCAATTCTACTTTGCTTGACTTGGCTTTGTGAGCAGCCTTAACTAATGTACAGCATATTAGATTGTTCTTACATTCGAATCTAAGATCCGCAAAGCAAACTGTGTAAGTAGTCAGGTGCTAACTAACTCTAAAAATTTATCTACGAAGAATACATTAACAGATTAAATATTTAATTTATACCATATAAAATTACAAAAGGCATAATTAAACTACATTATAAAAATTAGAAAAGTTAAAAAGCGTGTCTTTAAAACTAAAATTAAGTTGTTAAGTTAACGAGAAAAGTTACAGAGTTAATTTAAACGCACAACTTATCTGCTAATCTGCCTTAAAATCTGTTAAATTTTCTTATGTCAACTTAACTTTCTGATTCATTAGGCTTAATCTCTAAAACATTTTTGCAACTTGACACCCATTTCAACTTAATACTTGGATAATACTCTGGCTAATAAATCTGAGCACATTTAAAATATTGACCTTTTTTAGTTTATTCAATAAAGTGTACATTACAGATATAAAATATTGATATAATTCTTTTATGATTAATTAAATAAATTATTAATATATAATTAAAATAAATTATTATTATTTAGGCGGCTAGACAACGCAGTGACCAATGCTAATTTGCTTCGGCACCGCTGAGGCGCGGTTTCTCTTTTTTTTTTATAGGATAGGGTGAAAATCGAGCACACAGTTCGCCTGATGGTAAGTGACTACATTTATGCTCAACAAAGAACCAAAATGCAGATATACCAAAGTCACCCGTGTGGGCTAAGATGAAGTGCCTCTTTTCCAGTAAAATGGGTCTCCGGTTCTCTACACTCATCATACGAAACACAGAAGCGTTAAAATGCTATTTTATGCTAGTATTCTGTGAGAACATGGTCCTACCCCGGTCGAGCCGACCCATTCGTGCTATAACTTTACTACTAATATGGCTGCAGCGTGGCTGTACCACGTATTCTCGTGGAACAAGTATTTCTATTAAGGGGCTACTAATAATTGTTTTGTGTCTGGATGTCTGTTTATGAACAATTATAATTTTTATTTAGAACGCCTATACGTCGTCGATTGTTCTGCTGCATATTGTGGGCAGCAAATCAACATCCCTTACAACAATTTTATGGCGACAATTATTCTCTACATGGAATAAACTTGCACCTTTATGGACGAAAATAAGTGCGCCTCCTGGCTGGCAATAAGGACGCTCAAACAATGAGCCGAGAACGACAACTACAAGTTCCCAGAGCCTGCCCTATCGCTTATCAAAGAACTCTACGTAGACGATTTTATAAGCGGGTTCACTTTGAAACGTCATCTATAAACTAATCCTAAAATAAATCCATAATAATTAAGAGTTAACGGTTTAGTTGTAATTACCTATACTCGAGTAGATAGTTCTATGTATATTTACAGAAAAGTTGATGAGTGCAAGAAAAAGAACGTTGTTGTAAAAAATGTATATATAATATAGTAGGTACAAAAGTTAAGTTAGGACTAGTTATTTCAATTATTGATGCTAATGCACTGATCGTTCAATAATTCGTTACGATGAAAGTAAGTTGTTTGCAAGCGGTTTAATAAGGACTCATGTAAACAAAATGTGCAGTCGTTAGACCATACAGTTAGTGTTTAATGGATAGCACTATAATATCTTCTACACAGATTAGCTTCTAGAAAATTGCCCAGGAGAATAGCTAATCATTATAAGTCCTTAGATAATAACAAATCCCATGGATCGAGAGCGATTTTGCATCAATACTGCCATTACATTACAATGCCAGATATAATATATTAATATATTTATTTATTTTAATATATATATATATACCCTATTGAGAAACGTCAGAATGTGTACAAAAAGGCACGTATGGCAATTCACAATGGTGTGTGTGTGGGTGTGGCAGAAGAAGCACGAGAGTAGAATAAATGCTGTAGAAATGCGGTCATTAAGGAGTATGTTAGGGATGAATCTGAATGACAGAGTGAGAAATAGTTTAATAAGAGAAGAGTGTTGTTTGCAAGAAGATGTTGTGACCAGGATTAAGAAAGGAATGCTTCGGTGGTTTGGTCATGTAGAAAGAATGAATGAGGAAAGAGTGACAAAGCAAATTTATGTTGCAGAGGTGAACGGCAGAGTCGGGAAGGAACGCCCTATGCGAAAGTTTATCGACCAAATTGGCGATATATTGAAAAGGGGCCAAATTAAGAGTACCTTTACCCTCAACCGACGAGCGTGTATGCGTAGGTATATGGATGTGGAGGAAGCGGGAGAGGTGTGTCAGGATCGTGCCAAATGGAAGTCCATAGTCTCTGCCTACACCTCTGGGTGACAGGCGTGAGTGTTTATGTATATACAGAATATTTTTTCAGAGTCAAAATCAAAATATTAATTAAAGTAAAAATACATGGATAGGTTTTTTCATCATCATTATCATCATTACAGCCCTTCACAAGTCCACTGCTGAACATAGGCCTCCCCCAAAGAATGCCACAAAGCACGGTCCTGAGCCACCTGCATCCATCGACTTCCTGCATATCTTACCAGGTCGTCACTCCATCTAGTGGGGGGACGCCCTACACTTCGCCTGCCGGTACGAGGCTGCCACTCGAGAACCTTTCTTCCCCATCGGTTGTCGGTTCTTCGAGCTATATGGCCGGCCCATTGCCACTTCAGCTTACTAATCCGTTGGGCTAAGTCAGTCACTCTAGTTCTACTGCGGATATCCTCATTTCTGAGTTTATCACGCAGAGAAACTCCGAGCATAGCCCTCTCCATAGCTCGCTGAGCGACCTTGAGCTTCCTCATCCGGCCAGCAGTGAAGGACCACGTCTCAGTTCCGTATGTCATCACTGGCAACACGCACTGGGTGTACAGTCTCGTTTTCAAGTTTTGAGGTATACCTGACGAGAAGATGTGCCGTAATTTCCCGAACGCTGCCCAACCGAGTTGAATCCGTCGATTGACCTCTCGGTCGAAGTTGGACTTACCTAGTCGGACTATTTGTCCCAGGTAAACATACTTGTCAACAACTTCGAGCTTAGTGTTCCCAACAACTACCGGCATAGGTGTGACATGGACATTAAACATGATCTTTGTTTTGTCCATGTTCATCTTAAGACTTATCCGTTGGGAAACACTATTGAGGTCATTGAGCATAGTGCTTAAGTCCTCCAGCGATTCTGCCATAAGGACTATATCGTCGGCAAATCGAAGGTGAGTGATGTACTCGCCATTGATGTTGATACCGTATCCTTTCCAGTCCAGAAGCTTGAAAACATCTTCCAATGCAGCGGTAAAGAGTTTCGGGGATATGACGTCACCCTGTCTTACACCTCTCTGCAATTGGATAGGTGTCGTACTCTGGTTCTGTACTCGGATAGCCATCGTAGCCCTACTGTACAAGCACTTCAACACTTCGATATACCGACAGTCAACTTGGCATCGCTGAAGAGACTGCAGCACCGCCCAAATTTCGACGGAATCAAAGGCTTTCTCATAGTCCACATACGCCAGACATAGTGGCAAATTGTACTCCTCGGACTTCTGTACAATTTGCCGAAGGGTATGTATGTGGTCTATGGTGCTAAAGCCTTTTCGGAAACCGGCTTGTTCGGGAGGCTGGAAGTCGTCAAGTCTGCGCGCGAGACGATTCGTAATGACTCTCGAAAACAGCACGTAGACGCGGCTCAGGAGGGAAATCGGTCTGTAGTTCTTCAAGAGAGCGTTGTCGCCTTTCTTGAAGAACAAGACCACCGCACTTCTGCTCCACGCCTCCGGTGTAATGCCACCATGGAGGACGGAATTAAAGAGCTTCTGAAGGACTTCAAGTACCGGTTTTCCACCCGCTTTCAGAAGCTCCGCTGTAATTCCATCCTCGCCTGGGGCCTTGCCGTTTTTAAGGTGCTGGAGAGCCATTCTAATCTCGCTCAGACTGACGTCCGGGATATCATCGGAATAATGTCGGATAAGACTCGCTCTTGGATCGTTACTCACACTTGCGTGCGGCTTCAACGATGACGTGTACAGCTGCCCATAGAACCTCTCAATCTCACTCAAAATCTCAGGTGCCCCGGAAACGATGCTGCCACATTCTGTCTTCAGCTTTGACAGTTGGCGCTTTCTGGCAGACAGATCTCTGGCAAAGACTTTAGAGCCTTGGTTCCGCTCAATCGCTTCTTCAATACGAGCTGTATTGAATTTGCGTAAGTCCCGCCGCATGCATTTGGAGATCTGTCTATTCAGTTGCCTGTATGCTGTTAAATCTGTTGAAGAATGTAGCTTCATCTCCCGTCTAACAGCCATGAGATTAAGAGTGTGATCGGAGAGTTTTTGTGTTCTTCTGCGGCGGGTCTTGCAGAACTTAGCTCCGACCGCATGGACAGTTTCCACGAGCTTGTCATTCAAATCGTCCACTTCATTGCAGTCTTCTAGGCACTGAAAACGGTTTTGTAACTTGAGCTGAAAGGTTTCGGGACTTTGGATTAGAGCACGAGGGGGACGGAGCGTTGACTTCATTAGACGAGACCTCTCCAACTTAACGTTTAGGTTCAGTGTGCCTCTAACCATTTGGTGATCGCTGCCGGTTTTCACCCTCGCGATCACTGAGACATCACTGAACAGTTGTCGTCTGGTCGTCATAATGAAGTCAATCTCATTTTTTGTCGAACCGTCGGGGCTCGACCAGGTCCACTTCCTGTGGGGCCGCTTCTGGAAGAAAGAGTTCATCATAAAGAGTCCCTCTTTCTCAATGAAGTCAGCCAACTGCTGGCCCCTTGGGTTCCGTTGCCCTTTTCCAAATTTCCCTACTTTCAGCTCACCGTTCTCTCTTGTGCCTAGTTTTGCATTGAAGTCTCCCATTAACACCGTATATTGGGTTTTGGAGGAATGCATGGCTCTAGAGATATCCTCATACTTTTCCTCCACCTCCTGATCGGGGTGTGCCGAGGTTGGTGCGTAAACCTGTATGACCTTCAGCGAATACCGTTTGGTGATTCTGAGTATATGGTACGCAACCCTCGTCGACACACTCTCAATCTTTACAACGTTGTTAACGAGAGACTTGTGGACGATAAATCCGACACCTCCTTGGGACAGATGGTCGCCCTCCCGGTAATAGAGCAAGTTGCCGGATTCGAGGATTACCGTGTCCTCCCCCTCTCTTCGGACTTCGGATAATCCTATAATATGCCAGCGTAACTTGTCTATCTCTTCTTCCAGCTCCACAATCTTCTCGTCAGTCCTCAGGGTGCGTGCGTTGTATGTTGCCAGGTCGAGTCGTCGTAGGTGGCAACCGAACCTCCACCGGAGATTCTTAGCACCCCCTGCCCCGCCGTTACCATGGTCGCCACCGTAGCCAGGAATAGCGGGGCCGCCGGGGACTGGGGGCCGTTTATTATTGTCATTGCTCATGGGGGGTATATTGCCATAGTTGCCACGCTTGGCGAGCGGGTTGGCAACCGCAGTTTTTTTATTGTTATTTTGGCTATTATCAGGAAGATGCTGTTGCCCATCTCCTGCCTGTTTCCCTTTGTCGCCTTTTACGACACCCACGGGAAGATATGGGGTAGTGGATATTCTTAACCGCCACTACACGGCTAGGTTTTTTATAAATCTAAATTTTCCAAGTTTTAGGTGCTTTTTCGGGTACTGTATTGTTCATATCAATGTTAACAATGTACATTTTATGCTATATTATATGATTAACAAATAATATTAAATATTAGTTTTCCACCTCGCTGTATTTTATTTTACTTAAATGAATAATTTATATAGAACTCCCTCTTAATCCTTCGTTTTGAACAAGTCCTTGTGATTACACATTACAAAGACTTGTAATAAATAAGGTTTCCTGGAAGAAATCGCTTCCAAGGCGATAAGGCCGCTTATTGTACCTTCTTTATTTATTTAATATTATCTTTAATTTAATGTGTATTGGTTATTGAATGGGTTGAAAACTGCAGCAAAACAGTTTAAACATTTAATAGTAGCTCCTGTCACCTATTTTCCCCTTAGGGGTGTAGAATCCAAAACCCTTAAACATGTGTTACTTAGTTTCTAATCGAAAGCTTATTATGTTATCAAAGTGTAAATAAAAAATAGTAGAATTTCAAAAATTCTTTCATCTTTAATTTTAACCCCTTAAGGGTAAAATTGTCAAAAATCCTAAATGAAACACGTATATCTTAGTATCAAATACCAATTTTAATTTTAATTAAAACGTATTTTATACAAATTATCATATCTATTACCCTCCTTGGATTGGATTTACCAAAAATTTTTAATCACGTGTTTCTTAGTTTTTAACTAACAGACCAAATATCACCAGCACGATCCACATTTTAAGGGGTAAATAGAGGCAGATTCTGTAAAGTTGTACTATCTATTTTATCTTACTTTTAGAAGCTTTTGCACTTATTAGATTATTACAGACAATAAAGATTGTTATTGCGGGTATGTCATATACAAAACTAGTTTTAAATATTTTATTTCACTACCTACCCACAAAACAAGACTGTTAGCTCTTAGGATAGATATTATTCTTGTGTCAGTATAAATACAATACAAAATACAAATACTCTCTGGGCTTGACACGGTCATTCCGTCGTGATTTGAAGTACTGACATACCGAAAGACTCATAAGCTAAGTAATCTATTTGCACATTTAGGGACGGACTATAGATATGTAAATGTAGGCGCGTCTATAAAATACCGGTTGGATCCACAGTGAGCGAGAGGATGCGTAACTCGCAAGGTGGAATTGAGGGTATTTCTAAGAGCCCCCCCTCGTCTGAGCAGTATAAAGTTCACTGTAGGCGTCGCGTCGTGCGTGGGAGATTTTGCCCAAGACATTCTATGCGTGCTAAGACAGTATCGTGGTTTTGTCCGTTGTGGTGATTCTTCTGGTGCATGCTAGGAAGATGGTGTTGCTGATAGGCTGCTCTGCGTTACACTAAGATGTAGTATTGCTGTTAGTTTGTATACTTTGGTTTTATCATTTAATTACGTTCCTCACATTACTCAAGTGTGTAATTGTGACAGTGACATATTACGGCATAGTCAAACTGTAATTGCTTTGTACTGAATGTATAGTGCGTTACGCTATTTTATTGCTGATAATGATTGATTGCGTAAGCAAGAGAGCGAATTGAATACCTGCCCTCGCACTGTTACTTTTTTTAACAACTAACTTTACCCTGATGTATTTCCGAGATCAGAAATGGGATCTCCTGTTTTATTTCTGACATATAGATTTTTTTGTACACAATCTGGCCACGTGTAAGAAGTTGTTTTGAAAAAACGCAAATTTCGTGTTCATTTATTTGATTTACAGAATAATTTAGTAAGTATTACGTATTTTAAAATGTTAAATTGATAATAACTTACATAATAATACGATAAAAGAAATAATTGTTACTGTTTCTTTTATCAGATTATTATTATTTTCAAATTGTGAAAAAATAATTGTTTTGAGGAATATAACCTTACTTCCAAAGTTTTTGTTTGTTTATTTGTCCGCTAATTTATATTTTTTTCTGAGCACAGCTTCAAAACGCTACTTTGATTGAACAAGCCCCAAATCCTAATGAATACAAAGGCTTCGACGTGACACGACCCTTTTATTATTTTTTTTTGTTATGAAGAGGATGTCTTGTCACTTTAGCACAAAATATTTTAGCTACTTGGTTTTAGTTATCAATGTTTAGTTTTAAATACGTTGGATGTCTGGCGCAAGTGAACTTTGAAAAGGCTTCGTTTGATCCAGCAAAAAAATTTACAATGCTACAATACTATCAGCGAAAATTGATTATTATCTCTACATCGAGATTCTGAATTTCTAAATTAGAGTTTAATAAACGCAAATATTGTGTTCTAGCCGTAAATTAGAGCAATATTATTTTGTATTTATTTATGTTTTGTTAACGATTTTTCTTCTTACATAATTTTAAGGTGTCCCAAATTTAAATGTTGAATGATGACCTGAAATGTCCAGATCTTGGTGTCATATTTATCTTTAACGACGTCAAGGGATGGGGATAAAAAAATGAAATAGGCTCTGACTTAAATTGTTGAGGAAAAGATAACACTAATGGCTCTGGCGCCAGTGTATCATCATCACTCTACTAGGCGATCAGTCTCATTACAGTCGTTCTGTAAACTGAGGCAGATTTTCGAAATATATTTTAAATAATTTTTCTTCTTATATATTAATATTATAAATTACACTGTAAATTTTCTCTCGTAATAAAAATATATCAATTAAACTTCCATTCTTTAATTCATAAACCTGAGAATATTAAACATTATTCAAAAGCACTTTCAGATTTTTAAGCTCAACAAAAGATCAATAGATTCCTGGAATGTTGGAAAGTCATCAAATATGATTTCAGTCTATCTCAAAATATTGATCATGGTCTAACTTGGCCATCGTCAGCTTAATGCAAGTGATTTTATGAATTAATTACTAAAATAACAAGTTCTCCCGCCCATCCAAAGATAATTTCTAAGCTGAACACATTGCATGTGAAAAAACTGAAAATGTGCAAATGAAAGTTCTGTTACAAAACGGCTTTAAAATTCGATTTAACTTAGAAAGTTACAAATTACACAGGCAAATTTGCTTCGTCCTAAATATAAATAATAGTTTAAGTACAGTGTTTTATTACAATATTACTAGTTTTTACCACAAAGTTGACAACTGTAAATTATACTATTAAACTACATTACCTGTGAACATCGTCTTAATTTACTTGAAGTTAGTACTCGTATTTTGCCGTGTTGTACTGTGTAAGAATATTTACAATTCCAGGGGTAATGTAAAAGTATTGTCGTAGGACTGCTCGTCAGAAATGAAATCTTCTTAGCTTCACAAACTTGTAAACATTATTTCTGGTTGTTATGAAATATCTTAAGAAGTATTTTTTAAATCGAAATTATTTTTATCATCGTAGTAAAATAGTAATATTTATTTTTATTTTTATTTAATACACTGTTTTGCATGTAAAATAATGATTATAATGTACATAAGACAAACGGATTTAAAAATGCATATGAATTATATAAGATTTAATCAATTGGATTTTATCATTACTTTCATCAATTTTATGTATCTGAACGTGACGGTCAAGCGAGTTCAGTGTTTTTCCCCATCCCAAAAGTGCCTAACGTGCCTAAAGAAGTTTTCACTTCAATATGAGAGCCACCGATAGATGGCAGTATGAACTTCTAGTTTAGCTCAGATGTAAAACGTCCAGACCGGTGACTTGGAGCAGCGTCAAAGATTGGAGACGCATGGTACTGCGATTATCAATCCGTCTGCCACAAACGTGACCATTATGGCAAATTCTCCCTAACGAGAAAAGACCATTTCCAGAAGTGAAACTTTACCAGCTGATGAACAAGTTTTACGTGACACTGCCACGGTGCAGCTATGCTAGTTATACATAGCTGCAAAAGCAATCACGCTTTCACAAAATACAAGCGTAAAACAGCAGAATAAAGTACTGCATTATTTTATATGGTTAGTGTATATAACAGGAGATCCTGTTTACCGATAACGTTTGATTCTTAATCGATGACAGATATCGTTGTCTGGGCCATAGCATACACTTGTTATCAGGTGGAGTGTGGTCGTTAATTCAATCTTATTCTCCTTAGTCAATCTTTTTCTGTATAAAAAATTAATACCTGTTAATTTATTATTTATTAAATGAATAAAATATATTTTAATAATATGCTCATCGAATAACCTTGTTGTTTTCTTAATTTGCTTTATGTTTTAGTGATGCAAATAAGCAACAAATATTTGGAACTATTGCTGATTAAATACTCCAAAAACGTGACTTCGCTGAATTGTTATAAATAGCCTATGGGCGAAAAAAGACCTCTCTTGTCACCAGCCGCAACGACCTCCTATAGAAATTTCAACGTCAGCTCCAGGAACCAATAGTATCTAGCATAAATAGCTTAAATATACAGTCGTCTCTAAAACTCGCGGCCTCGAGCATAGAAGTAATTGTATTTAAAAAATAATGTGCCCCAAACAATTTTATTTAAAACTATTATTTCTTCCTTTAACATAGAACATTTGTTCATGAAAACGTTTTAATACCCGTGTTATTAATGAGATGAAGTTTACTTTTTCTCTGATACATGCGTTTTGAAATAAAGAAAACATAGATAAATAACCTCAACGTTAAGCGTTAATGGACTCATTATTCTAGTGTAGGGCAAGTCGTTAACTTAATGGCCAATACCTACGACACTGCAGCGTACAGCTGCTACTTGTTTTACTTATTTATGTGTGTAATATTAATTTCCATCCTGAACTTATCGTTATTTCAGTCGATTTCCGTAATTTTGTACCAGCTTCAAAAACGAGACGGTACTCAATTCGACTGTAAGTTTTATTCTTCCTCCTTTTTTATCTGTGTTACCTCATAACTTTTTTCTGGGTGAACCGATTTCGATGATTCTTTTTTTATTTGAAAGCTGGTACCATTCAAAACACAGCAACATTAAGCTGCTATTTTGCGCTGGTATTCCGTGAGAGCGTGGTCCTTCCCCGGTCGATCAGATCCACTCGTGTTTAACCATTATATAGCTGCAGCATGTACAATTACGTAATATCCAGCGCATATGGAAAGTGTAGCCAATTTTTTCCACTTTGAGATGGCCCCCATAGATCAGAAGGAGCGGATAATTACTATAGTTGCCACGCTTGACAGTTTTTTTTATTATTTTGAGTAGTTATCAGAAAGATACCGCTGCTCATCTCATGTCTTATTACCCTCATTCGCCACGGAGTAGTAAAAGCACTACAACCCGTTGCCGCAGAAATAACCAGCGATAGTTATTCAACTGAATTGCTATGAAGCGTATTAATGTATTACCTATGACAGCGCATTTTCTTATGTAATATTTCATTATAGTTTTTATATCTTAGGTTAAAGTATGTTTTATATAGTAAGCTGTAATCTTGGCGGGCAGTTTGTAAATACATACGTTAAAGTTGTCTCGCGCTTTTGAAAAATCTATCGGTTGCTACGATAATATTCTTGCGCAATTAATTTTCATCTCATGCATGAAACGCCTAAACCTAAACTTATGCCTAAACCAAATGTCCAATTTAATTTATTTAAATACTATATATTAACTAAATAAAATACTTGTCACGAAGTATACAGAGAAACATTTGATAACAGTTATATTAGAGTATTATAAAATACATCTAAATTACTAACGAGCAAGGATTTTATTATTTTTGTAAACAAATACGAAATTATTGTAACTAATCTATGTTAGATATATATGTGTTATAGTGTTTCGCAGACTTTTTTGAAGATATTGTAAGAAGTCCAATTGATTTGTACATATTATAGTTCTATCTATTAAATTAAATTGGCAGACGCCAAGTAAAAAAAAATATGGATGAATTTTAGCTAAAAGAAAATGTAATTTTGTTTAGACTAAAAATTATAGGTTACTAGCTGGTACCCGACACGTTTGCTGCCGCAAAAGAAAATATATAATTGTGGAAATATTGTTTTACCGTATCCTTTCCAGTCCAGTAGCTTGAATTTTATACGTGGTAGAGCCATGCTGCAGCTCTATTACTGGTATAGTTGTAGCATGAATGGGTCGGCTCGACCGGGGAAGGACCACGCTCTCACTTCTGTGAGAAGCTTTAGCTGCTATTTTACGCTGGTATTCTTATGAGCGTAAAATAGCAGCTAAACACTGCTGTGTTTCGTATGGTGAGTGTAGATAACCGGAGACCCCTTTTACTATTTTCTATTTATTTTTAATTTATTAAAAAAACGTTACCCCTACACTAGGATTTTCTCCTGTGTCGTGGAGGCAGTTTACAAACATAAATTGCACAAGGACAAACATCCAGACCCGGAAAAATTATTTGTAGGCCATACAAATACTTGTTCCGTGCGGGATTCGAACCCGCGGCCCCCAGCGCAACAACTGATTGCTAAGACACTGCGCCACAGAGCCGTCAACTTTTACTGGAAAAGAGACATCCCATTTTAGTCCTCACCGGTGATAACGCATCTGTATTTTGATTCCTTATTGGGGATATATGTAGATGTCTATGTGTCACAGCAACCACTTACCATCAGGTGTACTCGTTTATCACCCTAATTCTGTAAAAAAATGTTTTCCAAGGCAGCGGTGAAGAGTTTCGGGGATATAATGTCACCCTGTCTTACACCTCTCTGTATTTGGATAGGTTTCGTACTCTGCTTCTGTCTATAACCTTTGCGCAAGTGCGAGCAATAAGTTTATAAAGTTTTAGCGTAACCTGATAAACGGTATGGCAGTGCATAAAATACGAACAAACAAAAATATTTTTATATATTAGATAAATATACTATCACATTTTTAAACATAAACAAACACTGACGCCTGTCATCCAGAAGGGTAGGCAGAGACTACCATTTGTTGTGGTCGTCTGTCCTATCTGGCATAAAACCCATTATATTTTCAAGTTTCATTAAAATCTGTTGGGTAGTTTTTGCGTGATCGAGCACCAAACACACAAATATCCAAACAAGCTTTCACATTTATAATAATAAAATAAATATAAAATAATAATAAATATACAATTAATATTAAATAAATATTTATTTTTTATGGCTATTAATTTTGTTATAATTATAAATATAATATATTTTACATTTTCTATTTATTAATAATTCTTTACTTTTTACTGCAATATTTATATTTACCTACATAAGTGTCGGTCGGTCGCGCGCCTCCTACGGCGTTATCTTAATTTGTTTTTCGTGATAACGAGGCTGATCTCATATAATTATTGTTGTAACCATTTTGAGTATTGATTTTTTGAGTGTAGATTTTTTGACGGTCTAAAGTTTGAGTAAATTGTGCGCGCCTAATTTACTATTGAATATTTGGGTCTCGTGTAGACCGCCTCGAAATGAGTGTCTGTTTTGAGTGTTACGTGAGAAGAGGCCTAATCTGAGTTTTGAGTGATTAAATTAACTGATTGCCAATAACTGTTGCGCGATGGACGGTATTGTAAAAGTCTAGAAAGAGTTATTGAGCGGTGGCCGGGCGCGAGCCTCCTATGGAGTTGTTTAATTTGTATGTTTCGTTATAACGAGGCTAGTCTTAAAGTATGGAAAATATTTTGTCGCGCGTCGGCTGGTTAATTGTTTTTGGAAGTTAATATTGACTTGTAACGTCGCGCTAAGTGCCTTTTTTGATTGCTTGTCTTGTGTGGCTTTAATATCTTACGAAATAATTTGGCTTTGTCGGGAGAACGCTGAACTTTGTGACTCGAGAAGATCGTTCGATCCCGTGGTTGTAAATTTTGTGCTAAGTGAACCCGGAATAGTGAATATTGAACATTAACCGACTGTTCTTTACTTGTGTCGTTTTTCACTTGTTTAATTTCGATGAATTTTGATTTGGTTGGCTTTGAAGTTAATTAAATGTACAATAAATTTGATAAACTAATATAGTGAAATAAAAGCAGAAGTTTTCATTTGGTGATCGCCCGCCTTGAGAGATCTTACTTTTGGAGAGAAGCAGTGCTTGTGAATCTGCGGTCCGACTTCAACGGTTAAGTCAGGTTACATTGTACACACTACTACACACTACTTACATGAACATCACTTACCACCTGACTGGTACCCTGTGGTCAACCCTACCTCCGGAAATCGGTAAGTTGTGCTTGCTTATTTGTCAGCCATTTCAGAACACATATCCATAGGCCATTGGGCCCCGTCCTCTGTTGCTCGTCGAGGAGGCTACTATGGGCCCTAGCCCATTCGACCATTGCCGGGGCAGCTAAGGCCGTTTACAATAAGTATAGAACCGAATTTAATGGTGAAAGTAAGTAGCGGGAGGTAATAGTATTTTTTAGTCAATATAATTTTTATTTTAATATACAGCAGCACCTCTCCAAAGACCTACAGAGTTTGCTATCTCGTTGAAATCTATTATATTGTACTTGTATTTCTGAAGAGGATGATTAATGTCATTTATACTTAGGAACTCGGCAATATCTAATTATATTAAGATACTGAAGGCTCAACATCTCAATATAGTCAAGAAACTTAATTAAGAAACGGACACAGATTATTATCAAATCACTGAACGCCAATAAGCCCTCTACAATCTTCATCAAATGAGTCGACAATAGAGTCGAAAAGAGTCACTTGATATTTTTTGGCTATTGTAAAATATTATATACGAGTAAGTTAAAAAACTCTCTATCTTATTTTTTGTTGTACACTAAAAATAAGTGACGACCTTGAAAGACATGCGGAAAGTCGATGGATGCAGGTGGCTCAGGACCGTGCTTTGTGGCATTCCTTGGGGGAGGCCTATATTCAGCAGTGTACTCGTGAAGGGCTGTAATAATGATGATAATGATTATGACTAAAAATAAAACAAAGAAATATTCTTTATTATTACTACTGCCCCTATTCCTCTTATAGACTCTGGTAATTTAAAATAATAGACGGCTCGGTAAAGTAAATGTCCATGAAATGTGTACGGAGTACAATAAAAAGGATGATTTGATTTTTTTTTAATTTTGATTTTCCTCAAACAAACCACGGCGTATGTTAACT
This sequence comes from Parnassius mnemosyne, assembly GCA_963668995.1. Taxonomy (NCBI): domain Eukaryota; kingdom Metazoa; phylum Arthropoda; class Insecta; order Lepidoptera; family Papilionidae; genus Parnassius; species Parnassius mnemosyne. The sequence continues at coordinate 24,466,606 of CAVLGL010000001.1, forward strand.
CTGCAATACTCAGTACCAACTCTGCTTTTATATAATATGGGCTCATGTTAAACGTCTAACCATCAACTGCCCCAGTATTTTCGTTATCCATATAGGTGTTAGGACCACTTTTCTGCCTAGGTATCACTGACCTCTATTATATAAGTACGCTGCACTGGCTATACACCGTGGCATCATGTGACGATTTGATTTTCGTAGCTAATGATAGAGATAAATAGTGTGACAAAATATATCGATAAAAATTCTATACCAAGGCCCACCATTCTATTTCCTTACTTTTAATATAATGCCTTACAATCAATTAATTCATTAATTAATACTTATGTCTTAGAGACATGCTTTATATAACACGAAAAACTCACGCTGCGTTAGTAGCTTTAGAACGGGTTTTGTTCCGCGTTTCACCATTGGAAATGTATGGTTCATCCGAGAGGTTTAAAAAGGTCCAATGACTACTCATTCCTGCGAAAAACTGAAGTAGGTAACTACAAAATAAAGATAAAAATATAATTTTGTAGAGAATTTATTGTTAACCATTTACTTAGTCCTCGTAATAGAGAAAATCAGTAAGCTGCCAAAATATTATGCCTATTTCAACAATATTTTTTTATTTTTTTAAGATAAGATAACTTTATTTATATACGGTGATTGTTGTACATTGTTGTGACATTACATTGTTTGTACTATCTATAAAATATGTCCTTAAATCTAGTGGATGTATCTCTGCACTCCTAGCTAGGTTACAGAATAACCTGTATTAAGGAGTAACAGTCTCAATATTTATAGGCACAATTCGAATTTTACAAACTTTTAATTACATTAAAAATACTGTAATCATAATCAATTTGCTTCGTTCAAGTTTTATGCTTTTTAGTCACAGTTTTAGTATACAGTCAGATGAAAACATGTAAATTAATAAATATTTGATAATTATCTGTTGTCAGAAACTTTCACTAATTTTTGTAAACAGATATAGGTAGAAAAAAAACATTGATAATTATTATCGACAAGGAACTCGTCAATCCTATTGAATTTTAGTTTTTATCAAAAATAAGTAATATAAAGCCAAACATGTTAGTAATTTGTTTTAATTAGAACTGTAAATCCCCTTATTTGTGGAATGTTACCACACTTTCCTTCTGGTAACAAATTTTACATTATGATTGTTACTAAAAATACTTTTTATTATATTACATGAAACATAACCAACACAAAACACACTCTTTTTCCCGTTCAAATTATAAAATACTCTTAAACTTTTTAGCAAAACAATGACCATTGGCAAATTATGTCAAATTTTGTTCTCGGTACCACTCAATGGCAACGCTTCATATCGGCACAAACATTTTGTAGGGTATAGCCAGTCCAGCATACTAGTACCTGTATTGTATTGGATACCTAACACTGACTTCCATATTTAAGGAGGTATCCATCTGGACAGGTTATTACTTTTTTTTTTAACATTACCTACTCCTTAGCGATTTCCCCTGTATCGTAGGGGCAGTTTACATACGTTTCCGCAAGGACAAACATCCAGACCCGAAACAATTATTTGTAGTCTGTACAAATACTCCACGCTACCTCTTTTTCAGCCAGGCCTATTTCAGGCAAGGGTACAGATACCCATTGTAATTTCAGGCGGTTAAGCATTCCATCATAGTCCTTCGAGTTAACAACGCATCTGTAACCTTCTTTGTTTGGAGTTAATAACAGGTGTTCATGGGCTGCAATAGATACTTACTTACTTACTACACTTTTTATATAATAGGGTAACAAACGAGCACACCGTCCACCTGATGTTAAGTGGATGCTGTAGCCCATAGACATCTACATTTATCCTCAATTATGAATCAAATTGTAGATGCGTTGTCACCCTTGAGGCTAAGATGGAATACCTCATTTCTAGTAGAAAGAGTCCCCATTTCTCTACACTCACCATACGAAACACAGCAGCATTAAACTTCTATTATACGCTGATATTCTGCGAGCGCGTGGTCCTACTCCGGTCGAGCCGACCCATTCGTGCTACAACCATAACTGTAGCGTGGCTCTACCATGTAGCAATATAATATTTGTAATAAAATGTTTGCCTCTTCAATTTAAAAAAAAAAGAAACAACGAATCCTATACGTTCTGGAATCTATACACTCTCAATTCTATGCTACTTTGCAAACTTTTATCAATTTTCCTTAAAATAACATAGGCCATCGAGAGACAAGTTGCGATATGCTTTATTGTCTTTTAATTCATATTCATACCCACAGATATAGCTTCTCATGTTTCTGTGTATAAAAGATTGAAATTTCAGAGTACAAGTAGAAACAATTTTAAGAGATTTGCTGTACCCAGATGAGTGTTTAATTGACCCCAAGCAAGCATCATAATGATGCTGTGTTTCGCATGGTGGACGACCAGAACCGTAGACCTTTTTACCGATAACAAGGCATTATATCTTTGTCCTCAGGCGTAACACACATATGCAATATGATTTTTTATTGAATTGAAATTGAAAATTAAACTAAATTAAAAATTGCAGGTTTATAAAAGCCTTAGTACATTTACCATAAGGTCGCACTAAAACAAAGGGACGATTCTTTTCTATTCGTTTTGGGGAACAACAATAAAAGGTCTCTCCATTGCAAAGACTCTCCATTGCAAAGAGTGCATTAATAAGTCGTCACAAAAGGAATAAGAAAGATCATTACGCCATAAATAAAAAAAATACTTAAAGAATAATAGAATAGAATAGAATGATTTTTTTCAATATGGATTATTACATAATACTTATTGAAAGTTATTATTTTATTTACCACTAGTTCGGAAAATACCTCTGTCCTGGGAAAAACCAGCAAGAAACCCAGCGGGACTTTTTTTAAACATAATTACACTTACCAATAGTTTTGTTTATACAATTTTAAAGAATTTTCATATAACCAGCATGGTGGCGATCACATTATTCCCAGGGGTTATTTTCATTCATGTATTCTTTGATATTATATATTCATTAATCTTTTTGTACAGTTTTTCTTTAATAAAACTTTTAAACTTGTTTATTGACAAACGAACTTTGAACATGTTCTGGGATTTTGTTGTAAAAGCGTATACATTGCCCCATAAATGAATTACTAATTCTGTGGAGTCTAGTAACTGGCACTACAAGCTTATATTTGATCCTAGTGTTTAAGGTATGAACATCCTTATTCTTATTAAAGCTATTTATGTTTTTATGTACATACATTACATTTTCATAAATATGTTGCGATGCCAAAGTTAATATGTTTATTTCTTTAAATTATTCTCTGAGGGACTCTTTAAAATTTAGATTATAAATCGCCCGTACGGCTCTCTTTTGCAAAACAAATATAGCTTCAATATCAGTCGCATTACCCCATAGCAAAATTCCATAAGACATTACGTTATGAAAGTAACTAAAATACACTAACCTAGCTGTCTCAACATCTGTGAGACTTCTAATCTTTCTTACAGCATATGCTGCAGAACTAAGTCTGCTTGCTAATTTAGATATATGGGGCCCCATTGAAGTTTCGCGTCAATAGTAATAACAAGAAAAACAGCGGTATCCATAAGACTCAACTCCTCTCCATTTAAGAGCACTTTGGTTTTCGAATGTTTTACATTAGGTGTTGTAAATTTAATACATTTTGTCTTATTGCCGTTTAAGAGCAAATTGTTGGCGTTAAACCAATGTATATAATATGGGGCCCCATTGAAGTTTCGCGTCAATAGTAATACCAAGAAAAATAGCGGTATCCACAAGACTAAACTCCTCCCCATTTAAGAGCACTTTGGTTTTCGAATGTTTTACATTAGGTGTTGTAAATTTAATACATTTTGTCTTATTGCCGTTTAAGAGCAAATTGTTGGCGTTAAACCAATGTACTAAAGAAAACAAACGTTTCTTTTTCAATATCTTCATTCTATATTGAGCCACACTGAAAGAGTAAACGAAATGAAAATTTCAATAACGTGAATGTTCAAAAGCTATTTTATTAAAATTTTATATTAAAGAGTGGAACGCAATATTTGTAATCATACATTTAAATTAATATATGATTGATAACATTTTCGTTTGTAAAATTATAATTTATTCCTTGCGTCATTGTAGGAGGTACAATAATTAACTCCCGACTGAAATCGAAGCTCATAATGTGGTAATAGTTTTAGCTGTTAATAATAAAAATTTTCGTTTCTATATTTGCCCATTACTTATTTAACTAGTCATCTTTATTTGACAAACTAGCTGATACCCGCGACTTCGCCCGCGTTGCTTACGCACACTTACCTTCTAGCGTATGCCACATACGTATGGGGCGGGGCACTCGAGAACAATGGGAAAGCACTTGCTGTTTCCCTTGATGTCTCGAAGGCCAAAAAGCTAATGTGCCAAACTCTGTCAAAGTTTGGCACATTAGCTTTTTGCGTAAGTTTCCAGCCTACGGATTATCCCCTGGTCTAATTAAATGGGTAAAGGACTTTCTGAGTGAACGGTCTCTCCGTGTCGTCGTCGATGGCTGCTCATCTGATCCTATGGTGACTAACGCCGGTGTTCCTCAGGGGTCCGTTCTCTCCGCAACTCTCTTCCTGCTGCATATTAATGATCTGCTTATGCCCGGTATCTATGGGTATGCAGACGATAGCACAGTTGTTGAGAGATACCAACCCAGTCCTCGGGCCAGTCGGGATCAAATCCAGTCCGCAAAGAAGCTATGGTAGAGCGTGTGAATCTTACACTACAGGCAGTCTCCAAATGGGGCGATGCCAATCTTGTGAAGTTCAACGCCTCCAAAACATAAGCATGTCTCTTCACTGCAAAAAGGAGCCAACTCACGTTGGCTCCTTCTTTCCGAAATGTATCACTGAGATATACCGACTGCCTTCAGCTGTTAAGGCTTGAAATATCCTCAAGTTTGAACTTCGGGCGGCTCATTGAATCCCAAGGCCAAAGCAGCTGCAAGGAATCTGGGAATCCTTGCAAAGATGCCGCGATACTTCACGCCGGGACAGCTGCCTACTTTATATAAAGCGCAAGTCCGGTCGTGCATGGAGTATTGCTGCCATATATGGGCTGGTGCTGCAAAATGCCACCTAGCAGCTTTGGACTCAATGGAAAGGCGTGCTAAGAGTCTTATTGGTGACCCAAATTTGGTTAAAACTAATCTTACCAGCCTCGAATACAGACGTAAAGTAGCCAGCCTTTCGGTTTTCTACAGGATGTATTTCGGAGAGTGTGCGCAGGAATTGCATAATTTTATTCCTCCCTCTCCCTTCCACCATCGGACAACCAGACGTTCGGCCAGTCTCCACCCTTTCGTTGTTGACTTACCACGCATCCGAACCAAACTGTTCGCCACGTCGTTGATCATGCGTACAGCAAAGGAGTGGAATAAGTTGCCAGCGTCTGTCTTTCTATCCGATTACAGTGTGGGTGTCTTCAAGGCAAGAGTGAATAGGCTTTTGTTAAGTCAGTGCGCTTCACCATCTTAGGCTATATCACCACTTACCATCAGGTGGGATGGTAGATAAGCGCTGGCTTAGTAGAATATTAAAAAAAAACATCACTGAACACGTAGTGCTTATTAAATTTGACAAAAAATTAATTGGCGTATATCCGCTAGATAAAATAAAATGATATGTCTTACCTAGTTTGAAGAGCACCTCCTGCCTTCCCTCAATTGCGCGCACTATCCCCGTAACCACTAATCCCAGCATCACTACTCCCAATACCACTACACTAGGATAGACACACCATTGACGACAATACGACACGTGTTTCGCTTCTATACGAGGCATCCTCAGGTGATATAGACTCTACAGTGGCTAACCGCTAAGTGAGCGGCGAGCCAAACCAACTGCCTTTTATACAGACCGCTGATGCCACCGCTCCCTGCTTAAGGAGCGAGCGACTGCGTCATGCGATAAAACATGCGACCAATCATGGTGATTGACCCCAGAAAAAAAGTTATGAGGTGACACACATAAAAAAAAAGAAAAAAAAACGTACCGTAGAAATGACTACTGTCTCCTTTTTGAATTCGTTAGAGAATAAGAAATGAATGTATTGAATATATTTGATCATTTTAATGTTACGTCTTTATTTTTACATTCAAACAACAAATAACAAAAATTATTAACTATTTTCAATTCCAGTGTTAAATGTATAAATAAGTTTTATTACAATTTAAACTTTCCTGTCAACTCGTATGATCCTTTAGAAGAATTTAAAAAACCTAAAACAACTACAAATCCATACATTCTAACTTTAAGTCCTACGTGACTTGGAACAAATGAGGTTAATAAATTTTACATGATACTGCTGAGGAAGGAAGGCAAAGTCCGGTCTAGGTAAAGTTTAAACATGAACGAGACGTGACTTTCTTCAATAGAGTCGCATAACATAATTTGCTTGAATATTGATTCAAATGTCTATGTTTATAGCATAGTGATAATCATAGATAATTGAAATCACTGACAGTAAATTCTTAATATCTCGGTATGATCAAGTTTTAGATAAAGCTTTAATTCAATTAATTGGCTTTCGTTTTATAACATCTGGTGGTATTATTCTTTATAAATGATACTCGTGCATAAATTGTAGAGTTATGTATTTTTTATTACTTAGGCCTTGACTTAAAAGCCCAAATATGAAAACGGTACTCCACATGTGGCTGAACATACGTTTAATAATGATGCAAACGCTGGGACGCATGAATTACCGTCTCTATCCACTTAGCACACCAAGATTTCTAGAGGCCAGTTTAGCCTTTCCTTCTAAGTAAGTACAGAAATGTACATTGCTCGACATGTTGACGTCAAGGATTCTGCTGCTGACTGAAGCAACAACTGGAGTGCCCTGAAATTGTGGAGATACGAAAAAGTTGTTGTTTAAAGCGGCAAACGCGCATGCTTCTTCTGAGGTATAAACATAACTAGTTTTAGTCGCTTCCAGTCCAAGACTTTACTTTACTTACTTTGCTCCAGACACAATTTTGTTCTGGCTCTCGATGAACTATTCCCGAGATACAATAGTACGGCTAGTGTATAAAGCAACGCCTGTGTTGTTGTCTGCATAGTAATGAAAGCTACTAGTTTGCAAAGTATCATTGATATGCAAAAGAAAGAGATCAGCCGAATACATGCAGCCTTATAAAATACCAACATTCACCGACTTGGAATCTTGGATCTTGATGTTTTGATCTAATGAAACAATTCTTCTAATTTATATAGATTATAGGCCCACGAAAATGTAGTAATAATAATAATATAATAATTATGTAAAGATACTTGAAGGACTTTTAGCAGAGGTATGTTTTTGAAATGTGTTTAAGTGTTCGGAAAATTCTTTCACTTAACCTAATTTGCTTTCGATATCTAGGGTATTGGACAATTTATATTACATCTTATAAAATCATATCCAAAAGTTATAAAATCGTATCGAAATATTTAATAATTCTCGACAACGACCTTTATATAATACTAGCGATCCGCCTCGGTTTCGCACGGTTTATTTATGAATTTCGACAACGGCGCCATCTACCGCGTCCAATTGTGAATCTAAACTATACAGAGACACACTCAAATACACACAAAAAACATCAGAATCAGTCGAGGCAGTTTCGAGTTTTAGCGAGACTACCGGACGGCAATTGATTTTTATTATCACAGATTCAATGTAAAGTAATAATAAATTAATAACAACAAAAGGGATTCAATATTCTCAAGTTATTTTTCTTCAAATTCTACAAGACGTTAAAGTCCATAACACTCTTGTATATAGCATCCACCAGACGTCTCTCACATTTGACGCTTACGCCGTTGCCGGTAGATACTTTACTGCTGGTGTAAGCAGTCGATGGTGATACCACCATCTATCGGAAGCTTATGTATTTTTTGCAGTTATTTGTAACTAGCTATGTCCGTGACCTGGTCGCATAGATGTAAGTAATTTAATTGTTTGAAGTTCTATTAATTATATTTTACGAATTACACTACTGTTTATACTGAAACAGCAATAGCATAAATATTTTTATTCTTATAAGCAGTGATTTTACCGTAAAACCGGTCAAGTGCATGAATGACTTAAACTTTATCATACGTGGTAGAGCCATGCTGCAGCTGCTGCAAGTGCTGCTATATTAGTAGTATAGTTGAAGCACGAATGGGTCGGCTTGACTGGGGAAGGACCACGCTCTCACGGAATACCAGCGTAATATAGCAGCTTAAAACTTTTGTGTTTCGTATGATGAGTGTAGAGAACCGGAGACTCTTTTTATTAGAAAAGAGGCATTCCATCTTAGTCATCACGGGTGACAACGCATCTGCATTTTGATTCGCAAACGATGATAGATGTAGATGTCTATAGGCCACAGCAACCACTTACCATCAGGTGGACTGTGTGCTCGTTTCTCACCCTATACTATAAAAAAAAACACCGAGGTTTCAGTTTAATAATTAAAATGTAACTAATTAACGTAGTTGTGCAAATATGAAAAAGAAATCACAATAAAAAAAATCTATGAGATTTGTTGTAGAAATCAACAGTTACTCTAATTTATATTAAAAAAAAACGTCAGTCAAGTCAATTTATTTATTTAAAATATAAAAGATTTTTAGTATTGATATGGTCACTATAAGATGTTATTATGTTAGCTAATTACGTAATAACTTAAGACAGAAGGACCCTTAAGTAGGGACTGAATAAATTAACCGACTTGGTATTACATGGATCTTACAAATTTTTACGGTAGAATTGAGTTGCGAGATTCGGCTTTTTTTACAAGTTATGTTTTTGATGGCATAGCCTTTAGCCACGCAAATCTTACCCACCTTTTGGAAAAGTGTGTAAATTTTAAATAACATTTTATTTACCTACATACAGATATGAAATACGATAACGTTTTGAATTCATGTGCACCTACATCGCTAGAAACAAGCTAGTAGCGAGTATTTTGCACTATTGCTTACATTTAACTTACTTTGGAACCAACAATTTGAGCGAATTTTGACCTTAGTAATTTCACTTTGTATCCTGTGAAAATACTACGTTTTTTATAAAATTGAAGTGACAAATAAATTAACAGTTCATCTAATTGTAAGTGCCTACTGGTGTTCAAGGACCGCTACAATCAACTACGTACATATGAAATTGGCGTTTTGTACGGGAGGAATATAAAGTCAATTGTTTTTGTAAAATATATTTAATTAATCAAAGTATGCACCGTTGTTATCTATGCACTTTAGCGATCTCATAGGTTCATTAATCCCTTTACTAAAAAAAACCATGGGGGCGAGAATCAATAAACTCTTTGAAGGCGGTTCGACTACCGCATCGGAGTTGAATTTTTTTCCTTGTTAGAATTTGTCCAAATTCCGGAAAAAATGGTAATCTGTTGGAGCAAGAACCGGGGAGTACGGTGAATGTCGCAGACATTCTAACTCTAGCTTATCTAACTTAGTGGTTGTTTGTTGTGCAGTGTGTGGTCTTGCGTTGTCGTGAAGCAGCAGTGACCTAGAGCGATTGACCAATCTCGGTTGTTTAGCAACTAGTTCATACTTCATGGTTTGCAGTTGCTGACAATAGATATCTGCCGTAATCGTTTGGCTAGATTTTAGAAAGCTGTAGTGAACGACACCGGCGCTAGTCCACCAAACACTCATAAGTAACTTTTTCTGAGTCAATTTTCGTTTAGGGCAGGATTTTGCTGGGTCTGCGAGGTTCAACCATTGCAACGAGCGCTTCCAATTATCGTACAGTATCTACTTTTCATCACAAGTAATGATTCGATTTAGAAATTCCTTTATTATTGTGTCGGTTGAGCAAAGTAACATAGCAATCGACGCGTATTTGCAAGTTCGATTCACTCAATTCATAAGGTACCCATCGTTCAAGATTTTTTTCTTTCCCGATTTGCTTCAAGTAGATTAATAAAGTTTTATCACTTAGCCCAAAGCCTGCAGCTATCTCTGAAGTGCTTTGTAATGGATCCACTTCCACAATATCCTTTAATTCTTTATTTTCCACTTTGATCTTCGGCCGTCCACGGGGTTGGTTCTGAAGGTCGAAATTTCCAGAAAGAAAACGTTGAAACCAAAAACGTACCGTGCTTTCTTTTGCGACGCCAGCGCCGTACACATGATTAATCCTTCGAGCTGTTTCTGCAGCACTGCTGCCTTGGTAGAACTCGTACTCGTAAATATACCGATATTTCATATTTTCCATTGTGCGGTATAGCATAATATATCATAAGCGACACCAAAGAAAAAAATAATGAGAAAAAACAAATGAATAACTGTTTTCAAAACTCTAATGTATCAGCTAAATAAATTTATAAATTTGAATTTGGAATTCTTAACCAAAGAGGAGATATTTTAGATCAAATTGGTCAGTACGAAAAAACGCTAATTTCATATGAAAGGACCTAATATAAATAGATACGTCGCCACCTCTAAGGACTAAGATGAAATGTCTGACAGTCTGTAATCATACTGGCTCTCTATCCATCCCGACCGGAACAATGCGGAATAAGCACTACAATTCGTTGGCAGAAATACGTAAGAGGGTGCACCCTCTCCATAATTAATTGCCTCACTGTTGTTATTAAGAATTATTTATCTTAGAATAATTATTTCATTTCTCGGATATTGTCAATATTCTCATTAATTGTATAGAACATGACAATATAAATGCTATTACTATCGTAATTACCAAGTAATTACATTTTTATTAACATGACATTCGTCTTAAGCAATACAATACAGTCATATAAAAGACCTATCGTAATATTAAGAGATCATGAGCGAATAAGTGTGATATTTTTCTTATATTTTAACTTCACATTCTGAGTTTCTCAATTTCTAACAATATAGACGATATTAAATTATGTTTCATTATATTATATTTAAATGTTAATTAGCTCACTTGTACTTAAGGTCTTAATATTAATTAAAAATGGTACTTACCACTTCGTAAACTTTTACAGACATTGGAATATAATATTAAAGAGGTATAAATTAACAAAATAAATTAATTTAACTAAAACTATTAAACACGATACTTCAATAAGGTATCCAATATAAAGTTAAAGATATTACATATACCTTGATGATCGTATTTAAAAAAAAATCTCTTAATTATTTAAATATTCATTTATTGCATAAAAACAACTTTCAACTATTTTTTTTACATTTTTGTTTCCTCTAATATAATATAATTAATGTAGAAGTAAATAATAATAATAATTAAAGTGTTGGTAAACATGTTTAGAAACTATAAAAAATATTTACAATAAATAAATAAATTTACATACTTCGATTATATATTCCAAATCCAGTTAGAGTTTTATGTAGGATTGTAGAGGTTAAAAAATTAAAGTACTTCTGTACGGTTGTAAAATTCAAAACCAACTTCTAATTATTAAAGCAGTAACTAACCGGCTAGTTGTGAGCGATAAAAGTAACCACAAAATGTAGAATGTGTAATAAAAACCCTGTGGTTCCCGTTACGTGCTTTATCAAAATCAGTATTAAAACGTATTGAAATAATTTTACTTCATAAATATAAAATAAAATAAATTCAATTCAATTGAAATAAATTTTTATTTGAAAATTGTATGTGGTTTTATAACCTGTAACTAACACACGCATCGGTAAAGCAGGGTCTTTGGCAATACTCTTAATCCACGGCCAATGGAATGATTACCAGTTACCAGGCTCTAATTATCATCAGCATGATAATGTTTCAGCATTCTGATCTTTGCGATTGATTCATCTTCTCCTCGCTTCACTCGGATTCACATATAACATGTGTAAGCATAGAAATAATCTCATTAATAGACTCCAGTCATAAATCTCCCGCGTTAATGACTCTTGTTGCTGATAAATTAGTAGAGCCAAATAAATATAGTAATGATATGTGATACGTAAACCCGAAAATGATGATTATAAAATGACTTTCCATCGCAGTAGGCATATTTGGAGGATAGAATACAACGAACAACTTGGCTGAAGATAGTCCAATTTTACGTGACAAAATTAGAAATAACAGATGAAGTCATTAATATCCAAGGATATGTTAGTAATAATTCTTTGAAATAAGTTTAATATGAACTCATTTAGTACACGTCATCCCATTTTGTGGACACAGTTAAGTACCCAAACAGGCCGAATTTAAATACAATCGATCAGAATTTAAAGTGTAAATATAGAATAAGGTTAGATTTTCAACAGTATTACCTTGAACCATGCGGTATTTCGCTTTGAAGAAATCTTTTTTGGTCGATTTTATTTGGATATTCCAATATGTTTGTAGACCAACATAGACTATAATACATACTTTTTTGATAAAACATGTGTAAAGAACGAGCACACAATTAACGTGAAGGTAAGTGTATGCTGTGGCCCAAAGGTTTCTAAATCTATCCTCGATCAAAAAATCATCATCATCTTGCAAACCACACTTTTCTCTTATCACACTATTTCTCACCCTGTCATTCAGATTCAGCCCTAGCATACTCCTTAAGGACCGCATTTCTACAGCATTTATTCTACTCTCATGCTTCTTCGGCCAGACCCAACTTTCACTAACATACATTAAAGTAGATACTAACACAGCATTATGAATTGCCATACGTGCCTTATTTGACACATTCTGACTCCTCATAATAGCGTGTTCACTCTATTTCCTGCGTTCACTCGTCGTTATATATCCTTATCATATTTACCATCCCTGCTAAATAAACATCCCAAATATACAAACTCATCCACTTGCTCAATCAACTCCCCTTCTATTCTTATTTCACATTAAGTTTTACTTTCTTCTCTTTTAAAAACCATCACTTTCGTCTTACTTGCGTTCACTTTCATACCCCTTTCTTTCAATGACCAATTCACTAAAGTAACCATCATTTGCAACTCGGCCGCGGACGATGCAAATATGACTTGATCATCGGCGTACAAAAGGCATTTGACGGTTGACTCACCCATTCTCAACCCACATTCTTCAACTTTCAAAGTTTGCAAACAACTGTCTATAAATAGGTTAAACAGCCACGGGGAAGTCACACATCCCTGTCTGACACCTTTATGAATGCCAAACCAGTCCGAGTAGACCCCGTTGATCCTGACACAAGCACTAGAGTCCCTATAAAGAGACCTTAATGCCTGTATCAAGCCAGTGTTCAACCCAAATGAGTTCAGTGTTGCCATAACACATTCCTGTCCACTCTGTCATAAGCCTTTTCCAAGTCCATGAACGCACAAAAAACTTTCTGGTTTTTGGCCAAAAACTTCTGCGCTATCATGCGCATGGAAAAGACTTGATCCGTACACTCCATCACCTTTCTAAATCCAGCTTGCACATCCCAAATTTTTCCATCAGTTTCTTCCATAACTCTTTCGATTAACACCTTAGCATACAGTTTACCCACAATGCTAAGCAAGCTGATACCACGGTACTTTTTACAGTCCAGCTGCGACTCCTTTCCCTTATATATTGGGACTATAACGACTTTACACCAGTCTTCCGGTACCCGCTTCAGTTCCCAACATAAATTAATCAAGGTGCACAGTAGGCTTGCAACCACACCCTCTCCAGACCTTAGCATTTCGAGTGATATTCTATCATATCCGGCTACCTTACCTGCTTTCATGGTTTTCATTGCTTTTATTATTTCATCTACACTTATCTCCCTACCTATCTCCACTTCTTCCGGAATTTCTATTTCACTTACTTCAGACGACTCTTCCATCTTAAACACGCTTTCAAAGTATTCCTTCCATCTCCTTAAATTCGAAACTTCATCATTCAGCATGCAGCCATTCTCGTCTCGTATAGCATTCATTCTAGGCTGTTTGTAATTTCCCCTGGCAGTTCTTACGAGCTTCCAGAACATTTTAATATTTGCCTGGAAGTTATCAGATATCGTTTTATCATTCTTATCTATCCTTTCTTGCTTTTTCCTTTCAACAACTTCTTTTACTCTCTTATTTATACGTCTAAAGTTTGCCTTTTTTCTTTCAATCTCATCATTCATACCGCCAGAATTACCAGCTTTAGTTGCTAGTAAATTTAGCCATGCTCTCTTCTTTGCTTCAACTTCCATCCGTACCTCATCATTCCACCACAATGTATTACTTTTCCTTTCATTCATTCTCTTACTTACACCACATACTTCGGTGGCTGCATCCACCAAAACTTTCTTAATATTATTCCATCCATTCTTCAAGTCTAAATCCTTCATACATAATTCATTCAACCCACTTATATTTTCCCTCAGTCTGCATTTATACTTCTCTATCACACCTTCATCTTGTAACCTCCCAATTCTTATACGCTGTAACACAGTGATAGACACAGATGTCCGATGCAGCCAACGTCTGAATAGACCATTAATTAGGCATAAGACCAAGTAATGATCCGTATCTACGTTGGACCCTCGATAAACCATTGTATCTACCACTACGCTTCTCATTCTTTCATCCACAATTATGAAATATATCAAGCTTCTATAATCCCCTCTTTCCCATGTATACATGTGAATCCTCTTATGGCGAAAGAAAGTGTTCGTCACAAAAATATTATTTTCCACACATACGGTGAGGAGGTCTTCACCATTCTCATTTATTCTTTCATCGCCAAACGTTCCTAATATCCTTTTATAACCAGACCTCTTCAACCAGACCATCCTTCATAACCAACCCTTCCATTAAAATCTCCTAACATAATAATATTTTCATTTTCCTTACATTTCATCAACACCAGCCTTACCATGTCCCAAAACTGCTCTCGGATATAAGTGGGCTTAGACATATCTGGCGCGTACACTCCTAGCACAAACAACTTCTTTAAGCCCACTTTCATTCGTATCCACAGCAGCCTTGGGCTTATACATTCACACTCTTTTATACATTGACCCATTCTTTCTTAAAGGATGGCACCGACTCCCTGGCATGCCCGTTCGATCTTGTCTACTCCAGACCAGTAAGCGGTATACATGCCATGTGCAGTGACATCTCTTCCCTTTCATTTCGTCTCGTTTACATATAACACATCTATTCCTCTATCATTCATCATTTCGCATACTTCATCCATCTTATCATTCATTGCTCCACATACATTCAGCGTAGCCAGACGAGCCTCCGCAATCCACTTTTCGCCCCTCCGGGAGACAGGACGTGACAGGTAGCGAACCTCGTCGCCGGTTTTTCTCCCGGAGATTCTTCGCACCTCTGCTCCATTAAAGGGGCGCCGGGAACTCGGGGCCATTCCTTTTTCTTCTTGGCTCATGGTGCGACTTTACTTTTTATATAAACAAATAAATTACTCCGCCTACGCGGATTCCAGATGAGGATTGCATTTTAGTCTTTTGCCAAGGCTGTCTCCAAAGGGACTTCTCTCAGCCATCTCTTCACTCACTAGCCCATGGCGCAAAAGAGAAAGCCGATCTGTTAGGCTCTCTCTTTGCATCCAACTCGAATCTCAATGACGGGGAGAACACACATCGACCATCCCGCGGTGTGAGTGCTCCATGGGGTTTACACAACGCTCGGTCCACAATGTATGAGCCTGATGGAGTTCCCTCGTTGTGTTGAAGATGTGTGCTCCGGAGTTGGAATCGGTTTTAACGTCTTTTCCGGTACTATTACTCTCAAGGCGTAGTCCCGAATTCATTGAAGACGGCTTTGATCCACCAGATCCCTAAAAATGGCGATCACTCAGAACCGTCCAACTACAGGAACATAGCCGTCGCCTTCTTGTTCTCCAAAATAAGGGAATCATGGAATTATTATAAAATGTCAGCTCAAGAGGAACCCTGAGGATCACTAGCTGATTAGTGACCGCCAATACGGTTTTCGTTACGGTTGATCACTTGATGATCTTCTGGTCTACCTAACTCATAGATGGGTGGAGGCAGTGGAGTCCAAGGGGAGGCATTGACATTGGAGATAAAGTTAGACATAGTGAAGGCCTTCGAACGAATTTGGCACAAAGCGCTTTTTTCGAAGCTGCATTCTTATGGGCTCTACGAGAAATTATGCAATTGGATCACCAGTTTTCTTGCTGATCGGAGCATCAAGGTCGTAGTAGACGGTGTATGCTCCGATTACAAGCCTATTAACGCTTATGTTCCACATGGCTGCGTGCTATCACCAATGCTGTTTCTCGTGCATATCAATGATATGCGAAAAAAAACAGCATTGGTGATAGACGACGTTTTGCGAAAATGTCGTTTGCTAAACAAAGTCTCAGATTAGTTCAATCACCGGAAAACATGGATGTGAGAAAAGCAAAAGAGGTGTATCAGGATCGTGGGAAACGGAAGTCCGTGGTTTCTGCTCATCTTTGTGGGTAACAGGTTGAAGAGTGTTAAGTTTTATAGGTTATTATATATGTATATAGAATACAAAGGAATATAAAGAAGAACAACTTCATATAATTTTGTATAAGGCAAGAGAGTCCGATACTGTCAGTCGACACAAAACAAGAAGTGATATCATAGAACATCGTAGCAGAATTCAAAGATGGCTTTACTGGGTTGCTGTGCAATAAGCCAATTTCTCGTTGCTCTGAATTGTGGTAGCGCCTCCAATAAGCATTGAAGAAGATTTAACCATATGCTAAGCTACTTTAACTATTCTCTTAAAGGTACAGATATTGTAAGGGTGAATAATATGAGGGATTTGGGTGTGATTTTTGATAGCAAATTACATTTTGATATTCATATACAAAACATAATTGGTAAAGCTTTTAAAATGTACGGACTTGTTATGCGTTCTTCTACTCAATTTAGAAACCCCACCACTTTAATCTATCTTTTTAAATCTTTGGTCAGACCTCAATTGGAGTACGGAGTACCTGTATGGAACCCACTTTATAAAAAATATAATCATAGCATTGAAATGGTACAAAAAAAGTTCTTGCGTCGCGTGAATTACAAATATTACCGTAATCGTTTATCGTATGTGCTCCTTTTAACAAAATATAAACTCTTAGACTTAAGGTCTAGACGCACTCAACTTGAGGCAAGATTACTTTATGGTCTGTGCAATAACAAGTATGATTGCACAGATATAAATAATCGTATTTGTTACTCCGTACCACCTCGCGCACGTATGCGTTCTTTGCGTCCTCACTCACTCTTTGCTGTGTCAAGATCTCGCACAAACGCCGGTATCCGATCGCCCCTTCATCGTATGGTTGACACATACAACAAAAATTTTAATTCAGTAGATTTATTTTCTTGCAGTACCAGATCATACAATAGACAGATAGTTAACTTGCTGTTAAACACTTAATGTCTCTTTTAAAGTCTTGAACACATTAACTACTAACACTAACTATAAATTATCTAACCAATGACTATATATGTACATGCACAGACACACAAATATGCGTGCACACACATCCTAACTTACAAACAC
Source organism: Parnassius mnemosyne (assembly GCA_963668995.1). Classification (NCBI taxonomy): domain Eukaryota; kingdom Metazoa; phylum Arthropoda; class Insecta; order Lepidoptera; family Papilionidae; genus Parnassius; species Parnassius mnemosyne. The sequence goes on from CAVLGL010000001.1 coordinate 24,484,042, forward strand.
ACAAAACTTTAACCTCTAATACATGTTAAACAATATTTTAGAAATTAAGGTACTTTATTTTTACAAAAATTAGGTCCCTCGCATAATTATTATATGTTTTATACACTATATGTGACCATCGTCGTTGAGTTTATGATAAGTAATAAATTGTAATAGAAAGCTTTAGCATAAGATATATTGTAAACTTGTTTGTGGTTCTCTCTAAATAAATAATAAAAAAAATGGTAAGTAAAAAAACGATAATTTTCATCTTATTTATGATATTTATTTATTGATAAAAGGAAAACTATAATATTGATTGTTTTTTACAAAATTTACAGATTGTTTTTTTTTCACCTATAAAATTTACTACACATTTTAAAAGAAACAAGTTAGTTTTATCACTTTTTTAATATTAGACGGACAAACGAGCAAGAGTTTACCTAATGGTAAATCACTTCCAATGATGTTAGCTACTCTGAGGACTAAAGTTACCTACAGGCCTGGCAGGACTAAGTTTAAACGCATGTAACTTTATTGCTTTTCTACCTTCTTCTATTTAGGCACTTTTACATTTCAAACTGGAATACAACACAAATAGCGATGGCAATACTTCTGGTAGGTATAGTAGGTAGTTGGTAGAAATAGGTATGAAGGTTATATTCACTCATACGTACTAGGCGAAATAACAGCTTTACCACCTAGTGATTATTGATTATGTCTGATGTTCTTGCAAAAATTATTATTTTTAGAAAATTTATTTTCCATGACTAAAATCTGAAATGAATGAAGACCCCACGAAGTGATTGTCTCTACATCAAATGCAACAAATATGTAGTCATCTTTCAGAGATACATAATTGGGCCACTTACTCACTTCATATGCCTCTTATGCCGCCTCGGCTCTAAACGAGATACTCCGAAAGTTATAGGTTGCAAAAGTATCTATGCACGTAACATCCCACATTAGGTCTTCATCACTCTCCTAAGGGACCAAAGTCATACCGCCGGGTCTCCTAGAAGAAATTGTATAAAAAAGATTTTACTACCTGATAATCTCCTAATAAACTACCCTACATTGCTGTCATCTAGTGCTCTAATTTAAATATGCAAAAATCTTACATGTTTAGCGAGGTCTGGAGGGTTTGTGTTTCACACCAACAACTTTCATGATTTGAGCTGCTGTAGAGAACTTATTGACGAAAAAACTGAATAACTAACTTTGTTCCGACCTGAAATTTAAACCAAGGACCGCATAGTAAGCAACACAACGTAAAAATAAAAATATAAACAAGGTAGTACAAAATAATAAAGAATAAAGAATAACCTAAATTTCCACTCCGTTTTTTTCCCCTTTTTACTTGTTATTTCTCAAGATTTATAACTTGACAACATTTTTTTATCATTTGCGTAGGCGTTGTAAGTTTTTCGTTTCACAATATGCAAAAACATTATTTACTAAAATAAAAACATATTAATTTTTATTTTTATATGGAATTGAACATAACAGTTTTGTGTTCAGTGATAGGGGATGAACGCACAAAAATTTGTTCGTAACTCATCCGCTTCGAGACACTGATACCGTGACTTTTTAGAAGCTTTACCCTTCATCCCTCCATTGTATGTATTTCTAATGTATTGTGAAGTAGTCTACAAACACAAAAAGCACCTGAACAAACACCAGATCTGGACCAATTTTTCGTAAGTTATGCAAAACATACTTCATGCGGAAATAGATCCCCCAATCCGCAGCCTATTACCAACCAAACGCTTAGTCACCAAGTTATCCTTTCATTAAATAAACCTCCTAGTTAAAAAAAATAATGTCAGACAAAGTCTTTTTTTCATGTATTTTACTTAAACGTAGTAGTCTTGTACCGACGTTTCATCTCGCCGCCTCAAAACAAATAAACATTTCAAGGAAATATGCAAGACATTGAAACTCTATGGCTGATTATTTAGCTTATTATATGTATTTAATTACGGCTCGTGACGCACATTGACCTTATTTTACGATAGTTTTTAGTTTCAATTGCCATAGAAAATATAAGTCGCTTAGAACGTTTATAACATGACACCATTGTGATCGTTACTCGTTAGTCTTAAAATAAGGTGTAATCTACTGAATCACGGTTCATTAGTTTGCTACCTATTTACCACTTTTTCCTTGTTGTTATATTTTTTGGTACACGAAAAAAAAATTGGGATTTTAAATGTTGTTCTTTAACACATAGGAACAATACAATATTTGTTTAACTTCTGCCATCGGGTAGTGAACAAAATACGAATCGAACGGCGCAAGCGACTACACAACAACATATTTGTACGTAGTCGGCGAATACGTGCTGCGCCGTCTTGGTCAAATCATGTCACACGATAAAGCGCCGCGTGTAACAAAGTTATTCTTGCAAGCGCAACTTCAAAGTCCTATAACTTTTTCATTTCTAGAGATATTTTATTGATTCTTTCACGTGTTTGTTTTATTTTACTCAACTTTTTATAATTTATTTATAAAAATGGAAACTTCTTCATTGTTTTTATTAAGAGCTATAACATCTGTCATTTCATTGTAATTAAATTGCTCGACAATGCTAAGTGGTGCAGAATTTCTATGTCATTCAGAGCAAGCACGTTCCATGAAAGATTTCCTGTCAAACATCTATTATACCACAGTTTGCTGTCTTTCTATCATGGTGTTCACTTCCATTTTATGAGTATGTTTCTATTTTGCACTGGCAATTTACACGCAAGACACGGAAAACATAATGCTTGATATGGTTTGGATGTATAAAACGTGTAATTTAGAATGTTTTGTTTTTAGGTGTAATACAAAAAAAAAACTAACACCATTGATTAATATAATACAACTTTTGTAGCCCAAGCTTACAATTTATGTCAACGTTTATAGATATTTGCCGTTATACTAGAAACTATACACTACACTAATACCGTTATCAAAACTTTCAGTGGGCGTATTTAAGATTCATCACATTAAGACTCAATTTTACTGTCTGTAAGTCTGGAATTACTTACATTTTGCGTAAGCAAGTAATTTTACAAAGTTTATCGCACATATATAAATATTATATTATATATGTATAAAAGTCTTCTGTGTGTATGTGACTGAACTCCTCCTAAACGGTTCGACCGGTTTTGATGAGATTTTGTGTGTGTGATTAAGTTGATTCGAGAATGGTTTAAATAAAGAATTGGCCCCGGTAGGTGGCGCTGTTTTCGAGATCCAGAAATTATCCACCCGAGTGTAGTCTGGTCTGATCGCTGGTCACAGAAACAGAAACAATTTTATTCAATTTAGATTATAAATAATACTTATTGTAAGTCACTCTTTTGTTTAATTACCATTGGTTCGAAAAAATACCTCTATCCCGGGAAGAACCAGCAAGAAACCGAGCGGGACTTTTTTTAAATAACAGCTTACAATCATGTATGTAACACAATTAACCACACAAAACAAATTACAAATATCTTGGTAGCGATCACCAGGGATTATTGTCATCCCTAAATTCCTTAATATTATAATAACCCTTTTTATACAAACTTTGTTTAATAAAGTTTTTGAATTACTGACTCGGTGAAGTCGAGTAACTGGTACTACTAGCTTGTGTCTGTTCCTAGTTTTTACAGAATGAATATCACTTATTTTTGTATAACTACCTCTATTTTTGTGTACGTACATTACATTTAACGTATTAAATGTATTGATAGGCCAAAGTTAATATATTACTTTCCTTAAATTTTTGTCGGAGCGACTCTATAGGTTTTAAATCATAGATTGCTCTTATGGCCCGCTTTTGTAACACAAATATAATTTCAGTGTCAGTGACGTGTCGTTATAGCCAAATACCACACGAAATTATTCTATGGAAATAGCTAAAGTAAACAAGTCTAGCTGTTTCCACACTGATAAAATTTATAATTTTTTTTAGAGCATATGCTGCAGAACTAAGTCTGTTTGCTAATTTTGATATATGAGGGCTTCATTGAAACTTCGTGTCTAGTGTTATTCCAAGAAAAATAGTGTTATCAACAAGACTCAGTTCCTCCCCATTTAAAATAACATTTTATAAGGATAACATGACAGTGGTAAAATTAAAATTTTTGTACAACTGACTTCAATATAAATTATTAAGGATAACTCATAAACTACTTGTCACACCTTAATCAAATTTATACGAGACTATATAAAAAGCATCAGCTTTTAAATGAAAAAAGAATCATCAAAATCTGTTCACCTAGAAAGTTATGAGATAACACACATCAAAATAAAATAAAAAAATACAGTCGAATTGAGTAAGTCTTCCTTTTTGAAGTCGGTTTAAAAAACGAACAGACGATGGTAAGAGGATCCTGTGATCCATAAATATCTACATCTAAACTTCATTAAGATTCAAAATGTAGGTGTATTGTCGCCCCATGAAAAAAAAAATAAGATTCATCATTACCATTATAAAGGATCTACACTCACGATACGAAATGCAGTAGACTTAAGCAGCTATTTGACGCGGGTATTCCTGTGAGAGTGTAGTCCTTCGCAAATTGCGTTGAAGTATTCGTGTTGCAACCATGACATAGATGCAGCATAACTTTACCACGTACAATTACCTGTACTTTTTTTTATAGGATAAGGGTGACAAACGAGCACACAGTCCACCTGATGGTAAGTGGTTGCTGCGGCCCATAGACATCTACATCTATCATCGTTTGCGAATCATAATGCAAATGCGTTGTCACGCGTGAGGACTAAGATGGAATGCCTCATTTCCAGTAAAAAGGGCCTGCGGCCACCTGCACTCACCAAGGGAAACGCAGAGGTAAACCTCTACTTCACGCTGGTTTTCTGTGAGGTCGTGGTACCACCCCGGTTGAGCCGGCCCATCCGTGCGACAGCAAAAAGTACTAAGAAATATACATGTAATTACGTAAAAATTAAAAGCTGGCAATTGTGACAAAAGCGTTATTTTATTTCTAAGGCATCCACTAACAACACACTTTGAAAAATTCAACCTCTAAGAGCGTAAATTGGGGTGTTACAGTTTGTAGGAAACTTATTTTACGGGACGATTAATAACGGGCGACAAACATTCAACGTTGCAGGCTTCGATCTTAGCGGTGAGTGTTTTTCTCATGGACATTTATTTGTAGTCTTTTCGCGCGTCACTTCCAGACAAAATCTGCTCGTATTGTATAAGGAAAACATTTTATTTTACGGACTCAATCGCAATAGTGTAATAACTGATGGTGATAATAAAACTTTGCCGTTAACAGATAAAATAACCCAAAGTTGTTAAATAAGCCGTGGACGAATTTGAATGGATAAAATTACTTCTAAAGCCAATTAACGTTAACCTATTTTGATATTATTCATATTTCTCCATTAAGACATGCGATTAAATATAATAATAAAAAAAGGTTATAAAATGAAAATAATATTTTCTTGCTTTTCGCACTTTTCCTAACAATGAACTATCAATAAAAAGCGACAAACTCCAAATCGAACGAAGAATGATTTTTTAAACATGAATGACACCGCATCATTTACACATATTGCAACCTTGCGGAGCGGGGTGCAAGCTTTAAGTCCGATTCACACATATCAGTGAAGTCACAGTTCTGGCACTTTCAGTGACAGTGCCGGCGCCGGCAATAACGGACTGCAATCAGCGACGTCGAATTTTTTTGTTCGATCACAAACGTCAACACAAGTTACTTTCTTTACTAATTGTCTTCCCAGTTACTGCAGAAGAATCTTTTAAATATTCAAAATATTTAGACCACTTTAAAAAATTCCTTATAATCATGTTATACGTAATTTTCTTTTGTCTTTAGTTAATTATTTGTATAATGTCATGAATTACCCGTATGTTTCTCTTAATTGCCAAGCTTTATGCACCCATTTCCTTTTTTTTCTTGATGCTGCTAGTCTTCTTCGTCTAAAGGAATGGCTATCATTGCCAGTTCCGTACTATTGAACAGAACATTAAAGTAGCGTGCAGTGGCGGTGTAAGATTATCTACTACCCCATACCATCCCGTGTATGTAAGAGGCGACAGAGGCAAACTGAAATAGTAGATGAGCAATACTGTGATTGCCAACCTGCCTGCTAAACATAGTATCTATGGATAAATCCTCCCAATGAGACAATATTCGAGGAAGCTCTGCGTTCTGCAGTGGACTTATTTAGGTTTTTATGAAGAACAGTCATAGCAACAATCACAATAGCCTCAATACGTCGTACATGTTTTGCCTAAAGATCTGTGGCCTGAATACTCACATGAGTGAATTGAAGCAGGCACTGCCGCATCACAGTAGCACTGATACGGACCTGTACGGATACGTAGCCGATATTGTGACTTCACTGATATGTGTGAATCGGCCATAATATTATTGATTCCCGATACGTTTCCGTATCTTATTGAAAGGATTAATAGTGTATTCATTTCAATGTACCAATAGTGTTTTATTACAAGTGTATATTAATTTCAATAGTAAATACAAGGAATCATTTCGTGAACTTATAATGAAGCTTATTTTAAAACTCGCATGTTGATACTGTAATTGTGAATGTCATATTTTGGGGGCAAAACATATTCCGAAAAAATATAAACAAGACAAAGGATATAACTTAGTCACAATTCCAGCAAATGCCAATACACTTAGGATAATAAAATATCATAGAGAAATTAATAAATGAGATTAGATTACATATTCCATGCATACGGTACGTGAACAACACTTCCAAATTCTCTTTCACCGTTTCTCTCGTACTCTCTCGTCTGTTTCTCGTTTAGCTTTTCATTCAGTAATTAATATACCTCCAGCACAGATTGCCTCATAGGGGAGATATTTACCACGCTTGACAGGAGGATAGCCAACCACAGTTTATTGTTTATTACTGAGTTATTATCAGAAAGTTGCCGACGCCCATCTCCTGTTTCAGTTACTCTCTCGCCTCTTACAACACCCACAGGATAATATGTGGCGGTGGATTTTACTACGCCGCAAATACATGGCTTAACAAACGAATGTAATTTGTTTTTATTTTAGATTACTTCAATTTTTTATACAGAGTTTTCATTTAGAAATGGTACACATAAAAATAAATAAAATGCTGCACTTTTTTGCTGCCAAGGGTTATATTACTAAATTATTTCATTGCTTTCAAAATTATTTTATGTGCTCAAAGCAAGTGTGCTTTTGAATATTTAAAGCGTTTTTACAGCCCTTAAAAAGCGAGGTTAGGCGAATTTAAATTAATAATAATAATTGCTTTCAATTTAAGCTGTTTATGAGAGCGCTAGTAGGGTTATAGTGCTTAAGTGTTTCGTTTGTGGTTATTTAAAGAAAACTGTAGTAGATTTTTAAACCACATGGTCGTCGATACATCTAATACATATATTCGCCAAATTTTATTGTATTTTGTATAATATGTAAGTGAAAAATGAGCTTACTGACGCCTATAACCAATTCAAACAAAAAGACAAAGATTTACCCTCACCCGTGATGATAAAATAAAATAACTTCCAGTCTATAAATATTATTAGCTATTACAATATGTATATTATTGTATTTAATTTTAACTGCAGAATTCCCGAAGCATCTCTCTTTCACGTTAAAATGTCAACCAACATGTTCGACATCGTCCGAACCATTATATCACATTTGATAGGCCTGTCACAAAACTAAAAATGTTCATTCACAAGGTTATTGAAATTAATAAAATATCCCCATTTAAATAGAGATAATAAAAGCCATATTACTGCGAGAATTCAAGGTACTGTAAGCTCATTCAACGTAGATCGGGCTAAAATTTATATTTAAAAGGTGGAAGGTAACCTTTGTTAACCATGACATCAGTACGTCAAACGTCTCAGTCTCCTCCCTGAATATAAGCGCTCAAAACGACGGAAATTAAAAAAGTTAAATTAAACGCGATGAGATCCATAAAATAAGTTATGGTACAAGCAGTAATGTATGGTATACGCGTAAATATAACAAATCGTTACACACTGTATTTTAATCGAAAAACCAAAACACAGCAATCAATGCCATTTGTCTGGCAACTGCAGTAGACAGGAGGGTGACACTAACTCTTAAAGACATCTACATAGACAAGCAGCTAATTAGCTTGGTGGTAAGACTCGTTTTCTACATAGGAAATCCATCTGGGTAGGTACCGCTCTTTTATCTATTTCTGCCGCAATGTTCAGCGCGTGCATTGTTTTGTTCCGGTCTGAAGAGCATAGCTTTTTTACGTGGTAGAACTATGTACTATCAATCCGTCGGCCACAAACGTGACCATTATGGCAAATTCTCCTTAACGAGAGAAGCCCATTTCCAGAAGTGAAACTTTGCCAGCTGATGAAGAAGATTTACGTGGCACTGCCACGGTGCAGCTATGCTAGCTATACATAGCTGCAAAAGCAATCACGCTTTCACAAAATACCAGCGTAAAACAGCAGAATAAAGTACTGCATTATTTTGTATGGTGAGTGTATAGAACTGGAGATTCTATTTACCGATAACGTTTGATTCGTAATCGAGAACAGATATCGTTGTCTACGCCATAGCATCCATGTTATCAGGTGGAGTGTGGTCGTTAATTCAATCTTATTCTCCTTAGTCACTCTTTTTCTGTATAAAAAATTAATACCTGTTAATTTATTATTTATTGAGTGAATAAAATATATTTTAATAATATGCTCATCGAATAACCTTGTTGTTTTCTTAATTTGCTTTATGTTTTAGTGATGCAAATAAGCAACGTATATTCGGAACTATTGCTGATTAAATACTCCAAAAACGTGACTTCGCTGAATTGTTATAAATAGCCTATGGGTGAAAAAAGACCTATCTTGTCACCAGATCACCAGTCTAGTCCAGTTTAATCCTCAGAAGACACAAGTTTGCGCGTTTACCGCTAAAAAGAACCCCTTTGTCGTATCTCCTCAGTTTCAAGGCACTCCCCTTCTTGCCTCAGCCAGTATCGGTATCCTCGGAGTCGACATATCGAGTGACGTGCAGTTTCGTGGTCACTTGGAAGAGAAGGCCAAATTGGCCTCTAAAAAGCTTGGCGTGCTCAGCAGAGCGGGACAGTATTTCATGCCGGCACACCGCCTGCAACTTTACAAGGCGCAGGTTCGGCCTCACATGGAATACTGTTCCCATCTCTGGGCAGGGGCTCCCCAGTGCCAGCTCCTTCCACTTGACCGCATCCAGCGCAGAGCGGCTCGAATCGTCGACGACCGAGCCCTTTCCGATCGGCTCGATTCATTGGCACTGCGAAGAGATGTTGCATCTCTTTGCATTTTCTTTCGCATCTACCATGGGGAGCAGTGTGACCATATGTGGCAGGTTCCTGCCATTTTGGCAGGATTGGCCTCTTATTTTAGCCTGTGGCATGATCGGTTGACGTTTTATAAAACCTAGCAGTATTTGGCAGTATTGGGGTATTCAAAATATATTTCATCATGGCAACTTAAAATGATGAAAATGGTAACCCCTAGATACTTCGCCAGCATGTTGGGGATTTCCCTGTATTTCTAGGTTTCTCGTATTATGCTTGTATCACATTCAATAAACAACTTTAAAAAAATTGTGTATAAAGCTGATAATCTTAACACGAGTTGGTTAATATTTCAATCAGACATAAAAGAGACGTACTTTAGTTTGGTTAGAATTAGATTTCATTATCATCATAGGTGGCGGTGATGAAATGAAAATAAGACAGGGCGTTTAGAGCGAAGTGGAGCAAGATCTTTTATTTCCATCATGGATCTCAAAAGCTAAAGATGATCCAGACTTTGTAACTGCAAATTGGCTAGGAAACATCAACAAAATATGAGTGGATTCAGCATGCGAAAGAATATTCTCTAAAATAAATTTAATTAAGACAAAAACACGAAACAGATTTATAAACTGACATGTAGCGTATATCTTGTACGTTAAACAAGCATGGCGATTGCATTGCATTCGAACCAACGAAAGATATGTTTAATTTTAATTTAAAAAATACAGCATTTACATGTGTATTTTGACTTTTGTTAGTTTAATACAATGATAAATAAACTTGGCAGTATTTAGGCATTTTTCATTACAGATTTTGGCAGGATTTGGCAGGTTTTTAACCAAAGTGTGGCAGGATCTGTATTTTAAAGATGGTCACACTGATGGGGAGTGCTCTGAGGAATTGTTCGGATTAATCCCAGCCGCCAAATTTCACGAACGCACATCGCGGCAGAACTCCCGATACCATCCACACCATCTGGATGATTGGCGGTCCACCACTGTGCGATTTAGAAGATGTTTTCTTCCTCGCACAACTTCCTTGTGGAATAGTTTACCACCAGGGATTTTTCCGGACCGATACGACTTAGGGACCTTCAAGAAAAGAGCCTACTCCTTTTTAAAAGGCCGGCAACGCATCTGCAATTCCCCTGGTGTTGCGGTTGTTCATGGGCGGCGGTAGTCACTTACCATCAGGTGAGCCGCATGCTCGTTTGCCCCCTCTCCTATAAAAAAAAAAAAAAAAGCCGCAACGACCTCCTATAGAAATTTCACTGTCAGCTCCAGGAATCAATAGTATCTAGCATAAAAGGCTTAAATATACAGTCGTCTCTAAAACTCTCGCGGCCTCGAGCATAGAAGTAATTGTATTTAAAAAATAATGTGCCCCAAACAATTTTATTTAAAACCATTATTTCTTCCTTTAACATAGAACATTTGTTCATTAAAACGTTTTAATACCCGTGTTATTAATGAGATGAAGTTTACTTTTCCTCTGATACACGCGTTTTGAAATAAATAAAACATAGATAAATAACCTCAACGTTAAGCGTTAATGGACTCATTATTCTAGTGTAGGGCAAGTCGTTAACTTAATGGCCAATACCTACGACACTGCAGCGTACAGCTGCTACTAGTTTCACTTATTTATGTGTGTACTATTAATTTCCATCCGGAACTTATCGTAATTTCAGTCGATTACCGTTATTTGTACAGACTTCAAAGAGACGCGGTACTCAATTCGACTATATGTTTTTTTTCTTCTTTTTTATGTGTGTTACCTCATAACTTTTTTCTGGGTGAACCGAATTCGATGATTCTTTTTTTATTTGAAAGCTGGTACCATTCAAAATACAGCAGCATTAATCTGGTATTTTATGCTGGTATTCCGTGAGAGCGTGGTCCTTCCCCGGTCGATCAGATCCATTCCTGCTTCAAACATTATATAGCTGCAGCATGGTTTTACGTGGTAGAGCCATGCTGCAGCTATATTACTGGTATAGTTGTAGCACGAATGGGTCGGCTCGACCGGGGAAGGACCACACTCTCACAGAATACCAGCGTAAAATAGCAGCATAAGCTGCTGCGATTGTAATGGTGAGTGTAGAGAAACGGAGACCTTTTTTACTGGAAACGAGGCATTCCATCTTAGTCCTCACGGGTGACAACGCAGCTGCATTTTGATTCGTAAACGAGGATAGATGTAGATGTCTATGGGCCACAGCAACCACTTACCATCAGGTGGACTGTGTGCTCGTTTGTCACCCTAATTCTATAAAAAAAAACCACGTACAATTGCGTAATATCCAGCGCATATGGAAAGTGTAGCCTATTTTTTCCACTTTGAGATGGCCCCCATTGATCAGGGGAGCGGATAATTACTATAGTTGCCACGGTTGACAGTTTTTTTTTATTATTTTGAGTAGTTATCAGAAAGATACCGCTGCCCATCTCATGTCTTATTACCCTCTTTCGCCACGGGGTAGTAAAAGCACTACAATCCGCTGCCGCAGAAATAACCAGCGATAGTTATTCAACTGAATTGCTAATAAGCGTATTAATGTATTACCTATGACAGCGCATTTTTTTATGTAATATTTCATTATAGGTTTTATATCTTAGGTAAAAGTATGTTTTGTATAGTAAGATGTCTATGGGTCACAGCAACCACTTACCATCAGTTGGACTGTGTACTCGTTTATCACCCTAATTTTATAAAAAAATGTTTTCCAAGGCAGTGGTGAAGAGTTTCGGTGATATAATGTCACCCTGTCTTACACCTCTCTGTTTCGTACTATGGTTCTGTCTATAACCTTTGCGCAAGTGCGAGCAATAAGTTGATAAAGTTTTAGCGCAACCTGATAAACGGTATGGCAGTGCATAAAATACGAAGAAACAAAAAATATTTTTATACATTAGATAAATATACTATCACATTTTTAACATAAACAAACACTGACGCCTGTCATCTAGAAGGGCAGGCAGAGACTACCATTTGTCGTGGTCCTGTGTCCTATTCTGGCATGTAACCCATTATATTTTCAAGTTTCATTAAAATCTGTTTGGTAGTTTTTGCGTGATCGAGCACCAAATACACAAATATCCAAACAAGCTTTCACATTTATATTAAAAAAATAAACATAAAATAATAATAAATATACAATTAATATTAAATATATATTTATTTCTTATGGCTATTAATTTTGTTATAATTATAAATATAATATATTTTTCATTTTCTATTTATTAATAATTGTTTACTTTTTATTGCAATATTTATCAATAATAAAAGAATAATTATTAATATTTACCTACATAAGTGTCGATCGGTCGCGCGCCGGCGTTATCTTAATTTGTTTTTCGTGATAACGAGGCTGATCTCATATAATTATTATTGTAACTGTTTTGAGTATTGTTTGCGACCGCTGGGTTGGTTGCGTGCAGCCGGTGTACATTTTTTGACGGTCTAAAGTTTGAGTAAATTGTGCGCGCCTAGTTTACTATTGAATATTTGGGTCTCGTGTAGACCGCCTCGAAATGAGTGTCTGTTTTGCGTGTTACGTGACAAGAGGCCTAATTTGAGTTTTGAGTGATTAAATTAACTGATTGCCAATAATTGTTGCGCGATGGACGGTATTGTTAAAGTTTAGAAAGAATTATTGAGTGGTGGCCGGGCGCGTGCCTCCTATGGAGTTGTTTAATTTGTACGTTTGGTTATAACGAGGCTTGTCTTAAAGTATGGAAAAGATTTTGTCGCGCGTCGGCTGGTGAATTGTTTTTGGAAGTTAATATTGACTTGTGACGTCGCGCTAAGTGCCTTTTTTTAATGCTTGTCTTGTGTGGCTTTAATATCTTACGAAAGAATTTGGCTTTGTCGGGAGAACGCTGAACTTTGTGACTCGAGAAGAGACCGCGTTTGTTTCCGTGGTTGTAAATTTTGTGCTAAGTGAAACCCGGAACAGTGAATATTGAACTTTTACCGACTGTTCTTTACTTGTGTCGTGTTTCAATTGTTTAATTTCGATGAACTTTGATTTGGTTAACTTTGAAGTTAATTAAATGTACAATAAAGTTTATGAACTAATATAGTGAAATAAAAGCAGAAGTTTTCATTTGGTGATCGCCCCCTTGATGGATCTCACTTTTGGAGAGAAGCAGCGCTTGTGGATCTGCGGTCCGACTTCAACGGTTAAGTCAGGTTACATTGTACACACTACTACACACTACTTATATGCACATCACTTACCACCTGACTGGTACCCTGTGGTCAACCCTACCTCCGGAAATCAGTAAGTTGTGCTTGCTTATTTGTCAGCCGTTTTAGAACACATATCCATAGGCCATTTGGCCCCGTCCTCTGTTGCTCGTTGAGGAGGCTACTATGGGCCCTAGCCCATTCGACCTTTGCCGAGGCAGCTAAGGGCGTGAACAATAAGTAAAGAACCGAATTTAATGGTGAAAGTAAGTAGCGGGAGGTAATAGTATTTTTTAGTCAATATAATTTTTATTTACAGCAGCACCTCTCCAGAGACCTACAGAATTTGCTATCTCGTTCAAATCTATTGTATTGTACTTGTTTTTCTGAAGAGGATGATTAATGTCATTTATACTTAGGAAGTCGGCACAATTTAATTATATTAAGACACTGAAGGCTCAGCATCTCAATATAGTCAAGAAACTTAATTAAGAAAAGGACACAGATTATTATCAAATCACTGAACGCCAATAAGCCCTCTACAATCTTCATCAAATGAGTCGACAATAGATTCGAAAAGAGTCACTTGATATTTTTTTGGCTATTGTAAAATATTATATACGAGTAAGTAAAAAAAAACTGTCTATCTTATTTTTTGTAGTACACTAAAAATAAGTGACGACATTGAAAGACATGCGGGAAGTCGATGGATGCAGGTGGCTCAGGAACGTGCTTTATGGCATTCCTTGGGGGAGGCCTATATTCAGCAGTGGACTTGTGAAGGGCTGTAATAATGATGATAATGATTATGACTAAAAATAAAACAAAGAAATATTCTTTATTATTACTACTGCCCCTATTTCTCTTATAGACTCTGGTAATTTAAAATAATAGACCACTCGGTAAAGTAAATTTCCATGAAATGTGTACGGAGTGCAATTTAAAAGGATGATTTGACTTTTTTTTTAATTTTGATTTTCCTCAAACAAACCACAGCGTATGTTAACTCTGCAATACTCAGTACTAAATCTGCTTTTATATAATATGGGCTCATATTAAACGTCTAACCATCAACTGCCCCAGTATTTTCGTTACCCATTTTAGGTGTTAGGACCACTTTTCTGCCTAGTTATCACTGACCTCTATCATACAAGTACGCTGCACTGGCTATACACGGTGGCATGTTGTGACGATTTGATTTTCGTAGCTAATGATAGAGATAAATAGTGTGACAAAATATATCGATAAAAATGCTATAACAAGGCCCACCAATCTATTTCCGTACCTTTAATATAATGCCTTACAATAAATTAATTCATTAATTAATACTTATGTCTTAGACACATGCTTTATATAACACGAAAAACTCACGCTGTAAAACAACTCACGTTAGTAGCTATAGAACGGGTTTTGTTCCGCGTTTCACCATTGGAAATGTATGGTTCATCCGAGAGGTTTAAAAAGGTCCAATGACTACTCATTCCTACGAAAAACTGAAGTAGGTAACTACAAAATAAAGATAAAAATATAATTTTGTAGAGAATTCATTGTTAACCATTTACGTAGTCCTCGTAATAGAAAAAATCAATAAGCTGCCAAAATATTATGTCTATTTCAACAATATTTATAGGCACAATTCGAATTTTACAAACTTTTAATTTCATTAAAAAATACTGTAATCATAATCAATTTGCTTCGTTCAAGTTTTATGCTTTTTAGTCATAGTTTTAGTACACAGTCAGATGAAAGCATGTAAATTAATAAATATTTGATAATTATCTGTTGTCAGATATTTTCATTCATTTTTGTAAACAGATATAGGTAGAAAAAAATATTGATAATTATTATCGACAAGGAACTCGTCAAACCTATTATATTTTATTTTTGATAAAAAATAAGTAATATTAAGCCAAACATGTTAGTAATTTTTTTTTAATATGAACTGTAAATTCCCTTACTTGTGGAATGTTACCACACTTTCCTTCTGGTAACAAATTTAACATTATGATTGTTATTAAAAATACTTTTTTATTATATTACATGAAACAACCAACACAAAACACACTCTTTTTCTCGTTCAAATTATAAAATACTCTTTTTGGCAAAACAATGACCATTGGCAAATTATGTCAAATTTTGTTCTCGGTACCACTCAATAGCAACGCTTCATATCGGCACAAATATTTTGTAGGGTATAGCCAGTCCAGCATACTAGTACCTGTATTGTATTGGATACCTAACACTGACTTCCATATTTAAGAAGTTATCCATCTGGACAGCTTATTACTTTTTTTTAACATTACCTACTCAATAGCGATTTCCCCTGTATCGTAGGGGCAGTTTACATACGTTTCCGCAAGGACAAACATCCTGATGATGACCCGAAACAATTATTTGTAGGCCGTACAAATACTCCACGCTACCTCTATTTCAGCCAGGCCTATTTCAGGCAAGGGTACTGATACCCATTGTAATTTCAGGCGGTTAAGCATTCCATCTTAGTCCTTCGAGGTAACAACGCATCTGTAACCTTCTTTGTTTGGAGTTAATTACAGGTGTCCGTGGGCTGCAATAGATACTTACTTACTTACTACACTTTTTTATAGAATAGGGTAACAAACGAGCACACAGTCCACCTGATGGTAAGTGGATGCTGTGGCCCATAGACATCTACATTTATCCTCAATTAATAATCAAATTGTAGATGCGTTGTTACCCATGAGGACTAAGATGGAATACCTCATTTCCAGTAAAAAGAGTCCCCGTTTCTCTACACTCACCATACGAAACACAGCAGTATTAAACTTCTATTATACGCTGAAATTCTGCGAGAGCGTGGTCCTACTCCGGTCGAGCCGACCCATTCGTGCTACAACCATAGCTGTAACGTGACTCTACCATGTAACAATATAATATTTGTAATAAAATGTTTGCCTCTTCAATTTTATTTGAAAAAAAAAAAACAACGAATCCTATACGTTCTGGAATCTATAGCACTCTCAATTCTATGCTACTTTGCAAACTTTAATCAATTTCCCTTAAAATAACATAGGCTATCGAGAGACAAGTTGCGATATGCTTTATTATCTTTTAATTCATATTCATACCCACAGATATAGCTAATTTTAAGAGATTTACTGTACCCAGATGAGTATTTAATTGACCCCAAGCAAGCATCATAATGATGCTGTGTTTCGCATGGTGGACGACGAGAACCGTAGACCTTTTTACCGATAACAAGGCATTCTATCTTAGTCCTCAGGCGTAACACACATATGCGTTATGATTTTTAATTGTATTGAAATTGAAAATTAAACTAAATTAAAAATTACAGGTGTATACAAGTCTCAGAGTTCATTTACCATAGGGTCGCACTAACACAAAGGGACGAATCTTTTCTATTCGTTTTGGGGAACAACAATAAAAGGAATAAGAAAGATCATTACGCCTTAAATAAAAAAAAAATACTTAAAGAAGAATAGAATAGAATAGAATGATTTTTATTCAATGTGGATTATTACATAATACTTATTGAAAGTCATTATTTTATTTACTACTGGTTAGGAAAATACCTCTGTCCTGGGATGAACCAGCAAGAAACCCAGCGGGACTTTTTTTTAAACATAATTTCACTTAACAATAATTTTGTTTGTACAATTTTAAAGAATTTTCATAGAACCAGCATGATGGCGATCACCTTATTCCCAGGGGTTATTTTCATTCATGTATTATTTGATATTATGATAACCCTTTTTGTACAGTTTTTCATTAATAAAACTTTTAAACTTGTTTATTGACAAACTTTGAACATGTTCTGGGATTCTGTTGTAAAAGCGTATACATTGCCCCATAAATGAATTACTAATACTGTGGAGTCTAGTAACTGGCATTACAAGCTTATGTTTGTTCCTAGTGTTTAAGGTATGAACATCCTTATTCTTATTAAAGCTATTTATATTTTTATGTACATACATTACATTTTCATAAATATGTTGCGATGCCAAAGTTAATATGTTTACAATTTAGAATATAAATCGCCCGTACGGCTTTCTTTTGCAAAACAAATATAGCTTTAATATCAATCGCACTACTCCATAGCAAAATTCCATAAGACATTACGCTATGAAAGTAACTAAAATACACTAACCTAGCTGTCTCAAGATCTGTGAGACTTCTAATCTTTCTTACAGCATATGCTGCAGAACTAAGTCTGCTTGCTAATTTAGATATATGGGGCCCCATTGAAATTTCGCGTTAATAGTAATACCAAGAAAAACAGTGGTATCCACAAGACTCAACTCCTCCCCATTTAAGAGCACATTGGTTTTCGAATATTTTACATTAGGTATTGTAAATTTAATACATTTTGTCTTATTGCCGTTTAAGAGCAAATTGTTGGCGTTAAACCAATGTACTAAAGAAAACAAACGTTTGTTTTTCAATATCTTCATTCTATATTGAGCCACACAAAAAAAGTAAACCAAATGAAAATTTCAATAACGTGAATGTTCAAAAGCTATTTTATTAAATTTTTATATTAAAGAATGGAACGCAATATTTGTAACCATACATTTAAATTAATATATAATTAATAACATTTTCGTTTGTCAAATTATAATTCATTCCTTGCGTCCTTGTAGGAGGTACAATAATTAATTCCCGACTGAAATCGAAGATCATAATGTGGTAATAGTTTTAGCTGTTAATATAATAAAATATTCGTTTCTATATTTGCCCATTACTTATTTAACTAGTCAACTTTATTTGACAAACTAGCTGATACCCCCGACTTCGCCCGCGTTGCTTACGCACACTTACCTTCTA
Organism: Parnassius mnemosyne; assembly: GCA_963668995.1. NCBI lineage: Eukaryota > Metazoa > Arthropoda > Insecta > Lepidoptera > Papilionidae > Parnassius > Parnassius mnemosyne. The sequence goes on from CAVLGL010000001.1 coordinate 24,502,342, forward strand.
GCGTATGCCACACACGTATGGGGCGGGGCACTCGAGAACAATGGGGAAGCACTTGCTGTTTCCCTTGAACCCTTGATGTCTCGAAGGCCAAAAAGCTAATGTAAACTCTGTCAAAGTTTGGCATATTAGCATTTTGCGTAAGTTTCCAGCGTGCGGCTTATCTCCTGGTCTGATTAAATGGGTAAAGGACTTTCTGAGTGAACGGTCTTTCCGGGTCGTCGTCGATGGCTGCTCATCTGATCCTATGGCGACTAACGCCGGTGTTCCTCAGGGGTCCGTTCTCTACGCAACTCTCTTCCTGCTGCATATTAATGATCTGCTTATGCCCGGTACATATGGGTATGCAGACGATAGCACAGTTGTTGAGAGATACCAACCCAGTTCTCGGGCCAGTCGGGATCAAATCCAGTCCGAAAGAGAAGCTGGTAGAGCGTGTGAATCTTACACTACAGGCAGTCTCCGAATGGGGCGATGCCAATCTTGTGAAGTTCAACGCCTCCAAAACATAAGCATGTCCCTTCACTGCAAAAAAGAGCCAGCTCACGTTGGCTCCTTCTTTCCGAAATGTATCACTGAGATATACCGACTGCCTTCAGTTATTAGGTCATGAAATATCCTCAAATTTGAACTTCGGGCGGCTCATTGAGTCCAAGACCAAAGCAGCTGCAAGGAATCTGGGAGTCCTTGCAAAGATGCGGCGATACTTCACGCCGGGACAGCTGCCTACTTTATATAAAGCGCAAGTCCGGTCGTGCATGGAGTATTGCTGCCATATATGGGCTGGTGCTGCAAAATGCCACCTAGCAGCATTGAACTCAATGGAAAGGCGTGCTAAGAGTCTTATTGGTGACCCGAATTTGGTTAAAACCAATCTTACCAGCCTCGAACACAGACGTAAAGTACTTTTCTACAGGATGCATTTCGGAGAGTGTGCGCAGGAATTGCATAATTTTATTCCTCCCTCTCCCTTCCACCATCGGACAACCAGACGTTCGGCCAGTCTCCACCCTTTCGTTGTTGACTTACCACGCATCCGAACCAAAGGGTTCGCCACGTCGTTCATCATGCGTACAGCAAAGGAGTGGAATAAGTTGCCAGCATCTGTCTTTCTATCCGATTACAGTGTGGGTGTCTTCAAGGCAAGAGTGAATAGGCTTTTGTTAAGTCAGTGCGCTTCACCATCTTAGGCTATATCACCACTTACCATCAGGTGGGATAGTTTATAAGCGCTGGTTTAGTAGAATATTAAAAAAAACATCACTGAAAACGTAGTGCTTATTAAATTTGACAAAAAATTACTTTGCCTACTGTCGCTAGATAAAATAAAATGATGTGTCTTACCTAGTTTGAAGAGCACCTCCCGCCTTTCCTCAATTGCGTGCACTATCCCCGTCACCACTAATCCCAGTACTACTACTCCCAACACCACTACACTAGGAAAGACACACTACAGACGACAATACGACACGTGTTTCGCCTCTACACGAGGCATCCTCAGGTGATATAGACTCTACGGTGGCTAACCGCTAAGTGAGCGGCGAGCCAAACCAACTGCCTTTTATACAGACCGCTGATGCAACCCCTCCCTGCTTAAGGAGCGAGCGACTGCGTCATGCGATAAAACATGCGATCAATCATGGTGATTGACCCCAGAATAAAAGTTATGAGGTGACACACATAAAAAAAAGAAAAAAAAACGTACCGTAGAAATGAGTACCGTCTTCTTTTGGAATTCGTTAGATAATAAGAAATGAATGTATCGTTTATGGTATTTGATTATTTTAATGTTACGTCTTTATTTTTACATTCAAACAACAAATAACAAAAATTATTAACTATTTTGAATTCCAGTGTTAAATGTATAAATATGTTTTATTGCAATTTAAACTTTCCTGTCAACTCGTATGATTCTTTAGAACAATTTAAAAAACCTAAAACAACTACAAATCCATACATTCTAACTTTAATACCTACGTGACTTGGAACAAATTAGGTTAATAAATTTTACATGATACTGCTGAGGAAGGAAGGCAAAGTCCGGTCTAGGTAAAGTTTAAACATGAACGAGACGTGACTTTCTTGAATAGAGTCGCATAACATAATTTGCTTGAATATTGATTCAAATGTCTATGCTTATATCATAGTGATAATCATAGATAATTAAAATCACTGACAGTAAATTCTTAATATCTCGGTATGATCAAGTTTTAGATAAAGCTTTAATTCAATTAATTAACTTTCATTTTATTACATCTGGTGGTATTATTCTTTATAAATGATACTCGTGCATAAATTGTAGAGTAATGTATTTTTTATTACTTAGGCCTTGACTTAAAAGCCCAAATATGAAAACGGAACTCCACATGTGGCTGAACTTACGTTTAATAACGCTGCAAACGCTGGGACGCATGAATTGCCGTCTCTATCCACTTAGCACACCAAGCTTTCTAGAGGCCAGTTTAGCCTTTCCTTCCAAGTAAGTTTTAGCGAAACTAACGGACGGCAATTGATTTTTATAATCACAGATTCAATGTAATGTAATAATAAATTAATAACAACAAAAGGGATTCAATATTCTCAAGTTATATTTCTTCAAATTCTACAAGACGTTAAAGTCCATAACACTCTTGTATATAGCATCCACCAGACGTCTCTCACATTTGACGCTTACGCCGTGGCTGGTGGATACTTTACTTATGGTGTAAGCAGTCGATGGTGGTACCACCATATATCGGAAGCCTATTTATTTTTTGCAGTTATTTGTAACTAGCTATGTCCGCGACCTTGTTCGCATAGATGTAAGTAATTTAATTGTTTTGAAGTTCTATTAATTATATTTTACGGATTACACTACATTTTATACTGAAACAGTAATAGCATAAATATTTTTATACTTATAAGCAGCGATTTTACCGTAAAACCGGTCAAGTGCATGAATGACTTAAACTTTTTCATACGTGGTAGAGCTATGCTGCAGCTATATTAGTAGTATAGTTGAAGCACGAATGGGTCGGCTTGACTGGGGAAGGACCACGCTCTCACGGAATACCAGCGTAATATAGCAGCTTAAAACTTTTGTGTTTCATCCGGTGAGTGTAGAGAACCGGAGACTTTTTTTATTGGAAAAGAGGCATTCCATCTTAGTCCTCACGGGTGACAACGCATCTGCATTTTGATTTGCAAACGATGATAGATGTAGATGTCTATGGGCCACAGCAACCACTTACCATCAGGTGGACTGTGTGCTCGTTTGTCACCCTATACTATAAAAGAAACACCGAGGTTTCAGTTTAATAATTAAAATGTAACTAATTAACGTAGTTGTGCAAATATGAAAAAAAAATCACAATCAACAAAATCAATGAGATTTGTTGTAGAAATCAACAATTACTCTAATTTATAAAAAAAAAAAAACATTAGCGATTCGCCCCGGCTCATCAGCAAATCATCCGTGTGATGATTTCTGAATATAGACACAAGCGTCACCAACCGGGTCTAATTTTGAAACTAAACCAGCCAAACTCAAAAACACAAACAATTTCAACGTTTAGGACGTGTTCAGTGACAAACACCGGTCCAGAAGAATTATATATATAGATGCCAGTTACCTGCTTTGGGCATCTCACGTCATGACTTGATTTATTCTTCGTATAAGCTAAAACCTCCCAAATATTCCCCTTCTGTACTGCATCTGCGCAGTTTTTCTAAAATAGATTTTGACAAGCTAAGGGATGACGCTCTTAGTCTGGATCTAACCTCATTTATTGCAGCACCTACTGTTGACGATAAAGTCTCTATCCTTAACCAAAATATTCTCAGCCTTTATGATGCTCATGCCCCAATTCACAAGGTTAGATTGAAGCGTCCTCCAGCCCCATGGATGACAGAGGGCGTAAGGATGGCAATGACTAGACGTAATCGAGCTTTTCTTCGTTTTAAGAGAGAACGTAATGAAGAAAATTGGTCATCTTTTAAAGCAGCCAGGAATAGGTGCAATCAAATGGTACGGGCAGCTAAACGCCGATATTTCCATAATTGTATTAACAACTCTTCTCCCGCCGAAGTGTGGAAATTTCTTAGATCTTCTGGTCTTTGCAGGCCAGCTACATTGGATTGTGGTCCTTCTCTATCACTTGATGAAATCAACCAACATTTCGCTTCTGTAACAGCAATGGACCCTACAATTCGCTCTCAAACTGTGGCTTCTATTGCTTCTGTACAAATTCCTAATATACCTACCTTTAATTTCTCTCCTGTTTCGCAGGATGATGTCAAAAAGTCTATTTTAGCAATTCAGTCCAAGGCGGTGGGTTATGATGAGATTAGTAGACAAATGGTAGTATTTATACTAGAGCACCTTCTTCCGGCAATTTCCCATGTTATAAATTTTTCCCTTGATTCAGGTCAGTACCCTAATCTTTGGAAAAGGGCTTTTATAAGGCCCCTTCCAAAAGTTCCTTCTCCCATTCTTCCCAATCATTTTCGCCCTATATCCATTCTACCCTTTCTATCCAAAATTTTAGAATCCTGTGTTTACAAGCAAATTTCTACATTCATTTCGAAACATAACCTACTGAGTATATATCAGTCTGGGTTTCGCCCTGGTCATAGTACCAGTACTGCTTTAATTAACGTCACAGACGATATTAGAAACGGTATGGAAGAAAAAAAAGTAACAGTACTGGTACTAGTTGATTTCTCAAATGCTTTCAACACAGTTGATCATGAAATCCTTCTATCCATACTGTCTCATCTAAATTTTGGCCCTACAGCATTGGAATGGTTTGCATCTTATCTTCGCGGTCGACAGCAGTCAGTCTGTGTGGGGCAAATAACCTCAGCTTGGGCTGATGTGGAAGCTGGTGTACCGCAAGGCGGTATTCTTTCTCCTATAATTTTTTTCTATTTTTATAAACTTTATTACCTCCATCTTCGATTGCTCGTACCATCTGTATGCCGATGACCTTCAGCTATACGTGCAAGCTGAAATTGGGGATATCCATAATGGGATTAAAAAATTAAATAACAACTTACAAGCTATCAAGGATTGGTCTACTCGTTATGGAGTATTGGTCAATCCTTCAAAATGCCAAGCTATACTGGTGGGTAGCTCAAGGATGCTAGCCAAGATTAATCTTGCAGACATACCCTCTATCTACTACAATGGGATTACAATACCGTTCAGTAAGTCTGTAAATAATCTTGGCCTACACATTGACAACACGCTGAATTGGAGAATTCAGGTTACTGAAGTCAGTCGTAAAGTCACTGCTACGTTACGTACTCTGTATCGTTTAAAACATTTTCTCCCCACAAAGTCTAAGATCATGCTTGTCCAATCACTCATATTACCCATATTTGATTATGCAGATGTGTGTTACCCGGATCTGTCCCAGGATCTTCTGAACAAGCTGGAACGCCTTCTCAATAACTGTATAAGATTTATTTTCGGGCTTCGTAAGTATGACCATATTTCGCAATATAGATCTAAGCTTAATTGGCTTACAATCCGGCAGAGGCGTATTTCCAGAATATTACTTGTTCTTTTTTCCATATTAAATGACCCATTTTCGCCTTCTTATCTTAAGAGCAAATTTCACTATCTCTCCTCATCTCATGATAGGGTTCTACGTTCGTCTTCTAACAACAAAATTTGTATTCCAGTTCACTTCACCGAGTTCTATGGTAACTCCTTTACAGTTCAGGCTGCACGCCTATGGAACTCCTTGCCTGACGACATCAGAAAAGCTCCCACTAAGTTTGCTTTTAAAAAGTTGGTGCGTAATCATCTATCTGTTAAAGACAACGCTTCTTAGATGAATCATCCATGTCATTTATATTTTAGACGTATATATTTATAGTTATTAATATGTTTTATTTGTATATGTATGTTGGTATGAATATATGTATGCTTATGTATGTACGTATATATTTGTATACATGTATAAATAGGATATATTTTTATAGTTTATTTATTGTATATAATAGTAATATGTATATATAATGTAATTAATTATACATTTCTATTTTCTTTTTATTCTATATTGCTACACCTACTTCAAATTCTCACCACTCCATGGGTTGACTGGTAGAGAATGCCACAAGGCATTAAGTCCGCCCTTTGTATTCTTTTAGGTTAAGGAATGCAATAAAGAATAAATAAATAAATGCCTGATTGGGTTATGATAATTACTACTTTGGGACTGCCCTACAGAATCCGAAACGGTTGGCTGCCTTATTGATTAGTGTTCTCTATGTTATTTGTCGTCGGACTACATGTCACCTCGTCGGTCATCTTTTACCGGTTTTCCGAGATACATTCACAAAAAACGCAAGATGCGATGATTTATGTGCGCACTTACGGGAGACCAGACTTGAAGAAATTAAGCAGGTACTCTTTCCTGGTCAGCAGTCCTTCGACCGACATGGTATCATAGCCCGGGTCTTTCATTTGAAATAAAATTGTAAACTTGATTACTAAAGATGAGACTTTTGAGATGGTCAAATGTTACATGCTGAGCGTTGAGTGGCAAAAACGAGGGTCATATTATGTTGTATAGTCTGCAGAGGAAAATATAATCCGACAACATTGATGATTGTCCGGTGCTGTTTAACATAGTCACACTAACTTTGAGTCATGAGGAAGAAAATTTCACATCACCGTGCATGAAAACGGCTTACGTCAAAAAATATCCGCGGCGTTTTATCACTGAAACCCAGACCAGTGAGGAAAGATACTCCGTTTATTAACGCCGTGATATTAACGAAGGCGGCCAGATCAATTCTACCTAAAATAATCGGGGGAAGAGCAACTACTACAGACAATACAGGAGTCGTTAATTCTCCGATACTATTTCGATCTATAAACAGCCATGTAAACGTTGAATATTGTCATTTCGTACGAGCCATGTAGGTATTTATCTTTTTTTATAATTATTACTCTCGTCCGACAAATATCTCACCTGATGGTATTATCAGTAATATACAGTATCCTGCAACTGGTAACGAGTTCCGAAATGTAGATGAAAATAATGAAATTATTCAAGCTGCTCTTCTTCAAGAATTAGAAAAAGCAAATATAAATAAAATTGAAGTTACTGCTTGTAATGTCACATAAAGCTCATAACAGCTTTTTGCTTAATGCATATGTACCTAAGTATATACGGTACATATAACAAAAAAAAATTTAAATTTTTTGTCTGTTTGTCGGTCTGTGTGTCTGTTTGTTCCGGCTAATCTCCGAAATGGTTGCACTTTCACCGGTAGATAGCTGATGTTATAAGTAGTAACTTAGGCTACTTTTATTTTTGAAAAATTATTAAGGTTTCGCGCAAAAACAATTAAAACCTATGAAATCTAACGGTAAAAAATACACAACCAGTGAAGAATATAGAAACTGGTTGTGGTTTATCCTTTGTTCGAGTGACAGTATCGGGCATCACACGCCTTCATAAACTATATATTTTATTTTATTTTATTTTATTTTATTTATTTGGAAGACTATGAGATATAATAACGAAGATAGTGCTTAATATTTACAGTAAGCCAATTAAGTATTTGCGAGGTAGCCTCCCCAGCCTAATCCTGACCCTAAATCTCTAAATAATGTCTGTTGCTATGTGCCTCAAATAACAGACACATAAGAGAAACGAACAAGGTGGTAGTGGATGATGTTCCCACTGCTAGTCTAAACCAGATTTACCCGTCTTGCGACGGCTAAAGAAGTATTGGCCGCAGCAAGAGGCATTAAGTGTGGCGCTTCTCACAGGCAAATACACAGATTTGCGCAGCTGATCACGTATAATGATTATGGGTGTCTTAGCCACAGTAAGATGGGATCACCAGTTGGAAACAAATTAGAAACGAATCAATTGTAATCTAATTTATTTACAAATCTTAACACTTTATGTACAGACCTTACTCTATGCGCACATATAAACATTTATTTGCAGTTTCTCGTCAATTTTAAAACAGATACCGTTAGCCGTTAATACTTTTAAGGTTAAAAAAAATTAGATATTAGAAAGAACGTGCTTGAAGTAAGCCATGTCGTCATTTGCGAGAGTCATTTCACGCATCAAATCTTTCAGGATGATTATATTAAATAATGCCACAAAACGGTCAAATATAATTATCAAGGGACAGTTAATATCTGAGGGCACGGCAGTGCCCCCGCCAAGTTGAGCAAAAAAGAAGCACGGCCGTACCATCCTTTTCTCGAAGCAGTTCAGGCCATTTTCAAAACCCTATAACGTCGTTGTGAATAAAACAAGAAGCCTGAGTTCGCATAAAAAGACATGACAATGAAGCTCAAGTATTACATATTATATTAAATTAGATTGTTTAGTGCGATTGCCAAGTCAATTTATTTATTTAAAATATAAAAGATTTTTAGTATTGATGTGGTCACTATAAGATGTTATTATGTTAGCTAATTACGTAATAACTTAAGACAGAAGGACCCTTAAGTAGGGACTGAATAAATTAACCGACTTGGTATTACATGGATCTCACAACTTTTTACGGTAGAACTGAGTTGCGAGACTTGGCTTTTTTACAAGTTATGTTTTTGATGGCATAGCCTTTAGCCATGCAAATCTTACCCAACTTTTGGAAAAGTGTGGAAATTTTAAATAACATTTTATATGCCTACATACAGATATGAAATACGATAACGTTTTGAATTCATGTGCAACTACACCGCTATAAACAAGCTAGTAGCGAATATTTTGCACTATTGCTTACATTTAACTTACTTTGGAACCAACAATTTGAGCGAATTTTGACCTTAGTAATTTCACTTTGTATCCTGTGAAACTATTACGTTTTTTATAAAATTGAAGTGACAAATAAATTAACAGTTCATCTAATTGTAAGTGCCTACTGGTGTTCAAGGACTGCTACAATCATATGAAACTGGCGTTTTGTACGGGAGGAATATAAAGTCAATTGTTTTTGTAAAATATATTTAATTAATCAAAGTATGCACCGTTGTTATCTATGCACTTGTTTCATCTCATAGGTTCATTAATCCCTTTACTAAAAAAAAAACCATGGGGGCGAGAATCAATAAACTCTTTCGAGGCGGTTGGACTGCCGCATCGGTGTTGAATTTTTTTCCTTGTTAGAAGTTGTCCAAATTCCGGAAAAAATGGTAATCTGTTGGAGCAAGAACCGGGGAGTATGGTGAATGTCGCAGACATCTCTAGCTTATCTAACTTAGTGGTTGTTTGTTGTGCAGTGTGTGGTCTTGCGTTGTCGTGAAGCAGCAGTGGCCTAGAGCGATTGACCAATCTTGGTTGTTTACCAACTAGTTCATACTTCATGGTTTGCAGTTGCTGACAATAGATATCTACCGTAATCGTTTGGCTAGATTTTAGAAAGCTGTAGTGAACGACACCGGCGCTAGTCCACCAGACACTCACAAGTAACTTTTTCTGAGTCGATTTTTGTTTAGGGCAGGATTTGGCTGGGTCTGCGGGGTCAACGTCAACCATTGCAACGAGCGCTTCCGTACTAATTATCGTACAGTATCTACTTTTCATCACAAGTAATGATTCGATTTAGAAATCCCTTTATTATTGTGTCGGTTGAGCAAAGTAACATAGCAATCGACGCGTATTTGCAAGTTCGATTCACTCAATTCATAAGGTACCCATCGTTCAAGATTTTTTTCTTTCCCGATTTGCTTCAAGTGGATTAATAAAGTTTAAAGTTAAGTGATACTTAGCCCGAAGCCTGCAGCTATCTCTGAAGTGCTTTGTAATGGATCCGCTTTCACAGTAGCCTTTAATTCTTTATTTTCCACTTTGATCTTCGGCCGTCCACGGGGTTGGTTCTGAAGGTCGAAATTTCCAGAAAGAAAACGTTGAAACCAAAAACGTACCGTGCTTTCTTTTGTGACACCAGCGCTGTACACATGATTAATCCTTCGAGCTGTTTCTGCAGCACTGCTGCCATAGTAGAACTCGTACTCGTAAATAAAGCGATATTTCATGTTTTCCATTGTGCGGTATAGCATAATATATCATAAGCGACACCAAAGAAAAAAATAATGAGAAAAAACAAATGAATGACTGTTTTCAAAACTCTAATGTATCAGCTAAATAAATTTATAAATTTGAATTTGGAATTCTTAACCAAAGAGGAGATATTTTAGATCAAATTGGTCAGTACGAAAAAACGCTAATTTCATATGAAAGGACCTAATATAAATAGATACGTCGCCACCTCTAAGGACTAAGATGAAATGTCTGACAGTCTGTAATCATACTGGCTCTCTATCCATCCCGACCGGAACAAAGCGGAATAGGCACTACAATTCGTTGGCAGAAATACGTAAGAGGATCCACCCTCTCCATAATTAATTGCCTCACTGTTGTTATTAAGAATTATTTATCTTAGAATAATTATTTCGTTTCTCGGATATTGTCAATATTCTCATTAATTGTATAGAACATGACAATATAAATGCTATTACTATCGTAATTACCAAGTAATTACATTTTTATTAACATGACATTCGTCTTAAGCAATACAATACAGTCATATAAAAGACCTATCGTAATATTAAGACATCATGAGCGAATAAGTGTGATATTTTTTTATATTTTAGCTTCACATTATGAGTTTCTCAATTTCTAACAATATAGACGATATTAAATTATGTTTTATTATATTATATTTAAATGTTAATTAGCTCACTTGTACTTAAGGTCTTAATATAAATTAAAAATGGTACTTACCACTTCGTAAACTTTTACCAACGTTGCAATATAATATTAAAGAGGTATAAATGAACAAAATAAATTAATTTAACTAAAACTATTAAACACGGTACTTTAATAAGGTATCCAATATAAAGTTAAAGATATTTCATATACTTTGAAGATTGTATTTAAAAAAAATCTCTTAATTATTTAAATATTCATTTATTGCATAAAAACAATTTTCAACTATATTATTTACTTAGAAGTAAATAATAATAATAATTAAAGTGTTGGTAAAATGTTTGGAAACTATAAATAATATTTAGAGTTAATAAATAAATTTACATACTTTGATTATATATTCCAAATCCAGGTAGTTTTATGTAGGATTTTAGAGGTTAAAAAATTAAAGTACTTCTGTGCGGTTGTAAAATTCAAAACCAACTTCTGATTATTAAAGCAGTAACTAACCGGCTAGTTGTGAGCGATAAAAGTAACCACAAAATATAGAATGTGTAATAAAAACCCTGTGGGTCCCCTCACGTGCTTTATCGAAACCAGTATTCAAACGTATTGAAATAATTTTATTTCATAAACTTGACCATAAAACGAATTCAATTCAATTGAAATACATTTTTATTTGAAAATTGTACGTGGTTTTATAACCTGTAACTAACACACGCATCGGTAAAGCAGGGTCTTTGGCAATTGGCAAAAATACTCTTACTCTACGGCCAATGCAATGGTTACCAGTTACCAGGCTCTGATTATCATCAGCACGATAATGTTTCAGCATTCTGATCTTTGCGATTGATCCATCTTCTCCTCGCTTCACTCGGATTCACATATAACATGTGTAAGCATAGAAATAATCTCATTAATAGACTCCAGTCATAAATCCCCCGCGTTAATGACTCTTGTTGCTGATAAATTAGTAGAGCCAAATAAATATGGTAATGATATGTGATACGTAAACCCGAAAATGATGATTATAAAATGACTTTCCATCTCAGTAGGCATATTTGGAGGATAGAATACTACGAACAACTTGCCTGAAGATAGTCCAATTTTACGTGACAAAATTAGAAATAACAGATGAAGTCGTTAATATCCAAGGAAAATGTTAGTAATAATTCTTTGAAATAAGTTCAATATGAACTCATTTAGTACCCGTCATCCCATTTTGTGGACACAGTTAAGTACCCAAACAGGCCGAGTTATAAATACAATCGATCGGAGTTAAATTTAAAGTATAAATATAGAATCAGGTTAGATTTTCAACAGTATTTAACCTTGAACCATGCGGTATTTCACTTTGAAGAAATCTTTTTTGGTCGATTTTATTTGGATATTCCAATATGTTTGTAGACCAATATAGACTATAATACATAATTTTTTGATAAAACATTTGTAAAACATGAGCACACAATTAACGTGAAGGTAAGTGGATGCTGTGACCCAAAAGTTTCTAAATCTATCCTCGATTAACAAATCATCATCATCTTGCAAACCACACTTATCACACTATTTCTCACCCTGTCATTCAGATTCAGCCCTAGCATACTCCTTAAGGACCGCATTTCTACAGCATTTATTCTACTCTCATGCTTCTTCGGCCAGACCCAACTTTCACTACCATACATTAAAGTAGATACTAACACATCATTATGAATTGCCATACGTGCCTTATTTGACACATTCTGACTCCTCATAATAGCGTGTTCACTCTATTTCCTGCGTTCACTCGTCGTTCTATATCCTTATTATATCTACCATCCCTGCTAAATAAACATCCCAAATATACAAACTCATCCACTTGCTCAATCAACTCCCCTTCTATTCTTATTTCACATAAAGTTTTACTTTCTTCTCTTTTAAAAACCATCACTTTCGTCTTACTTGCGTTCACTTTCATACCCCTTTCTTTCAATGACCAATTCACTAAAGTGACCATCATTTGCAACTCGGCCGCCGACGATGCAAATATGACTTGATCATCGGCGTACAAAAGGCATTTGACGGTTGACTCACCCATTCTCAACCCACATTCTTCATCTTTCAAAGTTTGCAAACAACTGTCCATAAATAGGTTAAACAGCCACGGGGAAGTCACACATCCCTGTCTGACACCTTTATGAATGCCAAACCAGTTCGAGTAGACCCCGTTGATCCTGACACAAGCACTAGAGTCCCCATAAAGATACTCGTACCTTAATGCCTGTATCAAGCCAGTGAGTGTGCCCAAATGAGTTCAGTGTTTGCCATAACACATTCCTGTCCACTCTGTCATAAGCCTTTTCCAAGTCTATGAATGCACAAAAAACTTTCTGGTTTTTGGCCAAAAACTTCTCCGCTATCATACGCACGGAAAAGTCTTGATCCGTACACTCCATCCCCTTTCTAAATCCAGCTTGCAGATCCCAAATTTTTCAATCAGTTTCTTCCATAACTCTTTCGATTAACACCTTTGCATACAGTTTACCCACAATGCTAAGCAAGCTGATACCACGGTAGTTTTTACAGTCCTGCTGCGACCCCTTTCCCTTATATATTGGGACTATAACGGCTTTGCACCAGTTTTCCGGTACCCGCTTCAGTTCCCAACATAAATTAAACAAGGTGCACAGTTGGCCTGCAACCACACACTCTCCAGCCCTTAACATTTCGAGTGATATTCTATCATATCCGGCTGCTTTACCTGCTTTCATGGTTTTCATTGCTTTCATTATTTCATCGACACTTATCTCCCTACCTCTCTCCACTTCTTCCGGAATTTCTATTTCACTTACTTCAGACGACTCTTCACACTTAAACACGCTTTCAAAGTATTCCTTCCATCTCTTTAAATTCGAAACTTCATCATTCAGCATGCAGCCATTCTCGTCTCGTATAGCATTCATTCTAGGCTGTTTGTAATTTCCCCTGGCAGTTCATACGAGCTTCCAGAACATTTTAATATTTGCCTGGAAGTTATCAGATATCCTTTTATCATTCTTATCTATCCTTTCTCGCTTTTTCCTTTCAACAACTTCTTTTACTCTCTTATTTATACGTCTAAAGTTTGCCTTTTTTCTTTCAATCTCATTATTCATACCGCCAGAATTACGAGCTTTAGTTGCCAGTAAATTTAGCCATGCTCCCTTCTTTGCTTCAACTTCCATCCGTACCTCATCATCCCACCACAATGTATTACTTTTCCTTTCATTCGTTCTCTTACTTACACCACATACTTCGGTGGCTGCATCCACCAAAACTTTCTTAATATTATTCCATCCATTCTTCAAGTCTAAATCATTCATACATAATTCATTCAACCCACTTATATTTTCCCTCAGTCTGCATTTATACTTCTCTATCACACCTTCATCTTGTAACCTCTCAATTCTTATACGCTGTAACACAGTGATAGACACAGATGTCCGATGCCGCCAACGTCTGAATAGACCATTAATTCGGCATAAGACCAAGTAATGATCCGTCCCTACGTTGGACCCACGGTAAACCCTTGTATCTACCACTGCGCTCCTCATTCTTTCATCCACAATTATGAAATCTATCATGCTTCTATAATCCCCTCTTTCCCATGTATACATGTGAATCCTCTTATGGCGAAAGAAAGTGTTCGTCACAAAAATATTATTTTCCACACATACGGTGAGGAGGTCTTTACCATTCTCATTTATTCTTTCATCGCCAAACGTTCCTAATATCCCTTTATAACCAGACCTCTTCAACCAGACCATCCTTCATAACCAACCCTTCCATTAAAATCTCCTAACAAAGTAATATTTTCATTTTCCTTAGATTTCATCAACACCAGCCTTACCATGTTCCAAAACTGCTCTCGGATATAAGTGGGCTTAGACATATCTGGGGCGTACACCCCTAGCATAAACAACTTCTTTAAGCCCACTTTCATTCGTATCCACAGCAGCCTTGGGCTTACACATTCACACACTCTCACACATTGACCCATTCTTTCTTAAAGGATGACACCCACTCCCTGGTATGCCCGCTCGGTCTTGTCTACTCCAGACCAGTAAGCGATATACATGCCATGTGCAGTGACATCTCTTTCCTTTCGTTTCGTCTCGTTTACACATAACACATCTATTCCTCTATCATTCATCATCTTATCTTTATACATCATCCATCTTATCATTCATTGCTCCACATACATTCAGCGTAGCCAGACGAGCCTCCGCAATCCACTTTTCGCCCCTCCGGGAGACAGGACGTGACAGGTGGCGAACCTCGTCGCCGGTTTTTCTCCCGGAGATTCTTCGCACCTCTGCTCCATTAAAGGGGCACCGGGAACTCGGGGCCATTTCTTTTTCTTCTTGGCTCATGGTGCGACTTTACTTTTTATATAAACAAATAAATTACTCCGCCTACGCGGATTCCAGATGAGGATTGCATTTTAGTCTTTTGCCAAGGCTGTCTCCAAGGGGACTACTGTCAGCCATCTCTTCACTCACTAGCCCATGGCGCAAAAGAGAAAGCCGATCTGTTAGGCTCTCTCTTTGCATTTAACTCGACTCTCGATGACGGGGAGAACACACACCGACCATCCTGCGGTGTGAGTGCTCCATGGGGTTTACACAACGCTCGGTTCACAATGTATGAGCCTGATGGAGTTCCTCCCATTGTGTTTAAGATGTGTGCTCCGGAGTTGGAATCGGTTTTAACGTCTTTTCCGGTACTATTACTCTCAAGGCATAGTCCCGAATTCATTGAAGACGGCTTTGGTTCACCAGATCCCTAAAAATGGCGACCACTCAGAACCGTCCAACTACAGGAACATAGCCGTCGCCTTCTTGTTCTCCAAAATAAGGAAATCATGGAATTATTATAAAATGTCAGCTCATGAGGAACCCTGAGGATCACTAGCTGATTAGTGACCGCCAATACGGTTTTCGTTACGGTTGATCACTTGATGATCTTCTGGTCTACCTAACTCATAGATGGGTGGAGGCAGTGGAGTCCAAGGGGAGGCCTTGGCATTGGAGATAAGGTTAGACATAATGAAGGCCTTCGATCGAATTTGGCACAAAGCGCTTTTTTCGAAGCTCCATTCTTATGGGCTCTCCGAGAAATTATGCAATTGGATCACCAGTTTTCTTGCTGATCGGAGCATCAAGGTCGTAGTAGACGGTGTATGCTCCGATCACAAGCCTATTAACGCTTATGTTCCACATGGCTGCGTGCTATCACCAATGTTGTTTCTCGTGCACATCAATGATATGCGGAAGAAACAGCATTGGTGATAGACGACGTCTTGCGAAAATGTCGTTTGCTAAACAAAGTGTCAGATTAGTTCAATCACCAGTAAACACAAGTCAAGAAACGCCCTATACGAAAGTTTTTCGACCAAATTGGTGTTATATAGAAGATGATCCAAATTGCAAGAAGCCTTAACCGACGAGTATGTATGCAAAGGTATATGGATGTGAGAAAAGCAAAAGAGGTGTATCAGGATCGTGGGAAACGAAGTCCGTAGTTTCTGCTTATCTTTGTGGGTAACAGGTTTAAGAGTGTTATGTTTTGTAGGTTATTATATATGTATATAGAATACAAAGGAATATAAAGGAGAACACCTTTATATAACTTTGTATAAGAGCAAGACAGTTCGATACTCTCAGTGGACACAAAACAAGAAGTGATATCATAGAACATCATAGCAGAATTCAAAGATGGCTTTACTAGGTTGCTGTGCAATAAGCCAATTTCTCGTTGCTCTGAATTTTGGTGGCGCCTCCAATTAGCATTGAAGAAGATTTAACCATACGCTTTTCGATAATACAGATTTAGCTATATAATCGGCTTGCTCAGTCTTATATGTTCATACGTAAATGGTATTCACCGCAATCTCAGGTTCAATCACCTAATAACACATTCATCGGCGTTTTTTAAGATCATCTTTTTTTCTTTTAAGGGCGTCATTGTAGAAGCGTGCTCGTCGCGGCCCCTGCCAGCCCTTTTTAGTGTATATCGCAGACCAAACGGAAGGGCAGTGGTACTGAAGAGCTCCCTGGCGGGACGTTAGCTCTATGGTCAGGAGTCCCGGAGAGCGAGAGCGGGAGTGCTGCTGTCGTCTCGGTTGGTCGATGTTATGACTGAACATAAGGTTGTGAACTCAAGACTTCTCTGGGTTCGCTTTAAATTGGGACTGAGGAAGTTATTCCTTTTGGCTGTTTATGCGCCGGTAGCTTCGTCGTCCAGGGCTGAGCTAGAGGAGTTTTGGGAGAATGTAAGAGAAGTTCTAGATTTGGTTAGGGGAAACGAAAGAATTGTTGTATGTGGTAATTTGAATGGATGGGTTGGTACCGCTCGACCAGGGTACGAGTCGGTGCTTGGATAACTTAGCGATAAAAGGGTTAATGATGCTGGCAAGCTTATACTATGCTCATACTGGCTATGTGACAAACACTATGTTTAATCACAAGAAAATCCATATGTATACTAGAGAAAGAAAGAATGAGAGAAGTATGTTCCTGGTGGATGACCGACTGCGAAAACAGGTGATGGATACGCGAGTGTTCAGGGGTGCTGACCTGGGAACACATCACTATCTAGTGATTACTAGATTTATGGGTCTGTTCGCGGGTTGGTGCTACCGGACGGCAGTGACAGAACCACAGTCAGTCTGTCGCATCCAAAGCTGGAAGCTTCAGAAAGCGGATACTAGGTACAAATATCATGCGAGGGTAGCCGAAAAGCTTGACACCATCGATGGCAGAAAAGAATGTGTGGAAAGAACATGGCAGAACCTTAGGGATGGAATGGTAAGTGCAGCGGAAGAAGTGTGTGGAACGATAAAAAGAGGTAGTAGTAAAAGAAGAGATGCATGGTGGAATGGTGAAGTGAAAGAAGCGATGGAGCAAATTTTATAGAGAAATGTATGCGTGTGATGATCTTAGTGAGGGATCCGGGGGTGATGCCGTGACTGGTACGCCAGACCCGGACCTCAATGATACTGAGGTCATCAGTATGAAAGAGATTAAACGTGCGATTCGAAGTTTGAAATATGGTAAGGCTGCGGGACTAGACAGAGTTACTGCTGAAATGGTCAAGTATGGTGGGCCTCGCATCTGGGAGAGCTTTCATCTGCTGTGCAATTTGTGCTGGCGGACGGGGGATGTCACGGATGATTGGCGATCCGCTATCATTTTGCCATTATATAAAGGTAAAGGTTCAAATTTTGACTGCGGGTGCTATTGGGCGTTCAGCTTGTCCAGTTTAGCAAGTAAAGTTTACTCGAAGGTTTTGACTCGTAGGATGTAAGAGAAATCGGAAAGATTTCTATGGGAGGCACAATGCGGATTTAGACCTGGAAGAGGATGCACAAATCAAATGTTTTCTCTCCGCATGATCACTTAGAAGCTTCTGGCTGCTAACCAGAAGATTTTCTGTGCTTTTGTGGATCTTGAGAAAGCATTTGATAAGGTTGTAAGGAAGAAAATGTGGGAACTGATGCCGGGGTATGATGTGGATGGTCGATTGCTAAGGGCTGTGCAGTCACTTTACTGTGACTGTAAAGCCTGTGTGCGGGTAGGGCATGACCTGTCACCCATGTTTAGCGTCCAAACGGGCGTAAAACAGGGTTGTGTCATGTCTTCCTGGCTGTTCATACTGTATCTCGACAGCTGTTTACAGAAGCTGAAAGATAGCTGTTTGGATATGAAATAGGGTGACATTAAAGTAAATTGTCAGCTGTATGCTGATAATGCAGTGCTTATTGCACCATCAGAGGCAGAACTGCAGGCATTAGTCACGTGTATGAAAGAGGAATGTGAAATTAAAGGTCTCCATTTGAATGCTAATAAAACTTAGGTTCTGGTATTTGAATGGGACGAAGAGAGAACGAAGTGTGAAATATGGGTAAATCAGGAATGTCTAGAACAGATAAATGAAATAGTATACTTGGGGAGTGCTTTCAGCCGGGATGGAAGATGTGATTTAGATGTGGACAAGCGTGTCGCTGCCAGGAACAAAGTCAATGGTGCCCTGACTGCGTTAGCCAAAAGGCAAGGCGTAGTGAAGAGTGCACGCCTTGCCATACATAACGCAGTATTGGTACCGACTTTGTTATATGGCAGCGAAACCTAGGTATGCCAGAAGAAGCATAAAAGTAAGTTGAATGCAGTGGAGATGCGATCTCTTCGTAAAATGTGCGGCGTTACCATGGCCGACCGAAAGCGAAACGAAGAGATTCGCAATATGGCAGGTTTGAAAGATGACCTTATCACAAAATTTGATAAGGGCATACTTCGACGGTTTGGGCACGTTGAGTGAATGAGTGAAGACCGAATGGTGAAGAAAATACATAGCGCGAAAGTAAATATTAAAAGGTGTCGAGGTAGACCGAGACTAACTTTCGAAGACCATGTGAGCAAATTGCTCGAAGAGGGGAGGATCTTGGATACCTAGACAAGCATGTATGAAGAAGATAATGAATCTGAAAGAAGCGAAAGAGGTATGTAAGGATCGTGACACTTGGTGATCTGTTCTCTCTGGCTACCCCGTCAAGGATTGTGCGTGAAGATAAGTAAGTAAGTAACTTTTTTTAGAATAAAAATTTTATGAATAACTTTTTTAATCTATGCAAACAATTTCTCACTGCGAGCTTTGAACCGGAAATTGATTTTTTTACAGAATTAGTGTTCCTAACGCGCACACAGTATACCTCACAGTAAGTGAGTAATTCGGGCTATAGATGTCTAAGACGGAATTCCTTGTTTCTAGTAAAAAGGGTCTCCAGTTCTCAACACTTAACATAAGAAACATAGTAGCAACATAATACTATTTCACGATGATATTCTATTAAAGCGTGGCCCTACCCCAATCGAGCAGACCCATTCTCGCTACAACCACAATATACTCGTAGTTGCAGAATAACTCTACCATGCATAAAATGCTTTTCCACTGCGCTATCGAGGCTTAGTATTAACCCTTCTTGAACTTCAACTATTTTATCACTAAAGGGTAAGTAAAAAAAACGATAACTTTCATTTTATTTATGATATTTATTTATTGATAAAAGGAAAACTATAATATTGATTGTTTTTTACAAAATTTACAGATTTTTTTTTTCACCTATAAAATTTACTACACATTTTAAAAGAAACAAGTTAGTTTTATCATTTTTTAATATTAGACGGACAAACGAGCAAGAGTTTACCTAATGCTTAATCACTTCCTAAGATGTTAGCCACTCTGAGGACTAAAGTTACCTACATGCCTGGCAGGACTAAGTTTAAACGCATGTAACTTTATTGCTTTTCTACCTTCTTCTATTTAGGCACTTTTACATTTCAAACTGGAATACAACACAAATAGCGATGGCAATACTTCTGGTAGGTATAGTAGGTAGTTGGTAGAAATAGGTATGAAGGTTATATTCACTCATACGTACTAGGCGAAATAACAGCTTTACCACCTAGTGATTATTGATTATGTCTGATGTTGTTGCAAAAATTATTATTTTTAGAAAATCTATTTTCCATGACTAACATCTGAAATGAATGAAGACCCCACGAAATGATTGTCTCTACATCAAATGCAACAAATATGTAGTCATCCCTCAAAGATACATAATTTGGCCACTTACTCACTTCATATGCCTCTTATGCCGCCTCGGCTCTAAACGAGATACTCCGAAAGTTATAGGTTGCAAAAGTATCTATGCACTTAACATCCCACACTAGGTCTTCATCACTCTCCTAAGGGACCAAAGTCATACCGCCGGGTCTCCTAGAAGAAATTGTATAAAAAAGTTTTTACTACCTGATAATCTTCTAATAAACTACCCCACATTGCTGTGGTCTAATGCTCTAATTTAAATATGCAAAAAGATCTAAATTAAAAGCTTTACATGTTTAGCGAGGTCTGGAGGGTTTGTGTTTCACACCAACAACTTTCATGATTTGAGCTGCTGTAGAGAACTTATTGACGAAAAAACCGAATAAATAACTTTGTTCTGACCTGAAATTTAAACCGAGGACCGCATAGTAAGCAACACAACGTAAAAATAAAAATATAAACAAGGTAGTACAAAATAATAAAGAATAAAGAACAATCTAAATTTCCACTCCATTTTTTGCCCCTTTTCACTTATTATTTCTCAAGATTTATAACTTGACAACATTTTTTATCATTTGCGTAGTCGTTGTAAGTTTTTCTTTTCACAATATGCAAAAACATTATTGACTAAAATAAAAAACATATTAATTTTTATTTTATATGGAATTGAACATAACAGTGTGGTGTTCAGTGATAGTGGATGAACGCACAAACATTTGTTCGTAACTCATCCGCTTCGAGACACTGATACCGTGACTTTTTAGAAGCTTTACCCTTCATCCCTCCATTATATGTATTTCTAATGTATTGTGGAGTAATCTACAAACACAAAAAGCACCTGAACAAACACCAGATTCGGACCAATTTTTCGTAAGTTATGCAAAACATACTTCATGCGGAAATAGATCCCCCAATCCGCAGCCTATTACCAACCAAAATTAAATAAACCTCCTAGTTAAGAAAAATAATGTCAGACATAGTCTTTTTTTCATGTATTTTACTTATACGTAGTAGTCTTGTACCGGCGTTTCATCTCGCCGTCTCAAAACAAATAAACATTTCAAGGAAATATGCAAGACCTTATTTTACGATACTTTTTAGTTTCAATTGCCATAGATCATATAAGTCGCTTAGAACGTTTATAACATGACACCATGTGACCGTTACTCGTTAATCTTAAAATAAGGTGTAAACTTCTGAATCACGGTTCATTAGTTTTCTACCTACTTACTACTTTTTTCTTGTTGTTATATAATGTGGTACACGAAAAAAAATTTGGGATTTTACATGTTGTTCTTTAACACATAGGAACAATACAATATTTGTTTAACTTCTGCCATAGGGTAGTGAACAAAATACGAATCGAACGGCGCAAGCGACTACACAACAACATATTTGTACGTAGTCGGCGAATACGTGCTGCGCCGTCTTGGTCAAATCATGTCACACGATAAAGCGCCGCGTGTAACAAAGTTATTCTTGCAAGCGCAACTTCAAACTCCTATAACTTTTTCATTTCTAGAGATATTTTATTGATTCTTTCACGTGTTTGTTTTATTTTACTCAACTTTTTATAATTTATTTATAAAAAATGAAATTCTTCATTGTTTTTATTAAGAGCTATCACATCGTTCATTTCATTTTAATTAAATTGCTCGACAATGCTAAGTGGTGCAGAATTTCTATGTCATTTAGAGCAAGCACGTTCCATGAAAGATTTCCTGTCAAACATCTATTAAACCATAGTTTGCTGTCTTTCTATCATGGTGTTCACTTCCATTTTATGAGTATGTTTCTATTTTGCACTGGCAATTTACTCGCAAGACACGGAAAACATAATGCTTGATATGGTTTGGAAGTTTAAAACGTGTAATTTAGAATGTTTTGTTTTTAGGTGTAATACAAAAAAAAAAACTAACACCATTGATTAATGTAATACAACTTTTGTAGCCCAAGCTTACAATTTATGTCAACGTTTATAGATATTTGCCGTTATACCAGGAACTATACACTACACTAATACCGTTATCAAAACTTTCAGTGGGCGTATTAAGATTCATCACATGAAGACTCAATTTTACTGTCTGTAAGTCTGAAATTACTTACATTTTGCCTAACTACTACACTAATCCAACGTATCCTACGAACTAACAAATCATATACATGCATATGATTTGTTAAGTAAACATTGAATAAATATAATTTTACAAAGTTTATCGCACATATATAAATATTATATTATATTATATATGTATAAAATTCTTTTGTGTGTGCATAACAGCTTACAATCATG
Organism: Parnassius mnemosyne; assembly: GCA_963668995.1. Taxonomy (NCBI): domain Eukaryota; kingdom Metazoa; phylum Arthropoda; class Insecta; order Lepidoptera; family Papilionidae; genus Parnassius; species Parnassius mnemosyne. The sequence goes on from CAVLGL010000001.1 coordinate 24,524,926, forward strand.
TATGTTACACAATTAACCACACAAAACAAATTACAAATATCTTGGTAGCGATCACCAGGGATTATTATCAGAAGACACAAGTTTGCGCGTTTAGCGCTAAAAAGAACCCCTTTGTCGTATCTCCTCAGTTTCAAGGCACTCCCCTTCTTGCCTCAGCCAGTATCGGTATCCTCGGAGTCGACATATCGAGTGACGTGCAGTTTCGTGGTCACTTGGAAGGGAAGGCCAAATTGGCCTCTAAAAAGCTTGGCGTGCTCAGCAGAGCGGGACAGTATTTCATGCCGGCACACCGCCTGCTACTTTACAAGGCGCAAGTTCGGCCTCACATGGAATACTGTTCCCATCTCTGGGCAGGGGCTCCCCAGTGCCAGCTCCTTCCACTTGACCGCATCCAACGCAGAGCGGCTCGAATTGTCGACGACCGAGCCCTTTCCGATCGGCTCGATTCATTGGCACTGCGAAGAGATGTTGCATCCCTTTGCATTTTCTTTCGCATCTACCATGGGGAGTGCTCTGAGGAATTGTTCGGATTTCAATATCAGCCGCCAAATTTCACGAACGCACATCGCGGCAGAACTCCCGATACCATCCATATCATCTGGATGATTGGCGGTCCACCACTGTGCGATTTAGAAGATGTTTTCTTCCTCACAGGACCTCCTTGTGGAATCGATTACCATCAGCGATTTTTCCGGACCGATACGACTTAGGGACCTTCAAGAAAAGAGCGTACTCCTTTTTAAAAGGCCGGCAACGCATCTGCGATTCCCCTGGTGTTGCAGTTGTTCATGGGCGGCGGTAGTCACTTACCATCAGGTGAGCCGCATGCTCGTTTGCCCCCTCTCCTACAAAAAAAAAATCATCCCTAACTTCCTTAATATTATAATAACCCTTTTTATAGAAACTTTGTTTAATAAAGTTTTTGAACTTTGAGCAGGTCAAATTATATATATTTTCTGGTATTTTGTAATAAAAGTGTATACATCGCCCCAAAAATGAATTACTGACTCGGTGTAGTCGAGAAACTGGTACTATTAGCTTGTGTCTGTCTGTTCCTAGTTTTTACAGAATGAATATCACTTATTTTTGTATAACTACTTCTATTTTTGTGTACGTACATTACATTTAACGTATTAAATGTATTGATAGGCCAAAGTTAATATATTACTTTCCTTAAATTTTTGTCGGAGCGACTCTATAGGTTTTAAATCATAGATTGCTCTTATGGCCCTCTTTTGTACACAAATATAATTTCAGTGTCAGTGGCGTGTCTCCATAGCCAAATACCATACGAAATTATTCTATGGAAATAGCTAAAGTAAACAAGTCTAGCTGTTTCCACACTGATAAAATTTATAATTTTTTTACAGCATATGCTGCAGAACTACCTCTGCTTGCTAATTTTGATATATGAGGGCTCATTGAAACTTTGTGTCTAGTGTTATTCCAAGAAAAATCGTGTTATCAACAAGACTCAGTTCCTCCCCATTTAAAATTACATTTTATAAGGATAACAAGACAGTGATAAAATTAAAATGTTTGTACAACTGACTTCAATATAAACTATTAAGGATAAATCATCCACTAACAACACACTTTGGAAAATTCAACCTCTAAGAGCGTAAATTGGGGTGTAACAGTTTGTAGGAAACTTATTTTACGGGGCGATTAATAACGGGGCGACAAACATTCAACGTTGCAGGCTTCGATCTTAGTTAGCGTTGAGTGTTTTTCTCATGGACATTTATTTGCTCGTATTGTATAAGGAAAACATTTTATTTTACGGACTCTACGCCGCAAATACACGGCTTAAAAAACGAATGTATTTTTATTTTTTATTTTAGATTACTTCAATTTTTATACAGAGTTTTCATTTAGAAATGGTACACATAAAAATTAATTACATGCTGCACCTATTAGATGCCAAAGGTTATATTATTAAATTATTTCATTTCGTTCAAAATAATTTTATGTGCTCAAAGCAAGTGTGCTTTTGAATATTTAAAGCGTTTTTACCGCCCTTAAAAAGCGAGGTAAGGCGAATTTAAATTAATAAAAATAATTGCTTTCAATTTAAGCTGTTTATGAGAGCGCTAGTAGGGTTATAGTGCTTAAGTGTTTCGTTTGTGGTTATTTAAAGAAAACTGTAGTAGATTTTTAATCCAAATGGTCGTCGATACATCTAATACATATATTCGCCAAATTTTAATGTATTTTGTATAATATGTAAGTGAAAAATTTCCCGTTACTGATGAGGATATAAAAAAGTCAATTTCTTCCATCAAGTCCGCCGCAGTAGGCTCTGATGATGTGAGCAGAATCATGATCAATCTCATCCTCGATTATGTCTTACCAGTACTTACCCACATAGTAAATTTTTCATTAAATACTGGGGTTTTTCCTTCACTATGGCGAAATGCTTTTGTTCTCCCACTTCCAAAAATAAATAATCCTAGTTCTGTTTCTCACTTCCGTCCTATCTCTATTCTTCCTTTTTTATCAAAAGTACTTGAAGCTGTTGCTCACAGACAAATTTCTGACTACGTCTTTAAAAATAACTTTTTAAGTAGCTATCAATCAGGTTTCAGGCCAGGACATAGTACAACAACAGCCCTGCTTAAAGTTACGGAAGATTTGCGTATAGGTATGGAGGAGTCAAAATTAACTGTGTTAGTCTTAATAGATTTCTCAAACGCTTTTAATGCTGTTGATCATGACATCCTTCTTACAATACTTTCTCACATTGGTTTCTCCTCATCAGCGCGGGAATGGTTCGCATCCTATCTTCAGGGACGTCAGCAGGCTGTTCGCGTGGGTCCAGTTATTTCTGACTGGTGCACGCTGGTTGCTGGCGTTCCTCAAGGCGGAATTCTCTCACCTCTTTTGTTTTCAATTTTTATAAATCTAATTACATCTCACATTCGCTGCACGTACCATCTCTATGCCGATGACTTACAAATATATGCTCAGTCTGATGTTAACGATATCGAAGATGCGATCACTGAGCTAAACTCTGACCTCACTCGTATCTCTGATTGGTCTAGCAAATTCGGTATTACTGTTAACCCTACCAAGTGCCAGGCAATTATAGTTGGAAGTAGCCGTCGCTTATCTGCATTGGATTTTAATTCACTGCCACCTGTAAATTTTAATAATGCTGTCATACCTTATTCAGCTACTGTGAAAAATCTAGGACTTATCATTGACAGCAGTCTAAGTTGGCGGCCGCAAGTCACGGAAGTAAGCAAAAAAGTTATCAACACCTTGCGTTGTCTGTATCGACTCAAGAATTTTCTTCCAGTGAGAACAAAGATAATGTTGGTTCAAACGCTCGTATTACCAATACTAGATTATGCAGATGTATGCTATGCTGATGCCTCTCAAGAACTTCTTAACAAACTGGATCGTCTTCTCAATAATTGTATTCGCTTTATCTTTGGCTTACGTAAATTCGATCACGTTTCTTCATTCCGTTCTCAGCTCAAATGGCTGCCTCTTCCACTTCGTAGATCTTTTAGAATCCTTTCTATGCTATTCTCTATTTTACACGATCCGTCTGTCCCTGCATATCTGAAATGCAAATTTCAGTATCAGGACGATTCTCACAACCGATGTCTCCGTTCCGCGGAAAATCTAACTCTTCATGTTCCTTTCTGTCGCACGGGCTTCTCTTACAATTCTTTCACTTCAAATGCAGTAAGACTCTGGAACATGTTACCCAGAAATATAAAAGAAGCAAAAACTAAACCTATCTTAAACGTTTGCTCTGGGAATATTACTTAACGAAGCAGCAGTAGTTTCGGATAATAATAAAAAATTTAAAGAACCTCGGAAACTGTTATATTCTCAAATATGTATAATATAAACATATCATATTTATTTACTGTGTATGTATTTATTGTGGGTATTTGTGTACAAGTATAAAATACTATTGTATGCATGTAAGTAGTAATGTAAATGTATATGTATGTGTATTGTATTTATTATCATTATATTATAATCTTGTATTTTTTTTTTCCTTAAACCTTTAATTTTTTTAATTTAATTTTTTAATTATGAGTTTTGCACCCATCACTAGATTCTCTGCACAAACCAAAGGTAGACTGGTAGAGAATGCCTTTAGGCATTAAGTCCGCCGTTTTGTACATTTCTTGTATGTGTGCAAATAAAGCTTAAATAAATAAATAAAATAAAAATGAGCTTACTGACGCCTATAAACAATTCAAACAAAAAAACAAAGATTTACCCTCACCCGTGATGATAAAATAAAATAACTTCCAGTCTATAAATATAATTAGCTATTATAATATGTATATTATTGTATTTAATTTTAACTGCAGAAAAAAAAACCCGAAGCGTCTCTCTTTCACGTTAATATGTCAACCAACATGTTCGACATCGTCCGAACCATTATATCACATTTCATAGGCCCCAAATTGCCACAAAACTCTAAAAATGTTCATCCACGGGTTTATTGAAATTAATAAAATATCCCCATTTAAATAGAGATAATAAAAACCTTAGCATAATATTACTGCGAGAATTCAAGGTACTGTAAGCTCATTCAACGTAGATCGGGCAAAAATTTATATTTAAAAGGTGGAAGGTAGCCTTTGTTAACCATGACATCAGTACGTCAAACGTCTCAGTCTCCTCCCTGAATATAAGCGCTCAAAACGACGGAAATTAAAAAAAGTTAAATTAAAAGCGATAAGATCCATAAAATAAGTTTTGGTACAAGCAGTAATGTATTGTATACGCGTAAATATAACAAATCGTTACACACTGTATTTTAATCAAAAACCAAAACACAGCAATCGGTGCCATTTCTCTTGCAACTGCAGTAGGCCACCAGGGTGACACCAACTCTTAAAGACATCTATATAGACAAGCAGCTAATTAGCTCGGTCGTAAGACTCGTTTTCTACCTAGGAAATCCATCTGGGTAGGTACCGCTCTTATATCTATTTCTGCCGCAATGTTCTGCGTGTGCATTGTTTTGTTCTGGTCTGAAGAGCATAGTTTTTTTACGTGGTAGAACTATGTACTATCAATCCGTCTGCCACAAACGTGACCATTATGGCAAATTCTCCCTAACGGGAGAAACCCATTTCCAGAAGAGAAACTTTACCAGCTGATGAAGAAGTTTTACGTGGCACTGCCACGGTGCAGCTATGCTAGCTATACATAGCTCACGCTTTCACAAAATACCAGTGTAAAACAGCAGAATAAAGTACTGCATTGTTTTGTATGGTGAGTGTATAGAACTGGAGACCCTGTTTACCGGTAACGTTTGATTCTTAATCGATAATTGTATCGTTGTCTGGGCCATAGCATCCACTTGTAATCAGGTGGAGTGTGGTCGTTAACTCAATCTTCTTCTCCTTAGTCACTCTTTCTCTGTATAAAAAATTAATACCTGTTAATTTATTATTTATTGAGTGAATAAAATATATTTTAATAATATGCTCATCGAATAACCTTGTTGTTTTCTTAATTTGCTTTATGTTTTAGTGATGCAAATAAGCAACGAATATTTGGAGCTATTGCTGATTAAATATTCATAACTCCAAAAACGTGGCTTCGCTGAATTGTTATAATTAGCCTATGGATGAAAATAGGCCGAGTGTCTTGTCACCGGCCGGAACGACCTCCTATAGAAATTTCACCGTCAGCTCCAGGAACCAATAGTATCTAGCATAAATGGCTTAAATATACAGTCGTCTCAGAGACGTCCGCGTATTCGAACATAGAAGTTATTGTATTTAAAGGTGGCTCTTCACGTTGGCCAATATACTGGCGAATGTGTTGGCCAATAACGATGGCCATCGTGTAGAGCGGCTGTTTATACTTACGTTGGTATGTATTGGAATGATGGCCCATAAGTTGGCGCGAGATCCGTGTGGTGTCGGTTTTTACAAAAGATCAAAGGGTTGTGGCAGAGTATTGGCCGCCGCGTCCATACGTTGGGCGCACGTTCAGCACAGAGTACATTATATATAGGGAATAGAGTCATCACTTAGAATCGTAGCATTAGCGCCATCTAGCGATATACGACGTCCCTACAGCCCAGCGACGACGTAGGATGGTCTACATTACAAAATTTATTATTTATTTTCAAAGTAATTTCCAAAAGTCAAACCATTTTAATATTAATTTGGCTTTTGGAAATTACTTTGTATACAATATAATTTAGGCAAATAAAACAACTGTTTAGCGGTTGGATGTTTTTTTATAATGCTTCGTTTTATTATATTAGTACACAACAACTTCTCTCAAAAGAAGCCACAATCCAGGTCAACAGAGCACAAATAGTTAAGCAAATCAGGGTCCAGAGTTTCATGCGTAAGTGCAACGAAAAAGGCGAAGTCTTCGGAGTCCGGGAATCAAGCAAAGTTGTTAAAGTTTTATAAACACAAACAGAGCACATTCACAAACCACAAAAGGAAATGTAATGACAAACAGACAAATTAAATTACGTTAAATGAAGTTACTAGTTTTACACTCACACAAACTACAAGTTTTAGTTTCTTTTGTTTTTAATATTGTATGTATAAAATAAAATTAAATATAAATGACATTTGTAACATGACAGACCGAAATGACCATAGATCTCTCCCTCCCGCTCTTGCCATAGATAAACGGAGAAAAGAATTTGCAACGGCGAAATCATAATAATTCACTTGAATAAATGTAAAATAAATAAATTACACTAAAAATTTAATTACAAATTTGTTTTGTAACAAAATAGTAAGTTAGCAAGGTTCGATTATATTTTGAACTGTTCATTAATTTGTTTGATTCTTAATTGGCCTATGGCTAAATTTAAAAAAGCGACATCTACTGCAACATGGACAAACTGTCTTGACATATTAATACCTCTAAGAAAAATTATAGTATGGACTGTTATGCCACTGACGTTCAGTTTGCTACGAACTCCCAGAATAAACGCACGCACCTGATTTAAATTTTATATGCACGCATCGTAACTAGTGTCTACATAATGGCAATAACAATGACCAATGAAAATACATTTCGCTTTATAGAGCTCTACCAAGCCGAAAATTGTTTGTGAAACACAAGTCTTTCAAGTCTTTTTTTTTAAAAAGACGTTACCCCCACACTAGGATTTTCTCCTGTATCGTGGAGGCAGTTTACAAACATAAATTGCATAAGGACAAACATCCAGACCCGGAAAATTTATTTGCATGCCATACAAATACTCGTTCCGTGCGGAATTCGAACCCGCGGCCCCCAGCGTAGCAACTTATTGCTAAGCCACTATGTCACGGAGCCGTCAAGAAAAAAATTTTTTTTCCATTTCTTTTTGATCATCCTTTTCCTATACACATTCACGTTGTAGTGGTATGCTGTGAATAAATAAACCGCAGCAGCCGTTAGCGCCTCAATAATCACTTTAATAAATTCGTCCGCACATTGGCCTGAACCGAAGCAAACTGAACGACCTTTCAAAGTGTGGACGCGATCACAAATTCTTGGCCAATATCTTTGCCAACACATTCGCCACTATGTTGGCCAACATGAAGAGCCGCCATAAAAAATAATTCCCGTGCCACAAACAATTGCATTCAAAACTATTTTTTCTTTATTTTTCTTTAATGTAGAACATTTGTTCATTATAACGTTTTAATACTCGTATAATCGTGTTATTAATGAGACGAAATTTACTTCTTCTCTGATACATGCGTTTTGAAATAAAGAAAACATAGATAAATAACCTCAACGTTAAGCGTTAATGGACTCATTATTATAGTGTAGGGCAAGTCGTTAACTTAATGGCCAATACCTACGACACTGCAGCGTACAGCTGCTACTTGTTTTACTTATTTATGTGTGTACTATTAATTTCCATTCTGAACTTATCGTAATTTCAGTTGATTTCCGTAGTTTTGTACCGGCTTCAAAAACGAGACTGTACTCAATTCGACTGTAAGTTTTTTTCTTCCTCCTTTTTTATGTGTATTACCTCATAACTTTTTTCTGGGTGAACCGATTTCGATGATTTTTTTTTATTTGAAAGCTGTTTCCATTCAAAACACAGCAACATTAAACTGCTATTTTGCGCTGGTATTCCGTGAGAGCGTGGTCTTTCCCCGGTCGATCAGATCCACTCGTGTTAACCATTATATAGCTGCAGCATGTACAATTGCGTAATATCCAGCGCATATGGAAAGTTTAGCCAATTTTTTCCACTTTGAGATGGCCCCCATAGATCAGAAGGAGCGGATAATTACTATAAATGCCACGCTTGACAGTTTTTTTATTATTTTGAGTGTTTATCAGAAAGATACCGCTGCCCATCTCATGTCTTATTACCCTCTTTCGCCACGGGGTAGTAAAAGCACTATAATCCGCTGCCGCAGAAATAACCAGCGATAGTTATTCAACTGAATTGCTATGAAGCGTATTAATGTATTACCTATGACAAAGCATTTCTTTTATGTAATATTTCATTAAAAATTTTATATCTTAGGTTAATGTGTGTTTTGTATAGTAAGCCCTCTCCCCCGCTGTAATCGTGGCGGGCAGTTTGCACACACATACGTTAAAGTTGTCCCGCGCTTTTGAAAAATCTAACGGTCACTTTGTATTTTCCACTCGGTGGCGCAATAAACTTCTTTGTTTCCAGTAAGAGTTCTTGTTTGCTATCGATCCACTTGAACCTAATTTATTATGTTGCTTCACATTGCTTTGTAGCGGCATCTCTACCAAGAAAAAGAAAATATAAAAAAAATACGATTTGTTGAACAGATCTTCAGTTATACAAAACTACAAGTTAGACGTTTATGAATATAGATGGTTTACAAATAACAGACAACTGCTTATTAGACTTACTCATAATTGTATGTTCATATTAGAACTAAAAAAACGCACTCGAAAGTTATAAAAAATACAACGTGCGAGTCCGTAATAGGCCAGCCCTCGGACCGAATCACACCGCTACTGCTTTGTGTGGTCAATTGCATTGACAAAGGATATGCTATCACCTGCAGAATCCGCTGTGCTTACGCTTCTGGACAGCCTCTTTGTACATAGCGCCATCTAGGTATGAGTTTCGTAAAATACTGGTTGCCACGATATTCTGTGTAATTAATTTTCATCCCATGCATGATGTTGCCTAAACGTAATGTCCAATTTCATTTATTTAAAGAGTAAATGTTAACTAAATAAAATAGATGTCACTAAGTATTTAGATTTAACACTAAGTATTTGGGGGATGAGTCGCTCGCATCAGTAGGCTTTGACCACCTAATACTTGGCCCACCCTACACGTGTCCCCCGGGTGGTGCTAAACAAGCGACAAAGCCGGAAGAACAGACTCGGCTCCTCGCCGTGTGGTAGCGGCGTAAAAAATACCACCCCCTACATTCGCACCATGAGGCAAAACATATACGAAATGGCCCCAAGTTCCCGGCGCCCCTTTAATGGGGCAGGGGTGCGAAGAATCTCCGCGAGGAAAACCGGCAACGAGGTTCGCCACCCGTCACGTCCTGTCCCGCGGAGGGGCGAAAAGTGGATTGTGGAAGCCCGTCTGATCAGATGCATGAAGTATGCGATAAGATGTATGATAGAGGAATAGCCGTGTTATGTGTAAATGAGACGAAACGGAAGGGAAAGGATGCCACTACACATGGCATGTATACCGCGGACTGGTCTGGTGTAGACGAGACCGAGCGGGCATGCCAGGGGGTCGGTATCATCCTATCAGAAAGAATGGGTCATTGTGTGAAAGAGTATGAATGTGTAAGCCCGAGACTGCTATGGATACGGATGAAAGTGGGCTTAAAGAAGTTATTTGTGCTAGGGGTCTACGCCCCAGACATATCTAAGCCCACTTATGTCCGAGAGCAGTTTTGGGACTTGGTAAGGATGGTGCTAATAAAATGCAAGGTTAATGAAAATATTGTGATATTAGGAGATTTTAATAGAAGTGTTGGGGTGAGGAGGCTTGGTTATGAAAGGATATTGGGAACGTTTGGTGATGAAAGTATAAATGAGAATGGTAAAAGCCTCCTCACCGTATGTAAGGAAAATAATATTTTTGTGACGAACACTTTCTTTTGTCATGAGGAGATTCACACGTATACATGGGAAAGAGGTGATGATATAAGCATGATAGATTTGATAATTGTTGATGAAAGAATGAGGAGCGCGGTGGTAGATACAAGGGTTTACCGGGGGTCTAACGTAGGGACGGACCATTACTTGGTCTTATGCCGAATTAATGGTCTTTTCAGACGTTGGAGACATCGGACATCTATGTCTACCACTGCTTTACAGCGTATAAGAACAGAGAGGTTACAAGATGAACGTGTGAAAGAGAAGCCCAAATGTAGATTGAGAGAAATTATAAGTGGTATGGCCGAATTATATATGAATGATTTAGACTTGGAGACTGTATGGTATAATGACAAGAAGTCAAGATGTAGTGTAAGTAAGAGAACGAGTGAAAGGAAGAATAACACGTTATGGTGGGATGATGAGGTACGGATGGAAGTTGAAGCAAAGAAGAAAGCATGGCTAGATTTAATAGCAACCAAGACTAGTAATTCTAGCAGTATGAATGATGATATTGAAAGGAAAAAGGCAGTCTTAAGACATCTAAATAAGAGAGTAAAAGAAGTAGTTGAAAGGAAAAAGCAAGAAAGACCGGATAAGATTGATAGAAGAATATCGGATAATTTCCAGGCAAACATTAAAATGTTCTGGAAACTTGTAAAAACTGCCAGGGACATTCAAAAGCCTAGAATAAATGCTATACGAGACCAGAATGGCTGTATTCTAAATGACGAAGTTTTGCATTTAAGGGGATGGAAGGAATACTTTGAAAGCGTGTTTATGAGTGATGAGACGTTTGAATAAAATAAAATAGAAATTCCGAAAGAAGAGGAAACAGATAGAGATATAAGTATAAATGAAATAGTGAAAGCAATGAATAATAAGGCAGCCGGATATGATAGAGTATTTCTCGAAATGCTAAGTGCTGGAGAAAGAGGGGTGGCAGACCTGCTGTGCACCTTGTTTAATTTATGTTGAGAACTTTAGGGCGTACCGGGAGACTGGTGCAAAGCCGTAATAGTCTCAATATATAAGTGAAAAGGATGACAGCAGGACTGTAAAATCTACCGTGGTATCAGCTTGCTTAGCATTGTGAGTAAACTGTATGCTAAGGTGTTAATCGAAAGAGTTATGGAGGAAACTGATGGAATGGGATATACAGATCAGGTCTTTTCCATGCGCATGGTCGTGGCGAAGTTTTTGGCCAAAAACCAAAAAGTTTTTTGTGCGTTCATGGACTTGGAGAAGGCTTATGACAGAGTGGATAGGGGTGTGTTATGGCAAACACTGAACTCATTTGGGTTGAGCGCTGGATTGATACAGGCATTGAAGTCTCTGTATAGGGACTCTAGTGCTTGTGTCAGGATCAACGGGGCCTACTCGAAGTGGTTTGGCATCCATAAAGGTGCCAGACAGGGCTGTGTGTTTTTCCCGTGGCTCTTCAACCTATTTATAGACAGTTGCTTGGAAAATTTGAAAGTAGAATAATGCGGGTTAAGAATGGGTGAGTTAACCGTCAATTGCCTTTTGTACGCCGATAATCAAGTCATACTTGCATCTTCGGCGGCCGAGTTGCAAATTATGGTTACATTAATGAACAGGACATTAAAAGAAAAGGGAATGAAAGTGAACGAAAGTAAGACGAGTGATGGTTTTTGAAAGAGAAGAAAGTAAAACGATATGTGAAATAAGAATAGAAGGGGAGTTGGTCGAGCAAGTAGATGAGTATACATATGATAAGGATATAGAACGACGAGTAAATGCAGGAAATAGAGTGAATGGGGCTCTACACCCTATTGTGAGAAGTCAGAATGTGTCCAAAAAGGCTCGTATGGCAATTCACAATGCTGTGTTAGTCCTTACTTTAATGTATGATAGTGAAAGTTGGGTGTAGCAGAAGAAGCACGAGAGTAGAATAAATGCTGTATGTAATGAAATGCGGTCATTAAAGAGTATGTTATGGATAAATCTGAATGACAGAGTGAGAAATTGTGTGATTAGAGAAAAGTGTGGTTTGCAAGATGATGTTGTGACCAGAATTAAGAAAGGAATGCTTCAGTGGTTTGGTCATGTAGAAAGAATGAATGAAGAAAGAGTGACAAAGCAAATTTATGTTGCAGAGGTGAACGGCAGAGTCGGGAAGGGGCGCCCTAGGCGAAGGTTTATCGACCAAATTGGCGATATATTGGAAATGGGCCAAATCAAGAATACCTTTAACCGACGAGCGTGTATGCGTAGGTATATGGATGTGGAGGAAGCGAGAGAGGTGTGACAGGATCGTGTCAAATGGAAGTCCATAGTTTCTGCCTACCCCTCTGGGTAACAGGCGTGAGTTTTTATGTATGTATGTTAGCATTTAGAGAAACATTTGATAAGAGTTATATTTAAGTATCTAAAAATAGGTCTAAATTACTAACGAGCAAGAATTTTATTGATTTTATAAACTAAGATGAAGTTATTCTAACTAATCTATGATATATATAAATATATATATATACATATATACATACATATATATATATATATATATATATATATATATGTATGTATATACGCGTGTCAGCTCAAGCACGCGCGTGACAACCTCACGGAATTATTCATGCATACGGGGTTGCGCAGCGTAGGTATATTTTCATGCCTAAAGCGCTAAGTGAGACAGGGCAGCATGAATGGGTTGGCTCAATAGGGTAAGAACACGATCTCTCAGAACAGCCGCTTATAATTGCAGCTTAATGCTGCTGTGTTTCATATGGTAAGTGTATGATATCGGAGACCCTTTTCACTGGCAACTACGTATTTCATCTAAGTCCTTACGGGTGACAACGCATCTGCATTTTGATTCGTAATCGAAGAAAGATGTGATATCTATGGGGCACAGCAACCACTTACATCAGGTGGAATGTGTGCTTGCTTGTCATACTCATGCAATAAAAAAAAACTGAATCATCAAACATGTTACAACTGCACGTCAAATTACTTTGAGTCTTGCAGATTTATTATAGCCACGGTTGAGCATGTGCCTGCTATACTACCTCGTCTCAAAGGAGTCACGGAGAAGGTCAACGTCAAGTATCTTTAAGAAATACAGGAAAGTACAAGATTGATTCTGGTTATATTGTATCTTACATAGAAAATGGCAAAGATAGACGCAAATCCTTGAAAGAGAACTTCGGTGCCAATAATGTTATAAATATTCATAAGGCTAATTAAATTTCAAAAAAAAACCTTACTAATTTCAATAAAGAATGACTGGGTGCTACCATCTACCTGGGATATAATGAATAAATAATAAAAAATTATAGTCCAAACCAAAGTATAGCAATCCTAGAGTACAAAATACCGTAAATACCGTAATTGCACAAAGTAAATTTCTTTACTCATGTGCTTATTGTGTGTAGGTCGGACCTTAAAATAATATTTTAGACGTTTATCCTCAGTTCTTAGCTTATAGTTTATGTACTCTGGTTAACACATCCAGCGTAAAAACTCATACATCGGAAATAAAAGTAAATAAAAAATACGATACAATCAGTAGTGGATATTCTAACACTACTACTACATGGATGTACATGTAATGCATAAGGCTGCAAAAATTGCTTTTATGCTCCTTATATTCAGTTTTAAAACCCTATATCAAATTTTATTAGCACCGTTCACGATGTCACGTATTACGTAAAGTTGGGGCAGAGACGAGAAACTTTAACGAAACCACAACAACTTGTTTATGACTCCAAATGTCACGACATATATTATTATGTCAGTAAATGTCAAATTTATTTAAATATAACAATATATTATATATATTATTCATTTATAAGTGATAGTAGCCTAATGTTTAAGGATAACGAAACCATGGAAACAAACGAAACTAACAATTCGCAGTTTCGAATCCACCTCTGTTCGACTACATTCTTAAAAAAGTTTTATGTTATGCTTCAATCTTTTTAAATTGGAAGAAATAGTTAACGTCAATACTTGTAATATTAATTCTTACCGATAGGATTAAAAAGTGTACCGCTTCTTGAACATTTTCAGCCAACTCCTGATCATAGACCTTGATTAGGAGCTGGCTGAAAATGTAACCTTGTGTAATAAAAAAACATAATAGTAACAATACATAATATTCCAATAAGGTTCGATTTATAACAATTTTTATTTCTTGAATTTTTTTACTATTTATAATTTAAACAATACGACGGAATTATTGAAACAATATTATTTAAAGGTGTTTCTGGAAAAATTTTAGCAGTATAACAAAATATTATCAATTCCACCAGTTCCATATAATTTAAGAGCATTTTCAGCATTTATTAATCTTCATTAGTAGAATATTAAATTTATTTAAATTAATATAAATGAATCAGGCCTATAAAAATATTATGCTGCGTACAGTGTAATGTAACATGAAATGAAAGAATTTTCCGTCCACATTAGTGTAAAGTATTATGTAATGTAACACACTATTTAACAAATTTTCATAGTGTAGACGCCTTGCGCGCGCGACCCGTGCATTTCACGAGCATTACAAGTCACGCTCGGAGCAATACGTTATGCTGCGTACAAACTGATGAAACATAACATGCAATGTAACGTGAAAGGAGCATTTCATCAGTGTGTATGCATTGCGTGCACGAATATAGTGCGTGTGGGTAACAATCCAATCGCAGGTCCTCCAATTTAGTGACCGTCTATTGTGCTGTATGTAGTCTAGCGCTGTCCTGAAGCAGCTGGCTAGAGCAATTGACCAATCTCGGTTGTTTTACGGCTAAGTTTTCCCCCATTCCACCGGTCCACAGACCAGTGTGATTTTCTGAGTCTGAGTGAAATTAGTTGCAAATGATAGGTTGACAGTAAATATTGAATGCACTTATACTTAGAACGGAACGTATTGTGAGTGTGTCTATGCACTCTGTGATATTATGACACGAGAGCTGTCAAAGCGTTAGTAAAAGTCAAAGCACTGTCTTGATACTTAGCAGTGAGAAGATTAGAAAGGTAATTGATTCATTTTTGTGGTTTTAGTAATTGACTGGACTTATTTAGTTAAGTATATATTACTGCATATTATTCATATCAATTGTTTTAGCTGATGTTGTAGTCATAACTGCAGTCATGGCTACATCATAACCGCAAAAGTGACGAAATACATAACATTTTATGATCCTCGGCTTTTAAATAATATATTTTTAATTTAGGATTTATATTGTGCCCAGGGGGAACGGATTAAGCCATACACTAGTCACGTTCGCGATGTTTTACAGCCAGGTCACAGCATGTATTGGCCGTGACCGATGTTCTTTAAGCTATGGGTTCAAGAACATGCTCAGTATTAATTATATCAAATACTATATTCATCATCATCATTACAGTCCATGTCAAGTCCACTACTGAACATAGGCCTCCCCCAAGGAATGATACAAAGCACGGTCCTGAGCCACCTGCATCCATCGACTTCCTGCATGTATATGATGTCATATCTGGTGGGAGGACGCCCTACACTTTGTCCGCCGGTACGAAGCCGCCATTCGAGAACCTTTTATCCCCATCGGTTGTCGGTTCTTCGAGCTATATGGCCGGCCCATTGCCACTTCAGCTTACTAATCCGATGGGCTATGTCAGTCACTTTGGTTCTACTGCGGATATTCTCATTTCTAAGTTTATCACGTGGAGAAACCCCCAGCATAGCCCTCTCTATAGCTCGCTGAGCGACCTTGAGCTTTCTCATACGGCCAGAAGTGAAGGACCACATCTCAGATCCATGTCATCACTGGCAACACGCACTGGTTGTACGATCTCTCGCTCGCCGTTGATGTTAATACCGTATCCTTTCCACTCCAGTAGCTTGAAAACGTCTTCCAATGCAGCGGTGAAGAGTTTCGGGGATATTACGTCACCCTGTCTTGCACCTCTCTGCAGTTGGATAGGTTTTATACTCTGGTTCTGTACTCGGATACCCATCGTAGCCCTACTGTAAAAATACTTCTGCACTTCGATATACCGACAGTTAACTTGGCACCGTTGAAGACACTGCAGCACAGTCCAAATTTCGACGGAATGAAAAACTTTCCCATAGTCCACATACGCCAGACTTAGTGGCAAATTGTACTCCTTGGACTTCTGTACAATTTTCCCAAGGGTATGTATTTGATCTATGGTGCTAAAGCCTTTTGGGAAACTGGCTTGTTCGGGAGGCTAGTAGTCGTCGAGTCTGCATGCGAGACGATTTGTAATGACTCTCAAAAACAGCACTTAGACGCGGCTCAGAAGGGAAATTGGTTTGTAATTCTTCAAGAAAGGTGACAACGCTTTCTAAGAACAAATCCACCACAATTCTGGTCCACGCCTTCGGTGTAGTGCCACCATGGAGGACGGATTCAAAGAGCTTCTGTAGGAATTCAAGTACCGGTTTTCCACCCGCTTTCATAAGCTCCGCTGTAATTCTATCCGCGCCTGGGGCCTTATCTTTTTTAAGGTGCTGGAGAGCCATTCTAATCTCCAACAGAGTGACGTCCAGAATATCATCGGAATTGTGTTGGATAAGACTTGCACTTGGATTGTTACTCACACTTTCTGAATAACTAAAACTGTATTATACGATGAAAATATTGTGAGATGTTGTTGTGCTTCAAATAAAATATTTTGAGAACATGTAAAGTTCGCCGACACGCATTGGAACAGTGTGGTGGACTAATTGCGCCATAACTCTCTCAGAAATGAAAGGAGGTCTGTGCTCAGCTGTGGAATGTTATGTACGTTATTAATATATATTATGTATGTAATAAATGAGCTGTAATTTTACTTTCTTTACGTTATATAATTAATAAAGTAATTGTTAAAGATAATACTTACGAAAACGGATTGCCAACATCACTATTCGTAAATGGTTGTCAATGGCCTAGCTTATTTAAATAAAATTCTACCATAGTAAGTCCGAGAAATGTCAGATAATTCAGAGTGTAATCAATTCATCCATTACACCATATAAAAGTCCACTGCTGAACATATGGCTCCCTCATAGTTATGATAAATTCGTTAAGATAGAGATTAGTGAATACATCACCATAGACTTAGTAACTAACTAACTTACTCACAAAACAAAATTTACATTTTTAATAATAAAACATTGTTAAAACTTTAAAATACGCAATAAATTGCTGATGAACGTATTTTGTGATTATAATTTATCTTTTTTTTATCTTGGAACACGTCAAATGAATAAAAATAAATATCTTATTATTTTATATGAGTAAAATTATACAACTTTATTCCCAAATGGAAAACATGAGCCTGCCAGCGAATTTAAATCGATCCATGTCTGTGTATATCATACAAATATTAATGTGTAATCTTCCAATTGAATTTTCGAAAATTCCAGCGAGGGAATGAAGAATCATTACCAGGGGCGCTGGCACCCTCTTGGGGTAGTATTTCATTTAATTCCGCTACCATGTCGAAGGGGAGGGTGGGGCGGGGTGATATAAGAATATAAGATTTCGTTTATCAAATATCATTATTTCATACCTCCTAATTCTATTAGCGCATTGAAATATGGTTCCTCTAATCGAAGAGAAAACGGCGGAAGAAACTTAGAAACTACGAAACTCTTATTCAAAATTTTTTATAGTCAATATATGTTATATATCATAGTATAAGCCTGATTATAAATGGATGCTGTAGCCCATAAACATCTACATCTATCCTCGATTAAGAATAAATATACAGATGCGTTGTCACCCTTGAGGACTAAGATGAAATGCTTCGTTTCCAGCAAAATAAGTCTCCGGTTCTGTAAATCCAATATACAAAACAAGGCAGCCTTAACCCGCTATTTTAGTCTAGCATTCTGTGAGAGCATAGTCCCTTCGCGGTGAAGCCGACCCATTCGTGATACAGTCATAATATAGCAGAATGGCTCCACAATGGAAAACGATAACATACTCGTCGGTTTCTTAAATGTGTTGTATGATGTACTATATTGAAAAAAAAAATACTATTTATTATAGTGAAAAGAAAATTTTAATCACAATATAATGTTCTTCACCAAATTAATGTCCCTTTCATATTTAAAAATAATATTTTTAGTAAAAAAAAAGCGCCTTAGATCAGAAAAACATAGATAGCTTATGAAATTGAACACCTTTATTTTACGTTCTACTTTTCTATGTAAACAGTTAAAAAACGGCTACTAACAGTGTTTGACTACTATCGATCCAATTTCAATTTGTTGTACAAACTCAGGTTAGGCCTTTGATGATAAAAAGTATACGGCGTTAAGTAATTCAATGGAGAATAAAAACGAAAAATGACAGAGTAAAAATGAAAATATGTACTTCAATTTCTAGATCATTGTACTAATATTTTTTTTGTAGGATAAGGGTGACAAACGAGCACACAGTCCACCTGATGGTAAGTGGTTGCTGCGGCCCATAGACATCTACATCTATCCTCTATTACAAATCAAAATGTAGATGCGTTGTCACCCGTGAGGACTAAGATGAAATGCCTCATTTCCAGTAAAAAGGGCCTCCGGCCACCTGCACTCACCAAGCGAAACGCAGAGGTAAACCTCTACTTCACGCTGGTTTTCTGTGAGGTCGTGGTACCACCCCGGTTCGAGCTGGCCCATCCGTGCGACAGCAAAATCTGCCGCATGGCTCTACCACTGTTAAATTACGAGTAAGTATATTACAACTTCACAGTATAAGTAATTATTTTTTTAATATTCTTTTTTACTTAATAGTGATACATTAAATGATTTCTTATGTTTAAGCGAATACTTCACGTTGAATAAAATGTATTTTACGGATGTATCGCGTTAAATTTTAACATATTTAATTATTGACGTGACCATGGTAGAGAGGTAGGTGTAATAAAAGTAGTACTTAGTTTTGCTCTTGTAATTTAAATTAAATTAAATTGTTAATAGTTCAATTAAATGCCTCATATTTCCATTAAAGATAACAATATCTATTAGCACTTATTACAAAATGAAATCTTCTAAAATTGCGAACTCTTACCACATGTGTAGATAAAAAAAAGAGACAAATCTTCTTATAAACGTGCAAAATTGTGTCCTATTTTAGTAAGGTTGTCACAAAAGGTGAAGACAAATTAAACAAAACATTTGTGAAATATTTTTATTATTCAGTATGATAGAATACTTTACAAATTACTGTCTCGTATAATTCTCTTAATTTGTAATAATTGTTTCTTTTAATGGTGTAGTAAATTCTGAATCTAAGATGAAGTTTTTTAACTAATCTAACGGGAAACACACATAGCATATCAAATCTACAATCTTTTATACGTTTAAATACGTTTAAAATAAGCAATGTTTTTAATGCCTTAGTATCATAAGGGTTTACTTTGAAGTTTTCTTTTAGATTTTTTATTGCTGATAAAACAAGTAGTGATAATTATGTAGCTTACTTTGCAAGAGATTAACAAGAGACTATCAGTTGGGTAGTTTAGGTATTATAATGTAAAAAACAGTCCAAGTTTTCTACAACATTGTATTTAGCTGATATCTCCCTCGATTACGTGCTCCTAGAAATCTAGTGACTACAAAAAATTTATATCAATCGTCTGTATTTTTTATTATTTAATATGTGTAACATTAACAATACCTATTTAATTCAAAGCACTTAAAGCCGTTGGTCCCGGTTGTCATTCGTAGATCTATGACAGCGTTACAGGATGCCAGAAAGTCTGACCATTAGTCTATCCAAGAGTATCGTGTTGCCCAGTTGGTTGTGGAGGTGTGAAAAGCAGCCATAATGATATCTATATTTTAAATATTTATTTAATTTAAAGACAGACCGACTAGAAGCAAGAAATAAGAACAATGTTGGTATTAATGATAAGTTTTCATAAAAAATGATTTTTAAATACATATTCAAACAAAAATACATGTTGAGGAGTTCTCTCGTGAGGAGACTATCCTGTCTGCAGCAGCAATTTATGGTGAAGATCATGGTTAGCAAATAAACATTAAATTTAAATTCAAAGTTTCGAGTCCATGCTACTAACTGTCAAAGAGTTCCTTCATAAGGATACAATGCTGGCTACAGCGACAGGTTATATCTATCATATTATTGCATAGTCACTGCAGTTACTCATATAAAATATAAATCGACGCTGCGTTCGTCTTATCTAAGCTTTCTACGTAACAATAGAAAGGGTTTTGTTCCGGGTTTTGCCATTGGATATATGGTTCATTCGAGAGGTTTAATAAAGTTCAAATGAGTAGCAAAAACTTGAGTAGGTAGTAAGTATAAAATAAAAGATATTATTTTGTAAAGAATTTATTTTTAACCATTCATTTAGTCCTCGTACTAGAAAAAAATCAATAAGCTGACAAAATAATACCTATTACAACAATATTTATAGGTGCACTTAGAATTTTACAAACTTTAAATTACTTTAAAGAATAACATACCACAAATCACATTGCTTCGAACGCCAATTTACAAGCCTTACTAAAAAATCAGATATATGACATTGATGCTCATGTTCGACCAGTGTGCGTTAAACGTCTTCTATCTACATGGTTGAATGGCGTAATAAAACAAATAATAATAAGAAAAATCGAGTTAAAACGAAATACAAGTCAGATCCCAGTGATGCAAGTAAAGGGAAATATAGATTAATACGCAATAGTTGAAATAACGTGTGTAGTAATGCACAATTCCGTCATATTCATGAATAGGTTCGTGACCCCGACCCTGCTAGAGTCCGAAAATTCCTTAGGCCCTTAGGAGCTGAGATAAAAAGTGAAATCCTATCACACCATGATATTGATCTCAATTAGCTTAATCAGCTTTTCTCTGCGTTGTGCACTGAACACCAAGCAAAGCAAGACACTTTATTTCCTTTCTAATAATCCCACTCCAATTAATAGCATCAGGCGTGATTTGCGGAAATCCATTATAATGGGGTTGTGGGGTTTTTATAAAATAATTTGCTTAATTCCGCGGAATCATGCTAATTAGTTTATAACAACCCCTATCCCACTCCAGACTCTTCTGCTTATAATTTTAGTTAAATTGACAGTTTTGATGTCGAGAAAGCCATACTGTCAGTAGGTGGTGACTGTATTAGTCGTAAAATGATCATTCTTCTCCTGGATATCCTTAACCTTGTAACTACTTCCATCTTAAAGTGTGATTCTTCTTCCTAAAAAGATCAATCCTAAATGTTTTTCTGATTACCGCCCAAATTCTTTACTCCCTTTCTTATCTAAGGTGTTAGAACGTCTGTTATCTAAGCAACTAAGCTCTTATAAACGACAACATAACATCTTCAATCCCTTGCAATCCAGATTCGACCTTAATCATGGTAAGGGTTCCGCTCTTTTATAAATTACTGATGACATAATGGAGAAAGAAGGAAAATGTTTGCAGCGCTAAGCTTTCTGCGGAGACTTAGAAATTTTCTTCCTACTGCCACTAAAGTTACGAATGCGAAATGCAGAATTTCATAAACGTGGCTGCTGATTCGCGTTTGCAGAAATACTTACATCATTTCAGCTTTGTACTGATACTGTTGATATCCCTCCACTACACATTACTTGAAACCCCGCTTAGAGTTCATCTTCTCCTCTCACGATCATCATCTATGTTTCACTAACAATATTTTGCTTGGTAATCCAGCACATTTATCCTCTTTCTTTAATAAATAATTTTAGGTTACAGCTGTACGCTTGCAGAAATCCTTGCCTTTATTATATTTGACGTATTCAGTGATTTTTTCCTTTCAAAAATCTACTCAAAGCTTATTACTTGGAGCTTTTTTTTATAGGATAAGGGTGACAAACGAACAGAGAGTCCATCTGATGGTAAGTGGTTGCTGCGGCCCATAGACATCTACACCTATCCTCGTTTGCGAATCAAAATACAGATGCGTTTTCACCCGTGAGGACTAAGATGGAATGCCTTATTTCCAGTAAATAGGGCCTCCGGCCACCTGCACTCACCAAGCAAAACGCAGAGGTAAACCTCTACTTCACGCTGGTATTCTGTGAGTTCGTGGTACCACCCCGGTTTGAGCCGGCCCATCCGTGCGACATTTTGCTGCCGCGTGGCTCTACCACTGTTAATTGCAAGCTTTAATATTTCCCATCATACTTCCGTCCTTAATTACGTTCTTGTGTTGTAATATTAATTTTCTTTCTTTTCTTTTACCTGATTTTTTAATTTATGTACGCCTTCCCTAATTGCCATTCGTTGTAAAGAACTTTTCTATGCGCAAAAAGGTTGATGATGAAGAAAGATTGATATGAAAGGAGCGATAAGACCGCCTATTGTACCTTCTATATCATTTATTTCATTTTTTTTCTTGTCTTAGCTTAGTTAGTGGTAGTTTAGGGAATCGTGGTAGCTCAGAGACTAAATGCTCGCTGTAAATTTCACAGCACGCATACAAGCCGATTCTGATTCCTGCAGGCACCTATGAAATTGTTAATTTCAATTTTCAGTGCTGATTTAACACGTGCTCAGGCATGAAGGAAACCTTTGAACGTCTGATAAATTTAATAAAAAAATATTTCAAAGATCAACATGTGAAGTTTGTCAACACGCATTGGTATTGGTTCGACAATATGGCGGACAGTTCCTTGCCCTTAAACACTCAGATATGAGAGGAGGACAGAAACATATATAGGCTGTAACTTTAACTCTCGTTATAGTGTGTATTGGTGTACAATAAAGAATATATTGATTGGCTGCTGTTAGACTCCCGACAACACACCGTCGGGTTTCAAAGAAGATAGTATTAAGCACAATAAAGTATTCGCGTAAATATAATAAATCATTAATTGTATCACGACAAAGATTGAAAAAACGAATGGGTTGCCAGGTGATGATCTATACAACGGCCGTGCCAATATTTATCGGGAAAACGTCGCCGAGTACCGGAACAAACTTATGTCTGAAGTCGAGTCTTTGCTGGACAAAGTCTCGGATTGGGGGCGACTAAATCTAGTCCAGTTTAATCCTCAGAAGACACAAGCTTGCGCGTTTACCGCTAAAAAAAGAACACCTCTGTCGTATCTCCTCATCTTCAAGGTACCCTTGTTGCCTCAGACAGTATCGGAATCCTCAGCGTCAACATATCGAGTGACGTATCTTTTCGTGGTCACTTGGAAGAGAAGGCAAAATTGGCCTCTAAAAAGCTTGGCGTGCTTAGCAGAGTGGGACAGCATTTCATGCCGGCACAACGCCTGCAACTTTACAAGGCGCAGGTTTGGCCTCACATGGAATACTGTTCCCATCTCTGGGCTGGGACTCCCCAGTGCCAGCTCCTTCCACTTGACCGCATCCAGCGTAGAGCGGCTCGAATCGTCGACGACCGAGTCCTTTCCGATGGGCTCGACTTATTGGCGCTGCGAAGAGATGTTGCATCTCTTTGCATTTTCTTTCGCATTTACCACGGGGAGTGCTCTGAGGAATTATTCGGATTAATTCCAGCCGCCAAAGTTCACGAACGCACATCGCGACAGAACTCTCGATACCATCCACACCATCTGGATGATTGGCGGTCCACCACTGTGCGATTTAGAAGATGTTTTCTTCCTCGCACAACTTCCTTGTGGAATAGTTTACCACCAGCGATTTTTCTGGACCGATACGACTTAGGAACCTTTAAGAAAAGAGCCTACTCCTTTTTAAAAGGCCGGCAACGCATCTGCAATTTCCCTGGTGTTGCGGTTGTTCATGGGCGGCGGTAGTAACTTACCATCAGGTGAGCCGCATACTCGTCTCCTATTAAAAAAAAATTATTAGAATGAAGCGTACTTAAAAATATTTCTTTATTTCTTTTTTCTTTTTTAAAAAAACGTTACCCTCACACTAGGATTTTCTCCTATGTCGTGGAGGCAGTTTACAAACATAAATTGCACAAGGACAAACATCCAGACCAGTACTTAAAAATAAAATAATATTTCTTTAATGGCAAGATAAGAAAAGTGCGATGGGGTTGGATATTATTCCATCTCGCTTCCTAATTGTCGCCAAAGCCGTCTACACTACGTTAGGAGGGGTCGTGACGAAAAAATCTTACACTTTTTCTCGCCTAGCCTCCATCCGCCAAATTCGTACTGTGCGATAAATAACTTCGTTCCAAAATAATGAAAACATTTTGAGTACTTACTTTAGAACTTCCATCAGGTGTGTGTTTTTTTATATTGATGTATGATTTTGAATTCTTTTTCGGGTTTTAATACAACTTTGATTAGTAATTTAATTTTTGTCTATCAAAACTAATTAAATTATAGGCACATTTACAGTAGGGGTATGAAAGTGAACGCAAGTAAGACGAAAGTGATGGTTTTTAAAAGAGAAGAAAGTAAAACGTTATGTGAAATAAGAATAGAAGGGGAGTTGATTGAGCAAGTGGATGAGTTTGTATATTTGGGATGCTTTTTTAGCAGGGATGGTAGATATGACAAGGATATAGAACGACGAGTGAACGCAGGAAATAGAGTTAATTACACGCTATTATGAAGAGTCAGAATGTGTCAAAGAAGGCACGTATGGCAATTCATAATGGTGTGTTAGTCTCTACTTTAATGTATGGTAGTGAAAGTTGGGTATGGTAGAAGAAGCATGAGAGTAGAATAAAGGCTGTAGAAATGCGGTCATTACGTAGTATGCTAGAGCTGAATCTGAATGACAGGGTGAGAAATAGTGTGATAAGATTAATGTGCCGTTTGCAAGATGACGTTGTGACTAGGATTAAAAAAGGAATGCTTCGGTGGTTTGGTCACGTGGAAAGAATGAACGAGGAATAAGTGACAAAGCAAATTTATGTTTCAGAAGTGAACTGCAAAGTCGGGAAGGGATGCCCTACACGAAGATTTATCGACCAAATCGCCGATACATTGAAAATGGGCCAGATTAGGAGTACCCTTAACAAACGAGCGTGTATGCGTAAATATATGGATGTAAAGGAGGGGAGAGAAGTGTGTCAGGATCGAGCCAAGTGGAAGTCCGTAGTCTCTGCGTACCCCTCTGGGTGACAGGCATGAGTGTTATTTGTATATTAACAGGTCATTTAACCATAATAAAATGTAATAAGATAGTCTTCAAAATGAAAGTAAAAATAATTATTTTGGATTATATTGGCAATATCTTGACAGCCGGGTCAGCGCGCGATTCAAAAGACGCTGAAGTTCAGCGAGCACTGTCAAATTTAGTAGTAGTTAGTCACAGAGATGTCGCTAGGTACTTGATAAGAAAGGCTGTCACAAAATGAATTATTTAAATTAATATTTTTAAGAGTATTTTTATTTAATGATTTCTTATATTTACGCGAACACTACACATTTTTAAATAAAACTAATTTTACGGATTTTATCGCGTATATTAACTTATTTTTATATTCCCGACTTTTCGGGTGCTTTCCAGCACCCATGGTCACGGGGGACTGAGGTGTTTGACGTCCTTCTGTCATAGTTAGCCCGGCTACCTTCAGTTTTTTTAATATTAATTTTTGGTTCGATTTACGCAGAATGAGCTTACAGTATCTTGAAGTCTAGCAGTGGTATACTTGGGTTTGGATTTGATTTTATTAATTATGGGGTCCCAAGCAGATGGCAGCACCCATTCATCTTCTCTATTGAAATTAGGATGTTTTTTAAATTAAATAGCCTCGCGAATCATCCTTGGGAGGAATAGGTGTTCTTTTGCGAGGATTTGTGGTCTATCAAATCTAATGTAATGGCGGGGACGATCTTGAACATGTTCACAAACTGCAGACTTCCCGATACGTCGGTGCTTCACGTCAGCTATATGTTCTTTAACGCGGGTTTTAATAGATCTTTTTGTTTGTCCTATGTACGAGAGACCACATTCACAATCCAGCTTGTACACTCCTGCATCTTGTAGAGGGATATGACGGATGGTAAAAATTGACCAATCTTCTTCAGTGGCTTGAAGTATGTTTTAATGGAAGCTCCCTTCAAGATGTAGCCAACCTTGTCTATGACTCCTCTGACATAGGTTACCAGCCACAGTCAAGCGTGTGACTGCTGTACTCAGCAGGCACACGCTCGACTGTGGCTGGCTTCACTCGGTCACTGTGACGTAGGCTCGGGACCCGAAGTTTGTTTTCTTGTAGTACTTGCTCGACGTGCTGAAGCTCGGTGGCCAGATGTTTTCTGTCACAGATCCCTCGTGCTTTTTGAAACAAAGATTTTCCCATGGTAGCTAACTGTGAAGGATGATGGTGAGATTCACCATTTAAATATCGGTTTGTATGGGTATTTTTTCTGTACACAGTATGACCAATAGTGTTATCAGGATTTCGGATGACTAAACCATCTAGGAAAGCTAAAGTATTGTTTGCCTTTCCATTGTGAATTGTATTTTAGGGTTTATGGAATTAAGGTGGTTTAAAAATGCAGTTACTTTGTCAGTAATATATTATAGTAGTAATACAGTATAATATTGTGAAAGTATCGTCTACGTACCGCTTGTAGAATCCTGGATTTACAGGAGCAGTAAGAAGGGCTTTCTCCGCAAAGTCCTCCATGAATATGTCGGCGACTACGGGAGATACAGTTGAGCCCATTGCCACTCCGTCTACTTGCATGTAGAACTCTTCTTTCCACAATAAATAGCCAGATGTGAGGCAGTGTTTGAGTAATACTGCATATTCTGTGGCCATGTTGTTATCTTCTAGCTTTCTAGTAACAATTGAGATGCAGTCTTCAATAGGTAGGCATGTGAATAGTGAATGAACATCAAAACTGACCATAGTTTCATTGTCAGCGAGATGTAGGTCTTTTATCTCACTAACAAAATGGTATGAATCCTTTGTGTGTGCTCTGGTATGTCCTCTTAGTGGTGACAGTATTTTTGCCAAGTGTTGAGCCAACTTATAAGTTGGTGAATCGATTTGGCTTACTATAGGACGTAGTGGAGTGTTTGGTTTGTGTATTTTTGGTAACCCATACAACCTCGGTGGTTTGGCACATGATGGTATTGTCGAATTCACGTCGAGATCAAATTTTTCGGAGTATTTCTTTATTAAATCAGTAGTTGTTTTAAGTGTATTAGTTGTAGGGTCTATTTTAACCTTTTTGTATGTACTTACGTCGGATAAAAGTTGTTGTATTTTGAAATTATACTCTGACGTGTCCATTATTACCGTAGCATTTCCTTTATCCGCGCGGAGAATCGTGAGCTCTGGTCTGTTGCGTAAGTTGTACAACGCTTTAAATTTGTCTTTGGGGAGATTTAGTTTCGGCGCTGAACTTCGACGTAACAAGGACGAAATGTCTTGACGTATAGCCTCTAAATCCTCTTTACCGATATTATTCTTAAACAGACAATCCTCAACACTACAGATAATTTCCTCGTACGGGATTTTTTGCGGCGTTATAGCAAAATTCAAGCCTTTCGACAATACTTTTATTGTAGGTTCGTCCAGTGTTTCTTTTGACAAATTTAAACCGTAATAAAAACCGTGCGTTGTTTATTGTTTGCGTCTGTGGTCAACGGTTGTTTTGTTTCGTTTCTACGTTGACATGGATATTTGGCATTTGATTTGATAGTTAATTTTGGTATTTTTCTATTTGTTTGTCTTGAAAGATATGTCTGGAAAGCACCCGAAACGTCGGGAATATAAAAATAAGTTAATATACGCGATAAAATCCGTAAAATTAGTTTTATTTAGAAAAAGTATTTTTATTGATAAATCCAACTAATTAGTTTGCGCTTTTTGGAAAAATATTGCAAAATATGATAAAAATAGGTAGATACTATTTGAGGTTTTTTTCTAAACATGGATTGACAAAATTACAATTTTATTTTATTAGAAACATTTATAGAATCCACATCTGGCATCCTATATTTTTCTATTCGGATTAAATTAACGGTTTCTTACTTATGTATCCAAGATATATATTTTCGCATTTCACTCGCTCATAATAAGCACGAATTTAAGTAGATATCGAGATAAAGTGTAAGTTTCTAGAAACTGCTTTTAAAAAAGTTAATTAAATTTTAAAAAGAAGAAAACGATTACTTTAAAATGAGCATATATTTTTTTTTCTGCGTAAAATGAGACATGTTACTGTTGATATTAATAAATTATGGTAAAAGTTTAATTGACTTTGTTCTTAAAGTAATATCTGTGGGGAATTTTTATTGTCTTCCGAAGTTTATCTAGGAAGAAATTTTCAAAGCTATAATCAAATAATGTTTACTTTCTTTTGTAAAACAAATAATTGTTCTTCTTTCGTAATATTGTTATCAGAATTCATTTCAGAGAAAATCGAATGAAAAGTTAATGAAAATAAGACAATAATTGTTTAAAACAAAAAAATCTACCACGTTTCAACAAACAGACAATACAGAAAAAAAAAAAAAAGTATTTATAATAATTTCATCTAGACTCCTTTAAATGAAACTAAAAACGTAGGGCGCATGTTATAGATATTTAATGCATTAACCGTTTACCTAGGCTACTAATAATTTTATTGGAATACAAATTATAATACCGTCTATTTACTGCTGTATGAGCTTTCTCAAAGACAGCTATTCCCTATCCATACACTCATTATTACTGGCATTATATCTATTGCATACGCCACAAGTTTTTCTGTATTCGTTGTATTTGTATGGGGCTAGAAGAATTTACTTTATAATTTTTAGTCGTTTTAAACATGTAGTGTATTAAAAATTTTAATTAATTCTTTTCTGATACGACTCTTAACCAGTTTTGAGCTTCGTCATCCTCCTCGGGCTTGATAACGATACAAAATTTGTACCGAATTAACAAAGAAACAAGCAGAAACCAGTTATTATTGCATTTCTATCCAGCTCTAAACTATATTTTAAGTTTTAAGTTTCCAGCTTAACGGAAAGGTAGTTTAAATTCAATTGAGAAATTGTAGTTTAATAAATCAATATATATTTTAAAAATTTAAAATATAATTTAACATCTAGCTTTTGGCGGTATAGAAAATTGCATTTCTATATCTTCTCTGGTGAGTGTCGTATAAATTCAGTCATGACGAAAATCCCAGAAGAGCAAGGACTCCATGACAGCCTCGTTGGTCTAGCTTTTAGAGTTGCTGATCATGTGATTACAGGTTCAAATCACTGGTCGAAACTTAATCGTTTATTGAGATTTCTGTCAAGAAATAACAGAAACAGAAACTTTTTATATTGGGTAGGGTGACAAACGAGCACACAGTCCACCTGATGGTAAGTAGTTGCTGTGACCCATAGACATCCACATCTATCCTCAATAAAGAATCAAAATGCAGATGCGTTGTCACTCGTAAGGACTAAGATGTAATGCCTCTTTTCCAGTAAAAAGGGTCTCCGGTTCTCTACACTTACTATACGAAATACAGCAGTGTTAAGCTGCTATTTTACGCCGGTATTCTGTGAGAGCGTGCTCGTTCCCCGGTCGAGCCGACCCATTCGTGCTACAGCTATACTACTAATATAGCTGCAGCATGGCTCTACCACGTTTTATTCATTATGGATTATAGATAATACTTATTGAAAGTCTTTTGTTTCATTACCACTGGTTCGAAAAAAAACCTCTGCCCGGAGAAGAACCAGCAAGAAACCCAGCGGGACTTTTTTTTAATAACAGCTTACAATAACGTATGTTACACAATTAACAACACAAAACAAATTAGAAATAGCTTGGTAGCGATCACCTATTCCCAAGGGTTATTATCATCCATAAATTCATAAATATTATATTAACCCTTTTTATACAAACTTAGTTTAATAAAGTTTTTGAACTTTGAGCAGGTCAAATTCTGTATATTTCTGGGATTTTATTGTAAAAGCGTACATATCGCCCCAAGAATGAATTACTGACTCGGTGGAGTTGAGTAACTGGTACTACTAGCTTGTGTCTGTTCCTAGTATTTACAGAATGAATATCACTTATTTTTGTAAAACTACTTTTATTCTTGTGTACGTACATTACATTTTCACAAATGTAAAGAGAAGCCAAAGTTAAGATATAAATTTCCTTAAATTTTTGTCGCAGCGACTCTTTAAGCTTTAAATCATAATTTGCTCTTATGGCCCTCTTCCGTTAGTCGCGTGTCCCCATAGCAAAATACCATACGACACTATGAAAATATCTAAAGTAAACTATTCTAGCTGTTTCAACACTGGTAAGATTTCTTTTTTATGGCATTTATGTTGCAGAACTAAGTCCGCTTGCTAGTTTTGATATATGGGGGCTCCATTGAAGCTTCGCGTCTAGTGTGATTCTAAGAAAAATGATGGTTTCGACCAGACTCAGTTCCTCTCCACTTAAAATTACATTTGTATTTAATTGTTTGACATTTGCACTCACGAATTAATTGATCAAAGTAACTTGCCTATAAGTGTCCTTCGATCAAAATTATATGAAATTGACGCCTCCTCTGTTTGTATACTATGTGGTTATGAATTTACGAACCGAATTTCACGAATTTTAACCTTCCATATAGGAAAAAATAAGATTTTATACTGGCATCCCAACCTATAGCAGCTCCTACTGGCAACACTATAGGAATCATGTCATTGTGAATTTTAGTCATCTAGAATTAGGAAATAATTAAAATGCGAGCATGCACTAAGGGTGGGTAAAAATGTACAGCAGAGTAGGCTTGTACACAGAGGAAGCGTCAACTTTATATAATTTTGATCGATGGACACTTACCGGTAAGTTACTTTGATCATTGAATTTTATTCGTTGACGCCTCCTATGCTCGTATGCAGATGTTGAAAGATTAGATTGCTTCATTTTAATTTTTTATTGAATTAATCACATCTCAATTAAACAATCTTTTACAATCAAACAAATAAAACAATCATAAATCTTGATAAACTTGTTTGTTACGTAAATTATTCTTTCCTATATTCTGTATTATCTAAAATTCTAAAGCCGAAGTTATTTTCATTTATTAGTGGCTTGTTATAAAATTTGGCAAATGTTTTAGATGTACTAGTCCAACCCGCTGTTTTTCTAATGTTCTCAATGCTAATACCACTTCTATGAGCATGAGAGGTGGATGCATGTCTTGTGCTATGTGCAGTAAAAATTGATGCATCTATGCCCTCTTCTGTTTACATATTTTTAATCCATCTAGCTAATGTCTGACTTCTTGCAAATAATGAGGAGATTTTCAGACTTTCTTTAATTTTTTGTGACACACATGTAATCTTTTAAGGTTGTAGCTTGACATATACAAATGTTTGGTTTATAGTATGCTTAGTTAATAAAGGTTAAAAATTGTTTAGTTTAGATAATTTAATTGTATCAGGAATTTTAATCTGAATGCTATCTTCATTATAACTTATATTACTTAATTTAATTAATGACATAGTCTGAAACCTATGGGCAGTTCCTAAACTTAAAAGAATAATTCGCTTTTTCTATCTACTCGATAACATATTTGTCTCATTTTATAAATACCCGAAAAGAACCACTTAACGTCTCAAATCATAAATCACAATCTATAATGAGTGATAATGATGACCTCATAGAGTTGAGAGTTCCATAGGCAGAACCATTATTAATTTTTTCAGTTAAAAATGCTGAAATTTTAGGAATGTTCAATAAAATTGGATCAATTTCTTTACTCTTGCAGTAGCTTTACTATTGTTTTAGACATGAATCGTATTGTTTAATCGTGTTCTCAGACAGTGAATTAATTATAACTTGTATGCTTTCATCAGTTAGTCCTTTTCTTGTATATATTTTCCTGATAGCACTGCGGCAACCAGGGTATGTTTTTTGTGCAATGGGTGAATACTCCTGAAAGGAGATGTTAACAATTGTTTACCTGGGTAAAATTTTAATAAATCAGACTTTTCTAAAGACATAAAGTATGCGAACCAGGATTAAGAAGGCCAAAATATACCACCATTATCCTTTCTGCCCTATCAATTTCTATCTTTTTTAGACATTTTAAGATTAAGGAGAATAGTTGAAAGGCATAAAATTTTAGGTTGGTCCAAGAAATAGTAAAAGCATATACAGACATTCAGTTGGGTTCCATATGCCAAGAAACAAATTTCTTACATTAAGCATTTTCTCTAGGAGCAAATAAATTAACTTAAGCTATCCAAGCTTAGTGACAATTTTCCTGTAGGCATAAGTATTTAGTTCCTATTATGTTTCTCCATTAACTTTTCTGGATTCTTTTTCAGCCAAGAAATTACCATTTGATATGTAAGAAGCAATTATGAATGTATTTCTTTTTCAAAAACACGCCAAAGTTTTCGAGCTAAGTTACTTAGGTGCGGGTATTGTAGGCATACAATACCCGCACCTGTTTATATAAGATATAGCTGTAACCTATATCTTATATAAACAGCTACAGCTATAGATACAGCCCGATATAGCTGTAGGGTTGTCACAACTGATTAGTATTTCACAGTCATGGGAATATTTAGCAAAACATTGTAATCCGAAGTGTATACCGCCAGTAACTCAAAAAAATTAATGTGTTGTTTTTTGTCTTTTTTAATTCCAAAACCCATGCTGTGTTCTTGAGCCACATACAATACCACATCCCCTGCGTGAACTATCTGAAAAAAATTCCATTTGATAAATCCCCTCTTTAATTCGATTACTTGAAAACAATATGTGATTTTTCCACCAAATAAGATGCTCAATAACCTCTTTTTGATTTTCTAGAGTTAATTTAGAATTGAAATTATTATTTTTCTTCTTCAAAGATAAATACTTATAACGCTCTAAACGTTTTGTATACATTGATTTTAAGAGACTGCAATAGTCCTGCTAGTTTAGGATTGATTTCTAAGGAATTTTCCTTTAGGCAGGGTTCACCAATCAAACTAAGAATATCTATATAATTTTCTTGGGTATGGGTGTGCAAAAAAGAATCCTAATCTTTCTTACTGCTCGAATAATACTACGCCTCTCTTTTGGTTCTGAAATAGAGCGAGATCACTTTTAAAAAGAAAAAAGAAAATATATAACCTTGTGTGGACCGCGAGTAGTATATGCCCTGTATTTGAACATTTTTGGGAATAAAATAAAATAAAATTTCGAATTTCATGTCACGTGTACCCGCTCGTTGCACCGCAAGACAACCATTAATACCACATCACTCGGTGCCACGAAGGGGTGTCATTAAAATTAATAATTGTCGGTCTCGTGCACGAGACTGACAATTATTAATTTTAATGGCAAAAAATGTTGTAAAAATATAAAAATGTATATTTATTAATGTAAGTATGTACGGGCTCACGTCCTGACACATACATAGATATTTTATTACGTTTTTCGTTTCTACGCAGTTATGCTGCCATTGTGCATTATATAAAAATTTAGATACCTACGTTGGAATCGTCTAAAAGACTAACCAAAGTTTCAAGGAGTTTCCTTTTCTACTGACTTCAAAAAGGAGACGGTACTCAATTCGACTCTATGTTTTTTTATGTGTGTTACCTCATAACTTTTTACTGGGTGAACCGATTTTGATGATTCTTTCTTTATTAGAAAGCTGGTGCTTCACATATGATCTTATATAAAGTTGATCAAGGTCTGACCATAGTTTTTGAGTTATTCTTAATAATTTGTTTTGACATCGATTGTACAAAATTTTTAATTTTAAATTATTTTTCTCATGTTAATATTCACTAATAAAATATTTCTCACTTTGCAATATTTAATAAAGTCACCAAATTTTATTCACAACTAATTAGTGTTATATTACACATATAATCCATACTTATATATGTAAAGTGGAAGAGGTTTTTAGTTTTTTTTTGTTTGTTGAATTACGCTAATCTCTATCTATCACTCCGATTTTAAAAATTATATTTGTATATTATAGCCAAATTCATAAGAAATAGTATATGATATCTAGAATTAGGCCCAGCTAGCCTTGAATACTGATTTTTGTTAAGCAAGTCAGAAGAAAACGCGCCCCCGCAAAGATTTAACCGCATGCGCTGGCGTAATGGTTAGTGATACGTAAATACGTCTTCAAAAATATAGAACTTCATTCCATCAAAAAAAAACTCCACGATAACATATGCCTATTTCTTATACATAAGCCACAGTAAGGTATTATGTGACAAAAATTTATGATTATTAAAAATGATTTATGAGTGTTATTATTAGGTATGGCGTAATAATCCTTACGACCGAAAGTTACTTCATCGGGGAGATCTGTTTACGACTTTGCCTTGGCATATGGTCTGACACAACTGGTTACTTCGCCTACGCGGATTCCAGATGTGGAGGATCATACACCTTCCCTGTTGGACCTTCTGCTGACCTCTCATCCGGACGAATATCAGTTTTGCGTCGATGCCCCTCTCGGCTCTTCGGACCATTGTCTGATCCGGAGTATGGTGCCACTCACGCTTCCTTCGCGGTTGCGTTCTGCAGGTTGCCGCCGTGTTTGGCATTACAGGTCGGCGGATTGGGACGGAATGTGGTCTTTCTTTGCATCCTACCCATGGGGGCGGGTTTGCTTCTCGCCGGATGATCCCAGCGCTGTTGCTGACTCTGTCACTGATGTGGTGCTACAGGGAATGGAACTATTTATTCCATCATCTGTGGTACCCATCGGAGGCAGATCTCAGCCTTGGTTTGGTCGCTCCTGTAAGACTGCATTACGCAGTAAGCAGGAGTGTTATCAAGCCTGGGTTGCGGCTTCGGTGACTCGGGATGTAAACACCAGCACATTAAAAAAGAAGTATAACTTCGCCTCCAGGTCCTTCAAAAGAGTTATTACCAAGGCAAAGTCAGAGCGGAGGCAAAGTCAGAATTGGCGAGAAACTAGTTCGCCTTCCTTCGGGAACCCTTGCATTCTGGTCTCTCGCCAAGGCTGTCTAAGGAAATTTCTGTAAGCCATCACTACCATCTCTGCACAGGGAGGACGACTCACTGGCCCAAGACGCAAAAGACAAAGCCGACCTTTTAGGCTCCCTTTTTGCGTCCAACTCGACTCTTGATGACGGGGGGAAAATACCGCCGACCATCCCGCGGTGTGAGTGCTCCATGCCGGATGTACTATTCTCACAGCGCTCAGTTCGCAAAGCACTTCTCTCCCTGGACATCCAGAAGTCGAGTGGGCCTGACGGAATCCCCCCAATTGTGCTGAGGACGTGTGCTCCGGAGTTGGCACCGGTCCTATCGCATCTTTTCCGGTACTCCTACTCCCAAGGCGTAGTCCCGAATTCATGGAAGACAGCTTTTGTCCACCCGATCCCTAAAAAAGGCGACCGCTCAGACCCGTCCAACTATAGGCCTATCGCGATCACCTCCTTGTTCTCCAAAATAATGGAATCCATTATTAACTGCCAGCTCATCCGGTACCTTGAGGATCACCAGCTGATTAGTGACCGCCAATACGGTTTTCGTCGGGGTCGATCAGCTGGTGATCTTCTGGTCTACCTGACCCATAGATGGGCGGAGGCAGTAGAGTCCAAGGGGGAGGCGTTGGCCGTTAGTCTGGACATTGCGAAGGCCTTCGATCGGGTTTGGCACAAAGCGCTTCTTTCGAAGCTCCCTTCCTATGGGCTTCCCGAGAAATTGTGCAATTGGATCACCAGCTTCCTTGCAGAACGGAGCATCAAGGTCGTTGTAGACGGTGCATGCTCCGACTACAAGCCTATTAACGCTGGTGTTCCACAAGGCTGTGTGCTATCACCAACGCTGTTTCTTCTGCATATCAATGATATGTTGCTAACTGGTAACATTCATTGCTATGCGGATGACAGCACTGGTGATGCTCTATACACCGGCCGGGCCAATATTTCTCGGGAAAACGTCACCGAGTACCGGAACAAACTTGTGTCTGAAGTCGAGTCTTTGCTGGACAAAGTCTCGGATTGGGGGCGACTAAATCTAGTCCAGTTTAATCCTCAGAAGACACAAGTTTGCGCGTTTACTGCTAAAAAGAACCCCTTAGTCGTATCTCCTCAGT
This sequence comes from Parnassius mnemosyne, assembly GCA_963668995.1. NCBI lineage: Eukaryota > Metazoa > Arthropoda > Insecta > Lepidoptera > Papilionidae > Parnassius > Parnassius mnemosyne. The sequence continues at coordinate 24,560,939 of CAVLGL010000001.1, forward strand.
TTCAAGGCACTCCTGTTCTTGCCTCAGCCAGTATCGGTATCCTCGGAGTCGACATATCGAGTGACGTGCAGTTTCGTGGTCACTTGGAAGAGAAGGCCAAATTGGCCTCTAAAACGCTTGGCGTGCTCAGCAGAGCGGGACAGTATTTCATGCCAGCACACCGTCTGCAACTTTACAAGGCGCAGGTTCGGCCTCACATGGAATACTGTTCCCATCTCTGGGCAGGGGCTCCCCAGTACCAGCTCCTTCCACTTGACCGCATCCAGCGCAGAGCGGCTCGAATCGTCGACGACCGAGCCCTTTCCGATCGGCTCGATTCATTGGCACTGCGACGAGATGTTGCATCTCTTTGCATTTTCTTTCGCATCTACCATGGGGAGTGCTCTGAGGAATTGTTCGGATTAATCCCAGCCGCCAAATTTCATGAACGCACATCGCGGCAGAACTCCCGATACCATCCACACCATCTGGATGATTGGCGGTCCACCACTGTGCGATTTAGAAGATGTTTTCTTCCTCGCACGACTTCCTTGTGGAATCGATTACCATCAGCGATTTTTCCGGACCGATACGACTTAGGGACCTTCAAGAAAAGAGCCTACTCCTTTTTAAAAGGCCGGCAACGCATCTGCAATTCCCCTGGTGTTGCGGTTGTTCATGGGCGGCGGTAGTCACTTACCATCAGGTGAGCCGCATGCTCGTTTGCCCCCTCTCCTATAAAAAAAAATCGCTACCGGTAACAAAGTTAATGGTGCCCTGACTGCTTTAGTCAAAAGGCAAGGCGTAGTGAAGAGTGCACGCCTTGCAATACATAACGCATTGTTGGTACCGACTTTGTTATATGGCAGCGAAACCTGGGTATGCCAGAAGAATCATAAAAGTAAGTTGAATGCAGTGGAGATGCGATCTCTTCGTAAAATGTGCGGCGTTACCATGGCTGACCGAAAGCGAAACGAAGATATTCGCAATATGGCAGGTTTGAAAGATGACCTTATCACAAAAATTGATAAGGGCGTACTTCGATGGTTTGGGTACGTTGAGCGAATGAGTGAAGACCGAATGGCGAAGAAAATACATAGCGCGAAAGTAAATATTAAAAGGTGTCGAGGTAGACCGAGACTAACTTTCGAAGACCATGTGAGCAAATTGCTCGAAGAGGGGAGGGTCAAAATAGAATAGAATAGACAAGAATAGAATAGAATAGAATATTTTTATTCAATATACATTACATGTGTAATTCTTATTGAAAGTCATTTTTTACTTTACCACTGGTTCGAAAAAAAACCCTCTGTCCTGGGAAGAACCAGCAAGAAACCCAGCGGGACTTTTTTTAAATAAATTTTACAATATAAATGATTACAAACTATTTACAAAATTTATTTTAGAAACTGCTTGGAAGCGACCACCTCATTCCCAGGGGTTATTATCAACCATGTATTCATTTATACTATAATAACCCTTTTTATACAGTTTCAGCTTAATAAAACATTTAAACTTGGTAATAGAGAGAACCTGTACACTTTCCGGGACCTTGTTGTAATAGCGTATACATTGCCCCAAGAATGAATTACTGACTCTGTGGAGTCGAGAAACTGGCATCACTAGTTTGTGTTTGTTCCTAGTGTTTACAGAATGTATATCACTTTTTTTACTAAAACTATCTTTGTTTTTGTGAACATACATTAAATTTTCGTAATTATACTCAGAGGCCAAAGTTAATATATTAATTTCTTTAAATTTATCTCTAAGAGACTCTCGGTTTTAGATTGTAAATAGCTCTAATGGCCCTCTTCTGTAAAACAAAAATAGTTTCTGAATCAGCCGCATTTTCCCATAGCAAAATCCCATAAGACATTTTGCTATGGAAATAACTAAAATAAACTAATGTAGCTGTCTAGACACTAGTGAGACCTTTAATCTTTTTTACAGCATAGGCTGCAGAACTTAGTCTGCTTGCTAATTTGGATATATGGGGGCTCCACTGGAGCTTTGCATCAAGAGTGATGCCATGAAAAACAGTGGATACAACAGGGCTCAATTCCTCCCCATTTAAAATACATTGGTATTCAGATTTTTAACATTCGCTGTTGTAAATTTAACACAATTAGTTTTATTTAAAAGTACTTGGATACCTAGACGTGCATGTATGAAGAAGATAATGAAGGTATGTAAGGATCGTGACACTTGGCGATCTGTTCTCTCTGGCTACCCCGTCAGGAATTCTGCGAGAAGATAAGTAAGTAAGTAACTTTTTTTAGAATAAAAATTTTATGAATAGCTTTTTTAATCCATGCAAACAATTTCTCACTGCGAGCTTCGAACCGGAAATTAATGTTTTTACAGAATTAGTGTTCCTAACGCGCACACAGTATACCTCACAGTAAGTGAGTAATTCGGGCTATAGATATCTAAGACGGAATTCCTTGTTTCTAGTAAAAAGGGTCTCCAGTTCTCAACACTTGACATAAGAAACATAGTAACAACATAATACTATTTCACGATGATATTCTATTAAAGCGTGGCCCTACCCCAATCGAGCAGACCCATTCTCGCTACAACCACAATATACTCGAAGCTGCAGAATAACTCTACCACACATGAAATGCTTTTCCACTGCACTATCGAGGCGTAATATTAACCCTTCTTGAACTTCAACTATTTTATCACTAAATGGTAAGTAAAAAAACGATAATTTTCATCTTATTTATGATATTTATTTATTGATAAAAGGAAAACTATAATATTGATTGTTTTTTAAAAAATTTGCAGATTGTTTTTTTTTTCACCTATAAAATTTACTACACATTTTAAGAGAAATAAGTTAGTTTTATCACTTTTTTAATATTAGACGGACAAACGAGCAAGAGTTTACCTAATGGTAAATCACTTCCTGAATGTTAGCCACTCTGAGGACTAAAGTTACCTACATGCCTGGCAGGACTAAGTTTAAACGCATGTAACTTTATTGCTTTTCTACCTTCTTATATTTAGGCACTTTTACATTTCAAACTGGAACACAACACAAATAGCGATGGCAATACTGCTGGTAGGTATAGTAGATAGTTGGTAGAAATAGGTATGAAGGTTATATTCACTCATACCTACCAGGCGAAATAACAGCTTTACCACCTAGTGATTAATGATTATGTCTGATGTTCTTGCAAAAAATATTATTTTTAGAAAATCTATTTTCCATGACTAAAATCTGAAATGAATGAAGACCCCACGAAATGATTGTCTCTACATCAAATGCAACAAATATGTAGTCATCCCTCAGAGATACATAATTGGGCCACTTACTCACTTCATATGCCTCTTATGCCGCCTCGGCTCTAAACGAGATACTCCGAAAGTTATAGGTTGCAAAAGTATCTATGCACGTAACATCCCACATTAGGTCTTCATCACTCTCCTAAGGGACCAAAGTCATACCGCCGGGTCTCCTAGAAGAAATTGTATAAAAAAGATTTTACTACCTGATAATCTCCTAATAAACTACCCTACATTGCTGTCATCTAGTGCTCTAATTTAAATATGCAAAAAGCTTACATGTTTAGCGAGGTCTGGAGGGTTTGTGTTTCACACCAACAACTTTCATGATTTGAGCTGCTGTAGAGAACTTATAGACGAAAAAACTGAATAACTAACTTTGTTCCGACCTGAAATTTAAACCAAGGACCGCATAGTAAGCAACACAACGTAAAAATAAAAATATAAACAAGGTAGTACAAAATAATAAAGAATAACCTAAATTTCCACTCCGTTTTTTGCCCCTTTTCACTTGTTATTTCTCAAGATTTATAACTTGACAACATTTTTTTATCATTTGCGTAGGCGTTGTAAGTTTTTTGTTTTTACAATATGCAAAACATTATTTACTAAAATAAAAACATATTAATTTTTATTTTTATATGGAATTGAACATAACAGTGTTATGTTCAGTGATAGTGGATGAACGCACAAAAATTTGTTCGTAACTCATCCGCTTCGAGACACTGATACCGTGACTTTTTAGGAGCTTTATCCGTCATCCCTCCATTGTATGTATTTCTAATGTATTGTGGAGTAGTCTACAAACACAAAAAGCACCTGAACAAACACCAGATCTGGACCAATTTTTCGTAAGTTATGCAAAACATACTTCATGCGAAAATAGATCCCCCAATCCGCAGCCTATTACCAACCAAACGCTTAGTCACCAAGTTATCCTTTCATTAAATAAACCTCCTAGTTAAGAGAAATAATGTCAGACAAAGTCTTTTTTTCATGTAACGGTGGTAGAGCCTTGCAGCAGCTTTTGCTGTTGCACGTATGGGCCGGCTCGAGCCGGGTTAGTACCACGACCTCACAGAATACCGGCGTGAAGTGGAAGCTCTGCTTCCGCGTTTCGTCTGGTGAGTGCAGGTGACCGGATGCCCAATTCCCCCCCCCCCCCCCCCCATCAACATGGTAGCGGAATTACGTCATAAACTACCCCAGGAGGGTACCAGTACCCCTGGAGAATCCCTCGCTGAGCATCCACGACCATGCTATTCCACTCCTGAGCGTGGGTGCACAGGCAGCCCCGCGTATTCTGGGGGGGGGGGGGGCAAAATTCCACTCAACACAATAACTGCTCGGGGCAAACTGAGCAACAAGACCAAGGCGACCCCTGCCACGCTATCCGTGAATTTCTGCAACATCAGGGGACTTCACTCGAACCTAAACGCCGTCCACTACCATCTTGAGACGGCGAAGCCGGCCTTGCTCTTTCTGACCGAGACGCAGGTGTCCTCTCCGGCTGATACTTCGTATCTCTCCTACCCGGGGTACAAATTGGAGCACTCCTTTGTGCCTCGGGCTGGAGTTTGCGTGTATGTCAGAGAGGACATCTGTTCTCGACGCCTCGGCAGTCTTGAAGGTTCGGACCTGTCCATCCTTTGGCTACGCGTAGACAGCGACGACCATCCGCGCGTCTACGTGTGCCTCTATAGGTCCCATAGCGGTAATGCCGAAACAGACCGACTCATCGACCACGTCCAAATGGCTACAGATTCCTTGCTACAACAGGTCCCATCCGCAGAGATCGTGATCCTTGGCGATTTTAACGCCCACCACGCCGAATGGCTCGGTTCACGTTTAACCGATCATGCGGGGAGATCTGTTTATGACTTTGCCTTGGCATATGGTCTGACACAACTGGTTACATCGCCTACGCGGATTCCAGATGTTGAGGATCATACACCTTCCCTGTTGGACCTTCTGCTGACCTCTCATCCGGACGGATATCAGGTTTCCGTCGATGCCCCTCTTGGCTCTTCGGACCATTGTCTGATCCGGAGTGTGGTGCCACTCACGCTCCCCTCGCGGTTGCGTTCTGCAGATTGCCGCCGTGTTTGGCATTACAGGTCGGCGGATTGGAACGGAATGCGGTCTTTCTTTGCTTCCTACCCATGGGGGCGGGTTTGCTTCTCGCCGGATGATCCCAGCGCTGTTGCTGACTCTGTCACTGATGTACTGCTACAGGGAATGGAACTATTTATTCCATCATCTGTGGTACCCATCGGAGGCAGATCTCAGCCTTGGTTTGGTCGCTCCTGTAAGACTGCATTGCGCAGTAAGCAGGAGTGTTATCAAGCCTGGGCTGCGGCTTCGGTGACTCGGGATGTAAACACCAGCACACTCAAAAAGAAGTATAACTTCGCCTCCAGGTCCTTCAAAAGAGTTATTGCCAAGGCAAAGTCAGAGCACATAGGCAGAATTGGCGAGAAACTAGTTCGCCTTCCTTCGGGAACCCGTGCATTCTGGTCTCTCGCCAAGGCTGTTCAAGGGAATTTCTGTAAGCCATCACTACCATCTCTGCACAGGGAGGACGACTCACTGGCCCACGACGCAAAAGAGAAGGCCGACCTTTTAGGCTCCCAACTCGACTGTTGATGACGGGGGGAACACACCGCCGACCATCCCGCAGTGTGAGTGCTCCATGCCTGATGTGCGATTCTCACAGCGCTCGGTTCGCAGAGCACTCCTCTCCCTTGACATCCACAAGTCGAGTGGGCCTGACGGAATCCCCCCAATTGTGCTGAGGACGTGTGCTCCGGAGTTGGCACCGGTTCTAACGCGTCCTTTCCGGTACTCCTACTCCCTAGGCGTAGTCCCAAAATCATGGAAGACAGCTTTTGTCCACCCGATCCCTAAAAAAGGCGACCGCTCAGATCCGTCCAACTACAGGCCTATCGCCATCACCCCTTGTTTTCCAAAATAATGGAATCCGTTGTAAACTCCCACCTCATGCGGTACCTTGAGGATCACCAGCTGATTAGTGACCGCCAGTACGGTTTTCGTCGGGGTCGATCAGCTGGTGATCTTCTGGTCTACTTAACTCATAGATGGGCGTTGGCAGTAGAGTACAAGGGGGAGGCATTGGCCGTTAGTTTGGACATTGCGAAGGCCTTCGATCGGGTTTGGCACAAAGCGCTTCTTTCGAAGCTCCCTTCCTATGGGCTTCCCGAGAAATTATGCAATTGGATCACCAGCTTTCTTGCAGATCGGAGCATCAAGGTCGTTGTAGACGGTGCATGCCCCGACTACAAGCCTACTAACGCTGGTGTTCCACAAGGCTGCGTGCTATCACCAACGCTGTTTCTTCTGCATATCAATGATATGTTGCAAGCTGGTAGCATTCATTGCTATGCAGATGACAGCACTGGTGATGCTCTATACACCGGCCGTGCCAATATTTCTCGGGAAAACGTCACCGAGTACCGGAACAAACTTGTGTCTGAAGTCGAGTCTTTGCTGGACAAAGTCTCGGATTGGGGGCGACTAAATCTAGTCCAGTTTAATCCTCAGGAGAAACAAGTTTGCGCGTTTACCGCTAAAAAGAACCCCTTTGTCGTATCTCCTCAGTTTCAAGGTACTCCCCTTGTTGCCTTAGCCAGTATCGGAATCCTCGGCGTCGACATATCGAGTAGCGTGCAGTTTCGTGGTCACTTGGAAGAGAAGGCCAAATTGGCCTCTAAAAAGCTTGGCGTGCTCAGCAGAGCGGGACAGTATTTCATGCCGGCTCAACGCCTGCAACTTTACAAGGCGCAGGTTCGGCCTCACATGGAATACTGTTCCCATCTCTGGGTTGGGGCTCCCCAGTGCCAGGTTCTTCCACTTGACCGCATCCAGCGCAGAGCGGCTCGAATCGTCGACGACCGAGTCCTTTCCGATCGGCTCGACTCATTGGCACTGCGAAGAGATGTTGCATCTCTTAGCATTTTCTTTCGCATCTACCATGGGGAGTGCTCTGAGGAATTGTTCGGATTAATCCCAGCCGCCAAATTTCATGAACGCACATCGCGGCAGAACTCCCGATACCATCCACACCATCTGGATGATTGGCGGTCCACCACTGTGCGATTTAGAAGATGTTTTCTTCCTCGCACAACTTCCTTGTGGAATTGTTTACCACCAGCGATTTTTCCGGACCGATACGACTTAGGGACCTTCAAGAAAAGAGCCTACTCCTTGTTAAAAGGCCGGCAACGCATCTGCAATTCCCCTGGTGTTGCGGTTGTTCATGGGCGGCGGTAGTCACTTACCATCAGGTGAGCCGCATGCTGGTTTGCCCCCTCTCCTATATAAAAAAAAAATGTATTTTACTTATACGTAGTAGTCTTGTACCGGCGTTTCATCTCGCCGTCTCAAAACAAATAAATATTTCAAGGAAATATGCCAGACATTGAAACTCCATGGCTGATTATTTAGCTTATTATATTTAATTACGGCTCGTGACGCACATTGACCTTATTTTACGATACTTTTTAGTTTCAATTGCCATAGATCATATAAGTCGCTTAGAACGTTTATAACATGACACCATGTGATCGTTACTCGTTAATCTTAAAGTAAGGTGTAATCTACTGAATCACGGCTCATTAGTTTGCTACCTACTTACCACTTTTTCCTTGTTGTTATATTATTTGGTACACGAAAAAAAAATTGGGATTTTAAATGTTGTTCTTTAACACATAGGAACAATACAATATTTGTTTAACTTCTGCCATCGGGTAGTGAACAAAATACATTTCGAACGGCGCAAGCGACTACACAACAATATATTTGTACGTAGTCGGCGAATACGTGCTGCGCCGTCTTGGTAAATCATGTCACACGATAAAGCGCCGCGTGTAACAAAGTTATTCTTGCAAGCGCAACTTCAAAGTCCTATAACTTTTTCATTTCTAGAGATATTTTATTGATTCTTTCACGTGTTTTTGTTTTATTTTACTCAACTTTTTATAATTTATTTATAAAAAATGTAAACTTCTTCATTGTTTTTATTAACAGCTATCACATCATTCATTTCATTGTAATTAAATTGCTCAACAATGCTAAGTGGTGCAGAATTTCTATATCATTTAGAGCAAGCACGTTCCATGAAAGATTTCCTGTCAAACATCTATTATACCATAGTTTGCTGTCTTTCTATCATGGTGTTTACTTCCATTTTATGAGTATATTTCTATTTTGCACTGGCAATTTACACGCAAGACACGGAAAACATAATGCTTGATATGGTTTGGAAGTTTAAAACGTGTAATTTAGAATGTTTTGTTTTTAGGTGTAATACAAAAAAACTAACACCATTGATTAATATAATACAACTTTTGTAGCCCAAGCTTACAATTTATGTGAACGTTTATAGATATTTGCCGTTATACTAGAAACTATACACTACACTAATACCGTTATCAAAACTTTCAGTGGGCGTATTTAAGATTCATCACATTAAGACTCAATTTTACTGTCTGTAAGTCTCAAATTACTTATATTTTGCGTAAGCATATATATGATTTGTTAAGTAAATATTGAATAAATATAATTTTACAAAGCTTATCGCACATATATAAATATTATATTATATATGTATAAAATTCTTCTGTGTGTATGTGACTGAACTCCTCCTAAACGGTTCGACCGGATTTAATGAGATTTTGTGTGTGTGATTAAATTGATTCGAGAATGGTTTAGATATACAATTGGCCCTGGTAGGTGGCGCTGTTTTCGAGATCCGGAAATTACCCACCCGAGTGTAAACAGAAACAGAAACTTTTTTATTCAATATAGATTATAAATAATACTTATTGTAAGTCACTCTTTTGTTTAATTACCATTGGTTCGAAAAAATACCTCTATCCCGGGAAGAACCAGCAAGAAACCGAGCGGGACTTTTTTTAAATAACAGCTTACAATCATGTATGTAACACAATTAACCACACAAAACAAATTACAAATATCTTGGTAGCGATCACCAGGGATTATTGTCATCCCTAAATTCCTTAATATTATAATAACCCTTTTTATACAAACTTTGTTTAATAAAGTTTTTGAATTACTGACTCGGTGAAGTCGAGTAACTGGTACTACTAGCTTGTGTCTGTTCCTAGTTTTTACAGAATGAATATCACTTATTTTTGTATAACTACCTCTATTTTTGTGTACGTACATTACATTTAACGTATTAAATGTATTGATAGGCCAAAGTTAATATATTACTTTCCTTAAATTTTTGTCGGAGCGACTCTATAGGTTTTAAATCATAGATTGCTCTTATGGCCCGCTTTTGTAACACAAATATAATTTCAGTGTCAGTGACGTGTCGTTATAGCCAAATACCACACGAAATTATTCTATGGAAATAGCTAAAGTAAACAAGTCTAGCTGTTTCCACACTGATAAAATTTATAATTTTTTTTAGAGCATATGCTGCAGAACTAAGTCTGTTTGCTAATTTTGATATATGAGGGCTTCATTGAAACTTCGTGTCTAGTGTTATTCCAAGAAAAATAGTGTTATCAACAAGACTCAGTTCCTCCCCATTTAAAATAACATTTTATAAGGATAACATGACAGTGGTAAAATTAAAATTTTTGTACAACTGACTTCAATATAAATTATTAAGGATAACTCATAAACTACTTGTCACACCTTAATCAAATTTATACGAGACTATATAAAAAGCATCAGCTTTTAAATGAAAAAAGAATCATCAAAATCTGTTCACCTAGAAAGTTATGAGATAACACACATCAAAATAAAATAAAAAAATACAGTCGAATTGAGTAAGTCTTCCTTTTTGAAGTCGGTTTAAAAAACGAACAGACGATGGTAAGAGGATCCTGTGATCCATAAATATCTACATCTAAACTTCATTAAGATTCAAAATGTAGGTGTATTGTCGCCCCATGAAAAAAAAAATAAGATTCATCATTACCATTATAAAGGATCTACACTCACGATACGAAATGCAGTAGACTTAAGCAGCTATTTGACGCGGGTATTCCTGTGAGAGTGTAGTCCTTCGCAAATTGCGTTGAAGTATTCGTGTTGCAACCATGACATAGATGCAGCATAACTTTACCACGTACAATTACCTGTACTTTTTTTTATAGGATAAGGGTGACAAACGAGCACACAGTCCACCTGATGGTAAGTGGTTGCTGCGGCCCATAGACATCTACATCTATCATCGTTTGCGAATCATAATGCAAATGCGTTGTCACGCGTGAGGACTAAGATGGAATGCCTCATTTCCAGTAAAAAGGGCCTGCGGCCACCTGCACTCACCAAGGGAAACGCAGAGGTAAACCTCTACTTCACGCTGGTTTTCTGTGAGGTCGTGGTACCACCCCGGTTGAGCCGGCCCATCCGTGCGACAGCAAAAAGTACTAAGAAATATACATGTAATTACGTAAAAATTAAAAGCTGGCAATTGTGACAAAAGCGTTATTTTATTTCTAAGGCATCCACTAACAACACACTTTGAAAAATTCAACCTCTAAGAGCGTAAATTGGGGTGTTACAGTTTGTAGGAAACTTATTTTACGGGACGATTAATAACGGGCGACAAACATTCAACGTTGCAGGCTTCGATCTTAGCGGTGAGTGTTTTTCTCATGGACATTTATTTGTAGTCTTTTCGCGCGTCACTTCCAGACAAAATCTGCTCGTATTGTATAAGGAAAACATTTTATTTTACGGACTCAATCGCAATAGTGTAATAACTGATGGTGATAATAAAACTTTGCCGTTAACAGATAAAATAACCCAAAGTTGTTAAATAAGCCGTGGACGAATTTGAATGGATAAAATTACTTCTAAAGCCAATTAACGTTAACCTATTTTGATATTATTCATATTTCTCCATTAAGACATGCGATTAAATATAATAATAAAAAAAGGTTATAAAATGAAAATAATATTTTCTTGCTTTTCGCACTTTTCCTAACAATGAACTATCAATAAAAAGCGACAAACTCCAAATCGAACGAAGAATGATTTTTTAAACATGAATGACACCGCATCATTTACACATATTGCAACCTTGCGGAGCGGGGTGCAAGCTTTAAGTCCGATTCACACATATCAGTGAAGTCACAGTTCTGGCACTTTCAGTGACAGTGCCGGCGCCGGCAATAACGGACTGCAATCAGCGACGTCGAATTTTTTTGTTCGATCACAAACGTCAACACAAGTTACTTTCTTTACTAATTGTCTTCCCAGTTACTGCAGAAGAATCTTTTAAATATTCAAAATATTTAGACCACTTTAAAAAATTCCTTATAATCATGTTATACGTAATTTTCTTTTGTCTTTAGTTAATTATTTGTATAATGTCATGAATTACCCGTATGTTTCTCTTAATTGCCAAGCTTTATGCACCCATTTCCTTTTTTTTCTTGATGCTGCTAGTCTTCTTCGTCTAAAGGAATGGCTATCATTGCCAGTTCCGTACTATTGAACAGAACATTAAAGTAGCGTGCAGTGGCGGTGTAAGATTATCTACTACCCCATACCATCCCGTGTATGTAAGAGGCGACAGAGGCAAACTGAAATAGTAGATGAGCAATACTGTGATTGCCAACCTGCCTGCTAAACATAGTATCTATGGATAAATCCTCCCAATGAGACAATATTCGAGGAAGCTCTGCGTTCTGCAGTGGACTTATTTAGGTTTTTATGAAGAACAGTCATAGCAACAATCACAATAGCCTCAATACGTCGTACATGTTTTGCCTAAAGATCTGTGGCCTGAATACTCACATGAGTGAATTGAAGCAGGCACTGCCGCATCACAGTAGCACTGATACGGACCTGTACGGATACGTAGCCGATATTGTGACTTCACTGATATGTGTGAATCGGCCATAATATTATTGATTCCCGATACGTTTCCGTATCTTATTGAAAGGATTAATAGTGTATTCATTTCAATGTACCAATAGTGTTTTATTACAAGTGTATATTAATTTCAATAGTAAATACAAGGAATCATTTCGTGAACTTATAATGAAGCTTATTTTAAAACTCGCATGTTGATACTGTAATTGTGAATGTCATATTTTGGGGGCAAAACATATTCCGAAAAAATATAAACAAGACAAAGGATATAACTTAGTCACAATTCCAGCAAATGCCAATACACTTGGGATAATAAAATATCATAGAGAAATTAATAAATGAGATTAGATTACATATTCCATGCATACGGTACGTGAACAACACTTCCAAATTCTCTTTCACCGTTTCTCTCGTACTCTCTCGTCTGTTTCTCGTTTAGCTTTTCATTCAGTAATTAATATACCTCCAGCACAGATTGCCTCATAGGGGAGATATTTACCACGCTTGACAGGAGGATAGCCAACCACAGTTTATTGTTTATTACTGAGTTATTATCAGAAAGTTGCCGACGCCCATCTCCTGTTTCAGTTACTCTCTCGCCTCTTACAACACCCACAGGATAATATGTGGCGGTGGATTTTACTACGCCGCAAATACATGGCTTAACAAACGAATGTAATTTGTTTTTATTTTAGATTACTTCAATTTTTTATACAGAGTTTTCATTTAGAAATGGTACACATAAAAATAAATAAAATGCTGCACTTTTTTGCTGCCAAGGGTTATATTACTAAATTATTTCATTGCTTTCAAAATTATTTTATGTGCTCAAAGCAAGTGTGCTTTTGAATATTTAAAGCGTTTTTACAGCCCTTAAAAAGCGAGGTTAGGCGAATTTAAATTAATAATAATAATTGCTTTCAATTTAAGCTGTTTATGAGAGCGCTAGTAGGGTTATAGTGCTTAAGTGTTTCGTTTGTGGTTATTTAAAGAAAACTGTAGTAGATTTTTAAACCACATGGTCGTCGATACATCTAATACATATATTCGCCAAATTTTATTGTATTTTGTATAATATGTAAGTGAAAAATGAGCTTACTGACGCCTATAACCAATTCAAACAAAAAGACAAAGATTTACCCTCACCCGTGATGATAAAATAAAATAACTTCCAGTCTATAAATATTATTAGCTATTACAATATGTATATTATTGTATTTAATTTTAACTGCAGAATTCCCGAAGCATCTCTCTTTCACGTTAAAATGTCAACCAACATGTTCGACATCGTCCGAACCATTATATCACATTTGATAGGCCTGTCACAAAACTAAAAATGTTCATTCACAAGGTTATTGAAATTAATAAAATATCCCCATTTAAATAGAGATAATAAAAGCCATATTACTGCGAGAATTCAAGGTACTGTAAGCTCATTCAACGTAGATCGGGCTAAAATTTATATTTAAAAGGTGGAAGGTAACCTTTGTTAACCATGACATCAGTACGTCAAACGTCTCAGTCTCCTCCCTGAATATAAGCGCTCAAAACGACGGAAATTAAAAAAGTTAAATTAAACGCGATGAGATCCATAAAATAAGTTATGGTACAAGCAGTAATGTATGGTATACGCGTAAATATAACAAATCGTTACACACTGTATTTTAATCGAAAAACCAAAACACAGCAATCAATGCCATTTGTCTGGCAACTGCAGTAGACAGGAGGGTGACACTAACTCTTAAAGACATCTACATAGACAAGCAGCTAATTAGCTTGGTGGTAAGACTCGTTTTCTACATAGGAAATCCATCTGGGTAGGTACCGCTCTTTTATCTATTTCTGCCGCAATGTTCAGCGCGTGCATTGTTTTGTTCCGGTCTGAAGAGCATAGCTTTTTTACGTGGTAGAACTATGTACTATCAATCCGTCGGCCACAAACGTGACCATTATGGCAAATTCTCCTTAACGAGAGAAGCCCATTTCCAGAAGTGAAACTTTGCCAGCTGATGAAGAAGATTTACGTGGCACTGCCACGGTGCAGCTATGCTAGCTATACATAGCTGCAAAAGCAATCACGCTTTCACAAAATACCAGCGTAAAACAGCAGAATAAAGTACTGCATTATTTTGTATGGTGAGTGTATAGAACTGGAGATTCTATTTACCGATAACGTTTGATTCGTAATCGAGAACAGATATCGTTGTCTACGCCATAGCATCCATGTTATCAGGTGGAGTGTGGTCGTTAATTCAATCTTATTCTCCTTAGTCACTCTTTTTCTGTATAAAAAATTAATACCTGTTAATTTATTATTTATTGAGTGAATAAAATATATTTTAATAATATGCTCATCGAATAACCTTGTTGTTTTCTTAATTTGCTTTATGTTTTAGTGATGCAAATAAGCAACGTATATTCGGAACTATTGCTGATTAAATACTCCAAAAACGTGACTTCGCTGAATTGTTATAAATAGCCTATGGGTGAAAAAAGACCTATCTTGTCACCAGATCACCAGTCTAGTCCAGTTTAATCCTCAGAAGACACAAGTTTGCGCGTTTACCGCTAAAAAGAACCCCTTTGTCGTATCTCCTCAGTTTCAAGGCACTCCCCTTCTTGCCTCAGCCAGTATCGGTATCCTCGGAGTCGACATATCGAGTGACGTGCAGTTTCGTGGTCACTTGGAAGAGAAGGCCAAATTGGCCTCTAAAAAGCTTGGCGTGCTCAGCAGAGCGGGACAGTATTTCATGCCGGCACACCGCCTGCAACTTTACAAGGCGCAGGTTCGGCCTCACATGGAATACTGTTCCCATCTCTGGGCAGGGGCTCCCCAGTGCCAGCTCCTTCCACTTGACCGCATCCAGCGCAGAGCGGCTCGAATCGTCGACGACCGAGCCCTTTCCGATCGGCTCGATTCATTGGCACTGCGAAGAGATGTTGCATCTCTTTGCATTTTCTTTCGCATCTACCATGGGGAGCAGTGTGACCATATGTGGCAGGTTCCTGCCATTTTGGCAGGATTGGCCTCTTATTTTAGCCTGTGGCATGATCGGTTGACGTTTTATAAAACCTAGCAGTATTTGGCAGTATTGGGGTATTCAAAATATATTTCATCATGGCAACTTAAAATGATGAAAATGGTAACCCCTAGATACTTCGCCAGCATGTTGGGGATTTCCCTGTATTTCTAGGTTTCTCGTATTATGCTTGTATCACATTCAATAAACAACTTTAAAAAAATTGTGTATAAAGCTGATAATCTTAACACGAGTTGGTTAATATTTCAATCAGACATAAAAGAGACGTACTTTAGTTTGGTTAGAATTAGATTTCATTATCATCATAGGTGGCGGTGATGAAATGAAAATAAGACAGGGCGTTTAGAGCGAAGTGGAGCAAGATCTTTTATTTCCATCATGGATCTCAAAAGCTAAAGATGATCCAGACTTTGTAACTGCAAATTGGCTAGGAAACATCAACAAAATATGAGTGGATTCAGCATGCGAAAGAATATTCTCTAAAATAAATTTAATTAAGACAAAAACACGAAACAGATTTATAAACTGACATGTAGCGTATATCTTGTACGTTAAACAAGCATGGCGATTGCATTGCATTCGAACCAACGAAAGATATGTTTAATTTTAATTTAAAAAATACAGCATTTACATGTGTATTTTGACTTTTGTTAGTTTAATACAATGATAAATAAACTTGGCAGTATTTAGGCATTTTTCATTACAGATTTTGGCAGGATTTGGCAGGTTTTTAACCAAAGTGTGGCAGGATCTGTATTTTAAAGATGGTCACACTGATGGGGAGTGCTCTGAGGAATTGTTCGGATTAATCCCAGCCGCCAAATTTCACGAACGCACATCGCGGCAGAACTCCCGATACCATCCACACCATCTGGATGATTGGCGGTCCACCACTGTGCGATTTAGAAGATGTTTTCTTCCTCGCACAACTTCCTTGTGGAATAGTTTACCACCAGGGATTTTTCCGGACCGATACGACTTAGGGACCTTCAAGAAAAGAGCCTACTCCTTTTTAAAAGGCCGGCAACGCATCTGCAATTCCCCTGGTGTTGCGGTTGTTCATGGGCGGCGGTAGTCACTTACCATCAGGTGAGCCGCATGCTCGTTTGCCCCCTCTCCTATAAAAAAAAAAAAAAAAAGCCGCAACGACCTCCTATAGAAATTTCACTGTCAGCTCCAGGAATCAATAGTATCTAGCATAAAAGGCTTAAATATACAGTCGTCTCTAAAACTCTCGCGGCCTCGAGCATAGAAGTAATTGTATTTAAAAAATAATGTGCCCCAAACAATTTTATTTAAAACCATTATTTCTTCCTTTAACATAGAACATTTGTTCATTAAAACGTTTTAATACCCGTGTTATTAATGAGATGAAGTTTACTTTTCCTCTGATACACGCGTTTTGAAATAAATAAAACATAGATAAATAACCTCAACGTTAAGCGTTAATGGACTCATTATTCTAGTGTAGGGCAAGTCGTTAACTTAATGGCCAATACCTACGACACTGCAGCGTACAGCTGCTACTAGTTTCACTTATTTATGTGTGTACTATTAATTTCCATCCGGAACTTATCGTAATTTCAGTCGATTACCGTTATTTGTACAGACTTCAAAGAGACGCGGTACTCAATTCGACTATATGTTTTTTTTCTTCTTTTTTATGTGTGTTACCTCATAACTTTTTTCTGGGTGAACCGAATTCGATGATTCTTTTTTTATTTGAAAGCTGGTACCATTCAAAATACAGCAGCATTAATCTGGTATTTTATGCTGGTATTCCGTGAGAGCGTGGTCCTTCCCCGGTCGATCAGATCCATTCCTGCTTCAAACATTATATAGCTGCAGCATGGTTTTACGTGGTAGAGCCATGCTGCAGCTATATTACTGGTATAGTTGTAGCACGAATGGGTCGGCTCGACCGGGGAAGGACCACACTCTCACAGAATACCAGCGTAAAATAGCAGCATAAGCTGCTGCGATTGTAATGGTGAGTGTAGAGAAACGGAGACCTTTTTTACTGGAAACGAGGCATTCCATCTTAGTCCTCACGGGTGACAACGCAGCTGCATTTTGATTCGTAAACGAGGATAGATGTAGATGTCTATGGGCCACAGCAACCACTTACCATCAGGTGGACTGTGTGCTCGTTTGTCACCCTAATTCTATAAAAAAAAACCACGTACAATTGCGTAATATCCAGCGCATATGGAAAGTGTAGCCTATTTTTTCCACTTTGAGATGGCCCCCATTGATCAGGGGAGCGGATAATTACTATAGTTGCCACGGTTGACAGTTTTTTTTTATTATTTTGAGTAGTTATCAGAAAGATACCGCTGCCCATCTCATGTCTTATTACCCTCTTTCGCCACGGGGTAGTAAAAGCACTACAATCCGCTGCCGCAGAAATAACCAGCGATAGTTATTCAACTGAATTGCTAATAAGCGTATTAATGTATTACCTATGACAGCGCATTTTTTTATGTAATATTTCATTATAGGTTTTATATCTTAGGTAAAAGTATGTTTTGTATAGTAAGATGTCTATGGGTCACAGCAACCACTTACCATCAGTTGGACTGTGTACTCGTTTATCACCCTAATTTTATAAAAAAATGTTTTCCAAGGCAGTGGTGAAGAGTTTCGGTGATATAATGTCACCCTGTCTTACACCTCTCTGTTTCGTACTATGGTTCTGTCTATAACCTTTGCGCAAGTGCGAGCAATAAGTTGATAAAGTTTTAGCGCAACCTGATAAACGGTATGGCAGTGCATAAAATACGAAGAAACAAAAAATATTTTTATACATTAGATAAATATACTATCACATTTTTAACATAAACAAACACTGACGCCTGTCATCTAGAAGGGCAGGCAGAGACTACCATTTGTCGTGGTCCTGTGTCCTATTCTGGCATGTAACCCATTATATTTTCAAGTTTCATTAAAATCTGTTTGGTAGTTTTTGCGTGATCGAGCACCAAACACACAAATATCCAAACAAGCTTTCACATTTATATTAAAAAAATAAACATAAAATAATAATAAATATACAATTAATATTAAATATATATTTATTTCTTATGGCTATTAATTTTGTTATAATTATAAATATAATATATTTTTCATTTTCTATTTATTAATAATTGTTTACTTTTTATTGCAATATTTATCAATAATAAAAGAATAATTATTAATATTTACCTACATAAGTGTCGATCGGTCGCGCGCCGGCGTTATCTTAATTTGTTTTTCGTGATAACGAGGCTGATCTCATATAATTATTATTGTAACTGTTTTGAGTATTGTTTGCGACCGCTGGGTTGGTTGCGTGCAGCCGGTGTACATTTTTTGACGGTCTAAAGTTTGAGTAAATTGTGCGCGCCTAGTTTACTATTGAATATTTGGGTCTCGTGTAGACCGCCTCGAAATGAGTGTCTGTTTTGCGTGTTACGTGACAAGAGGCCTAATTTGAGTTTTGAGTGATTAAATTAACTGATTGCCAATAATTGTTGCGCGATGGACGGTATTGTTAAAGTTTAGAAAGAATTATTGAGTGGTGGCCGGGCGCGTGCCTCCTATGGAGTTGTTTAATTTGTACGTTTGGTTATAACGAGGCTTGTCTTAAAGTATGGAAAAGATTTTGTCGCGCGTCGGCTGGTGAATTGTTTTTGGAAGTTAATATTGACTTGTGACGTCGCGCTAAGTGCCTTTTTTTAATGCTTGTCTTGTGTGGCTTTAATATCTTACGAAAGAATTTGGCTTTGTCGGGAGAACGCTGAACTTTGTGACTCGAGAAGAGACCGCGTTTGTTTCCGTGGTTGTAAATTTTGTGCTAAGTGAAACCCGGAACAGTGAATATTGAACTTTTACCGACTGTTCTTTACTTGTGTCGTGTTTCAATTGTTTAATTTCGATGAACTTTGATTTGGTTAACTTTGAAGTTAATTAAATGTACAATAAAGTTTATGAACTAATATAGTGAAATAAAAGCAGAAGTTTTCATTTGGTGATCGCCCCCTTGATGGATCTCACTTTTGGAGAGAAGCAGCGCTTGTGGATCTGCGGTCCGACTTCAACGGTTAAGTCAGGTTACATTGTACACACTACTACACACTACTTATATGCACATCACTTACCACCTGACTGGTACCCTGTGGTCAACCCTACCTCCGGAAATCAGTAAGTTGTGCTTGCTTATTTGTCAGCCGTTTTAGAACACATATCCATAGGCCATTTGGCCCCGTCCTCTGTTGCTCGTTGAGGAGGCTACTATGGGCCCTAGCCCATTCGACCTTTGCCGAGGCAGCTAAGGGCGTGAACAATAAGTAAAGAACCGAATTTAATGGTGAAAGTAAGTAGCGGGAGGTAATAGTATTTTTTAGTCAATATAATTTTTATTTACAGCAGCACCTCTCCAGAGACCTACAGAATTTGCTATCTCGTTCAAATCTATTGTATTGTACTTGTTTTTCTGAAGAGGATGATTAATGTCATTTATACTTAGGAAGTCGGCACAATTTAATTATATTAAGACACTGAAGGCTCAGCATCTCAATATAGTCAAGAAACTTAATTAAGAAAAGGACACAGATTATTATCAAATCACTGAACGCCAATAAGCCCTCTACAATCTTCATCAAATGAGTCGACAATAGATTCGAAAAGAGTCACTTGATATTTTTTTGGCTATTGTAAAATATTATATACGAGTAAGTAAAAAAAAACTGTCTATCTTATTTTTTGTAGTACACTAAAAATAAGTGACGACATTGAAAGACATGCGGGAAGTCGATGGATGCAGGTGGCTCAGGAACGTGCTTTATGGCATTCCTTGGGGGAGGCCTATATTCAGCAGTGGACTTGTGAAGGGCTGTAATAATGATGATAATGATTATGACTAAAAATAAAACAAAGAAATATTCTTTATTATTACTACTGCCCCTATTTCTCTTATAGACTCTGGTAATTTAAAATAATAGACCACTCGGTAAAGTAAATTTCCATGAAATGTGTACGGAGTGCAATTTAAAAGGATGATTTGACTTTTTTTTTAATTTTGATTTTCCTCAAACAAACCACAGCGTATGTTAACTCTGCAATACTCAGTACTAAATCTGCTTTTATATAATATGGGCTCATATTAAACGTCTAACCATCAACTGCCCCAGTATTTTCGTTACCCATTTTAGGTGTTAGGACCACTTTTCTGCCTAGTTATCACTGACCTCTATCATACAAGTACGCTGCACTGGCTATACACGGTGGCATGTTGTGACGATTTGATTTTCGTAGCTAATGATAGAGATAAATAGTGTGACAAAATATATCGATAAAAATGCTATAACAAGGCCCACCAATCTATTTCCGTACCTTTAATATAATGCCTTACAATAAATTAATTCATTAATTAATACTTATGTCTTAGACACATGCTTTATATAACACGAAAAACTCACGCTGTAAAACAACTCACGTTAGTAGCTATAGAACGGGTTTTGTTCCGCGTTTCACCATTGGAAATGTATGGTTCATCCGAGAGGTTTAAAAAGGTCCAATGACTACTCATTCCTACGAAAAACTGAAGTAGGTAACTACAAAATAAAGATAAAAATATAATTTTGTAGAGAATTCATTGTTAACCATTTACGTAGTCCTCGTAATAGAAAAAATCAATAAGCTGCCAAAATATTATGTCTATTTCAACAATATTTATAGGCACAATTCGAATTTTACAAACTTTTAATTTCATTAAAAAATACTGTAATCATAATCAATTTGCTTCGTTCAAGTTTTATGCTTTTTAGTCATAGTTTTAGTACACAGTCAGATGAAAGCATGTAAATTAATAAATATTTGATAATTATCTGTTGTCAGATATTTTCATTCATTTTTGTAAACAGATATAGGTAGAAAAAAATATTGATAATTATTATCGACAAGGAACTCGTCAAACCTATTATATTTTATTTTTGATAAAAAATAAGTAATATTAAGCCAAACATGTTAGTAATTTTTTTTTAATATGAACTGTAAATTCCCTTACTTGTGGAATGTTACCACACTTTCCTTCTGGTAACAAATTTAACATTATGATTGTTATTAAAAATACTTTTTTATTATATTACATGAAACAACCAACACAAAACACACTCTTTTTCTCGTTCAAATTATAAAATACTCTTTTTGGCAAAACAATGACCATTGGCAAATTATGTCAAATTTTGTTCTCGGTACCACTCAATAGCAACGCTTCATATCGGCACAAATATTTTGTAGGGTATAGCCAGTCCAGCATACTAGTACCTGTATTGTATTGGATACCTAACACTGACTTCCATATTTAAGAAGTTATCCATCTGGACAGCTTATTACTTTTTTTTAACATTACCTACTCAATAGCGATTTCCCCTGTATCGTAGGGGCAGTTTACATACGTTTCCGCAAGGACAAACATCCTGATGATGACCCGAAACAATTATTTGTAGGCCGTACAAATACTCCACGCTACCTCTATTTCAGCCAGGCCTATTTCAGGCAAGGGTACTGATACCCATTGTAATTTCAGGCGGTTAAGCATTCCATCTTAGTCCTTCGAGGTAACAACGCATCTGTAACCTTCTTTGTTTGGAGTTAATTACAGGTGTCCGTGGGCTGCAATAGATACTTACTTACTTACTACACTTTTTTATAGAATAGGGTAACAAACGAGCACACAGTCCACCTGATGGTAAGTGGATGCTGTGGCCCATAGACATCTACATTTATCCTCAATTAATAATCAAATTGTAGATGCGTTGTTACCCATGAGGACTAAGATGGAATACCTCATTTCCAGTAAAAAGAGTCCCCGTTTCTCTACACTCACCATACGAAACACAGCAGTATTAAACTTCTATTATACGCTGAAATTCTGCGAGAGCGTGGTCCTACTCCGGTCGAGCCGACCCATTCGTGCTACAACCATAGCTGTAACGTGACTCTACCATGTAACAATATAATATTTGTAATAAAATGTTTGCCTCTTCAATTTTATTTGAAAAAAAAAAAACAACGAATCCTATACGTTCTGGAATCTATAGCACTCTCAATTCTATGCTACTTTGCAAACTTTAATCAATTTCCCTTAAAATAACATAGGCTATCGAGAGACAAGTTGCGATATGCTTTATTATCTTTTAATTCATATTCATACCCACAGATATAGCTAATTTTAAGAGATTTACTGTACCCAGATGAGTATTTAATTGACCCCAAGCAAGCATCATAATGATGCTGTGTTTCGCATGGTGGACGACGAGAACCGTAGACCTTTTTACCGATAACAAGGCATTCTATCTTAGTCCTCAGGCGTAACACACATATGCGTTATGATTTTTAATTGTATTGAAATTGAAAATTAAACTAAATTAAAAATTACAGGTGTATACAAGTCTCAGAGTTCATTTACCATAGGGTCGCACTAACACAAAGGGACGAATCTTTTCTATTCGTTTTGGGGAACAACAATAAAAGGAATAAGAAAGATCATTACGCCTTAAATAAAAAAAAAATACTTAAAGAAGAATAGAATAGAATAGAATGATTTTTATTCAATGTGGATTATTACATAATACTTATTGAAAGTCATTATTTTATTTACTACTGGTTAGGAAAATACCTCTGTCCTGGGATGAACCAGCAAGAAACCCAGCGGGACTTTTTTTTAAACATAATTTCACTTAACAATAATTTTGTTTGTACAATTTTAAAGAATTTTCATAGAACCAGCATGATGGCGATCACCTTATTCCCAGGGGTTATTTTCATTCATGTATTATTTGATATTATGATAACCCTTTTTGTACAGTTTTTCATTAATAAAACTTTTAAACTTGTTTATTGACAAACTTTGAACATGTTCTGGGATTCTGTTGTAAAAGCGTATACATTGCCCCATAAATGAATTACTAATACTGTGGAGTCTAGTAACTGGCATTACAAGCTTATGTTTGTTCCTAGTGTTTAAGGTATGAACATCCTTATTCTTATTAAAGCTATTTATATTTTTATGTACATACATTACATTTTCATAAATATGTTGCGATGCCAAAGTTAATATGTTTACAATTTAGAATATAAATCGCCCGTACGGCTTTCTTTTGCAAAACAAATATAGCTTTAATATCAATCGCACTACTCCATAGCAAAATTCCATAAGACATTACGCTATGAAAGTAACTAAAATACACTAACCTAGCTGTCTCAAGATCTGTGAGACTTCTAATCTTTCTTACAGCATATGCTGCAGAACTAAGTCTGCTTGCTAATTTAGATATATGGGGCCCCATTGAAATTTCGCGTTAATAGTAATACCAAGAAAAACAGTGGTATCCACAAGACTCAACTCCTCCCCATTTAAGAGCACATTGGTTTTCGAATATTTTACATTAGGTATTGTAAATTTAATACATTTTGTCTTATTGCCGTTTAAGAGCAAATTGTTGGCGTTAAACCAATGTACTAAAGAAAACAAACGTTTGTTTTTCAATATCTTCATTCTATATTGAGCCACACAAAAAAAGTAAACCAAATGAAAATTTCAATAACGTGAATGTTCAAAAGCTATTTTATTAAATTTTTATATTAAAGAATGGAACGCAATATTTGTAACCATACATTTAAATTAATATATAATTAATAACATTTTCGTTTGTCAAATTATAATTCATTCCTTGCGTCCTTGTAGGAGGTACAATAATTAATTCCCGACTGAAATCGAAGATCATAATGTGGTAATAGTTTTAGCTGTTAATATAATAAAATATTCGTTTCTATATTTGCCCATTACTTATTTAACTAGTCAACTTTATTTGACAAACTAGCTGATACCCCCGACTTCGCCCGCGTTGCTTACGCACACTTACCTTCTAGCGTATGCCACACACGTATGGGGCGGGGCACTCGAGAACAATGGGGAAGCACTTGCTGTTTCCCTTGAACCCTTGATGTCTCGAAGGCCAAAAAGCTAATGTAAACTCTGTCAAAGTTTGGCATATTAGCATTTTGCGTAAGTTTCCAGCGTACGGCTTATCTCCTGGTCTGATTAAATGGGTAAAGGACTTTCTGAGTGAACGGTCTTTCCGGGTCGTCGTCGATGGCTGCTCATCTGATCCTATGGCGACTAACGCCGGTGTTCCTCAGGGGTCCGTTCTCTACGCAACTCTCTTCCTGCTGCATATTAATGATCTGCTTATGCCCGGTACATATGGGTATGCAGACGATAGCACAGTTGTTGAGAGATACCAACCCAGTTCTCGGGCCAGTCGGGATCAAATCCAGTCCGAAAGAGAAGCTGGTAGAGCGTGTGAATCTTACACTACAGGCAGTCTCCGAATGGGGCGATGCCAATCTTGTGAAGTTCAACGCCTCCAAAACATAAGCATGTCCCTTCACTGCAAAAAAGAGCCAGCTCACGTTGGCTCCTTCTTTCCGAAATGTATCACTGAGATATACCGACTGCCTTCAGTTATTAGGTCATGAAATATCCTCAAATTTGAACTTCGGGCGGCTCATTGAGTCCAAGACCAAAGCAGCTGCAAGGAATCTGGGAGTCCTTGCAAAGATGCGGCGATACTTCACGCCGGGACAGCTGCCTACTTTATATAAAGCGCAAGTCCGGTCGTGCATGGAGTATTGCTGCCATATATGGGCTGGTGCTGCAAAATGCCACCTAGCAGCATTGAACTCAATGGAAAGGCGTGCTAAGAGTCTTATTGGTGACCCGAATTTGGTTAAAACCAATCTTACCAGCCTCGAACACAGACGTAAAGTACTTTTCTACAGGATGCATTTCGGAGAGTGTGCGCAGGAATTGCATAATTTTATTCCTCCCTCTCCCTTCCACCATCGGACAACCAGACGTTCGGCCAGTCTCCACCCTTTCGTTGTTGACTTACCACGCATCCGAACCAAAGGGTTCGCCACGTCGTTCATCATGCGTACAGCAAAGGAGTGGAATAAGTTGCCAGCATCTGTCTTTCTATCCGATTACAGTGTGGGTGTCTTCAAGGCAAGAGTGAATAGGCTTTTGTTAAGTCAGTGCGCTTCACCATCTTAGGCTATATCACCACTTACCATCAGGTGGGATAGTTTATAAGCGCTGGTTTAGTAGAATATTAAAAAAAACATCACTGAAAACGTAGTGCTTATTAAATTTGACAAAAAATTACTTTGCCTACTGTCGCTAGATAAAATAAAATGATGTGTCTTACCTAGTTTGAAGAGCACCTCCCGCCTTTCCTCAATTGCGTGCACTATCCCCGTCACCACTAATCCCAGTACTACTACTCCCAACACCACTACACTAGGAAAGACACACTACAGACGACAATACGACACGTGTTTCGCCTCTACACGAGGCATCCTCAGGTGATATAGACTCTACGGTGGCTAACCGCTAAGTGAGCGGCGAGCCAAACCAACTGCCTTTTATACAGACCGCTGATGCAACCCCTCCCTGCTTAAGGAGCGAGCGACTGCGTCATGCGATAAAACATGCGATCAATCATGGTGATTGACCCCAGAATAAAAGTTATGAGGTGACACACATAAAAAAAAGAAAAAAAAACGTACCGTAGAAATGAGTACCGTCTTCTTTTGGAATTCGTTAGATAATAAGAAATGAATGTATCGTTTATGGTATTTGATTATTTTAATGTTACGTCTTTATTTTTACATTCAAACAACAAATAACAAAAATTATTAACTATTTTGAATTCCAGTGTTAAATGTATAAATATGTTTTATTGCAATTTAAACTTTCCTGTCAACTCGTATGATTCTTTAGAACAATTTAAAAAACCTAAAACAACTACAAATCCATACATTCTAACTTTAATACCTACGTGACTTGGAACAAATTAGGTTAATAAATTTTACATGATACTGCTGAGGAAGGAAGGCAAAGTCCGGTCTAGGTAAAGTTTAAACATGAACGAGACGTGACTTTCTTGAATAGAGTCGCATAACATAATTTGCTTGAATATTGATTCAAATGTCTATGCTTATATCATAGTGATAATCATAGATAATTAAAATCACTGACAGTAAATTCTTAATATCTCGGTATGATCAAGTTTTAGATAAAGCTTTAATTCAATTAATTAACTTTCATTTTATTACATCTGGTGGTATTATTCTTTATAAATGATACTCGTGCATAAATTGTAGAGTAATGTATTTTTTATTACTTAGGCCTTGACTTAAAAGCCCAAATATGAAAACGGAACTCCACATGTGGCTGAACTTACGTTTAATAACGCTGCAAACGCTGGGACGCATGAATTGCCGTCTCTATCCACTTAGCACACCAAGCTTTCTAGAGGCCAGTTTAGCCTTTCCTTCCAAGTAAGTTTTAGCGAAACTAACGGACGGCAATTGATTTTTATAATCACAGATTCAATGTAATGTAATAATAAATTAATAACAACAAAAGGGATTCAATATTCTCAAGTTATATTTCTTCAAATTCTACAAGACGTTAAAGTCCATAACACTCTTGTATATAGCATCCACCAGACGTCTCTCACATTTGACGCTTACGCCGTGGCTGGTGGATACTTTACTTATGGTGTAAGCAGTCGATGGTGGTACCACCATATATCGGAAGCCTATTTATTTTTTGCAGTTATTTGTAACTAGCTATGTCCGCGACCTTGTTCGCATAGATGTAAGTAATTTAATTGTTTTGAAGTTCTATTAATTATATTTTACGGATTACACTACATTTTATACTGAAACAGTAATAGCATAAATATTTTTATACTTATAAGCAGCGATTTTACCGTAAAACCGGTCAAGTGCATGAATGACTTAAACTTTTTCATACGTGGTAGAGCTATGCTGCAGCTATATTAGTAGTATAGTTGAAGCACGAATGGGTCGGCTTGACTGGGGAAGGACCACGCTCTCACGGAATACCAGCGTAATATAGCAGCTTAAAACTTTTGTGTTTCATCCGGTGAGTGTAGAGAACCGGAGACTTTTTTTATTGGAAAAGAGGCATTCCATCTTAGTCCTCACGAGTGACAACGCATCTGCATTTTGATTTGCAAACGATGATAGATGTAGATGTCTATGGGCCACAGCAACCACTTACCATCAGGTGGACTGTGTGCTCGTTTGTCACCCTATACTATAAAAGAAACACCGAGGTTTCAGTTTAATAATTAAAATGTAACTAATTAACGTAGTTGTGCAAATATGAAAAAAAAATCACAATCAACAAAATCAATGAGATTTGTTGTAGAAATCAACAATTACTCTAATTTATAAAAAAAAAAAACATTAGCGATTCGCCCCGGCTCATCAGCAAATCATCCGTGTGATGATTTCTGAATATAGACACAAGCGTCACCAACCGGGTCTAATTTTGAAACTAAACCAGCCAAACTCAAAAACACAAACAATTTCAACGTTTAGGACGTGTTCAGTGACAAACACCGGTCCAGAAGAATTATATATATAGATGCCTGATTGGGTTATGATAATTACTACTTTGGGACTGCCCTACAGAATCCGAAACGGTTGGCTGCCTTATTGATTAGTGTTCTCTATGTTATTTGTCGTCGGACTACATGTCACCTCGTCGGTCATCTTTTACCGGTTTTCCGAGATACATTCACAAAAAACGCAAGATGCGATGATTTATGTGCGCACTTACGGGAGACCAGACTTGAAGAAATTAAGCAGGTACTCTTTCCTGGTCAGCAGTCCTTCGACCGACATGGTATCATAGCCCGGGTCTTTCATTTGAAATAAAATTGTAAACTTGATTACTAAAGATGAGACTTTTGAGATGGTCAAATGTTACATGCTGAGCGTTGAGTGGCAAAAACGAGGGTCATATTATGTTGTATAGTCTGCAGAGGAAAATATAATCCGACAACATTGATGATTGTCCGGTGCTGTTTAACATAGTCACACTAACTTTGAGTCATGAGGAAGAAAATTTCACATCACCGTGCATGAAAACGGCTTACGTCAAAAAATATCCGCGGCGTTTTATCACTGAAACCCAGACCAGTGAGGAAAGATACTCCGTTTATTAACGCCGTGATATTAACGAAGGCGGCCAGATCAATTCTACCTAAAATAATCGGGGGAAGAGCAACTACTACAGACAATACAGGAGTCGTTAATTCTCCGATACTATTTCGATCTATAAACAGCCATGTAAACGTTGAATATTGTCATTTCGTACGAGCCATGTAGGTATTTATCTTTTTTTATAATTATTACTCTCGTCCGACAAATATCTCACCTGATGGTATTATCAGTAATATACAGTATCCTGCAACTGGTAACGAGTTCCGAAATGTAGATGAAAATAATGAAATTATTCAAGCTGCTCTTCTTCAAGAATTAGAAAAAGCAAATATAAATAAAATTGAAGTTACTGCTTGTAATGTCACATAAAGCTCATAACAGCTTTTTGCTTAATGCATATGTACCTAAGTATATACGGTACATATAACAAAAAAAAATTTAAATTTTTTGTCTGTTTGTCGGTCTGTGTGTCTGTTTGTTCCGGCTAATCTCCGAAATGGTTGCACTTTCACCGGTAGATAGCTGATGTTATAAGTAGTAACTTAGGCTACTTTTATTTTTGAAAAATTATTAAGGTTTCGCGCAAAAACAATTAAAACCTATGAAATCTAACGGTAAAAAATACACAACCAGTGAAGAATATAGAAACTGGTTGTGGTTTATCCTTTGTTCGAGTGACAGTATCGGGCATCACACGCCTTCATAAACTATATATTTTATTTTATTTTATTTTATTTATTTGGAAGACTATGAGATATAATAACGAAGATAGTGCTTAATATTTACAGTAAGCCAATTAAGTATTTGCGAGGTAGCCTCCCCAGCCTAATCCTGACCCTAAATCTCTAAATAATGTCTGTTGCTATGTGCCTCAAATAACAGACACATAAGAGAAACGAACAAGGTGGTAGTGGATGATGTTCCCACTGCTAGTCTAAACCAGATTTACCCGTCTTGCGACGGCTAAAGAAGTATTGGCCGCAGCAAGAGGCATTAAGTGTGGCGCTTCTCACAGGCAAATACACAGATTTGCGCAGCTGATCACGTATAATGATTATGGGTGTCTTAGCCACAGTAAGATGGGATCACCAGTTGGAAACAAATTAGAAACGAATCAATTGTAATCTAATTTATTTACAAATCTTAACACTTTATGTACAGACCTTACTCTATGCGCACATATAAACATTTATTTGCAGTTTCTCGTCAATTTTAAAACAGATACCGTTAGCCGTTAATACTTTTAAGGTTAAAAAAAATTAGATATTAGAAAGAACGTGCTTGAAGTAAGCCATGTCGTCATTTGCGAGAGTCATTTCACGCATCAAATCTTTCAGGATGATTATATTAAATAATGCCACAAAACGGTCAAATATAATTATCAAGGGACAGTTAATATCTGAGGGCACGGCAGTGCCCCCGCCAAGTTGAGCAAAAAAGAAGCACGGCCGTACCATCCTTTTCTCGAAGCAGTTCAGGCCATTTTCAAAACCCTATAACGTCGTTGTGAATAAAACAAGAAGCCTGAGTTCGCATAAAAAGACATGACAATGAAGCTCAAGTATTACATATTATATTAAATTAGATTGTTTAGTGCGATTGCCAAGTCAATTTATTTATTTAAAATATAAAAGATTTTTAGTATTGATGTGGTCACTATAAGATGTTATTATGTTAGCTAATTACGTAATAACTTAAGACAGAAGGACCCTTAAGTAGGGACTGAATAAATTAACCGACTTGGTATTACATGGATCTCACAACTTTTTACGGTAGAACTGAGTTGCGAGACTTGGCTTTTTTACAAGTTATGTTTTTGATGGCATAGCCTTTAGCCATGCAAATCTTACCCAACTTTTGGAAAAGTGTGGAAATTTTAAATAACATTTTATATGCCTACATACAGATATGAAATACGATAACGTTTTGAATTCATGTGCAACTACACCGCTATAAACAAGCTAGTAGCGAATATTTTGCACTATTGCTTACATTTAACTTACTTTGGAACCAACAATTTGAGCGAATTTTGACCTTAGTAATTTCACTTTGTATCCTGTGAAACTATTACGTTTTTTATAAAATTGAAGTGACAAATAAATTAACAGTTCATCTAATTGTAAGTGCCTACTGGTGTTCAAGGACTGCTACAATCATATGAAACTGGCGTTTTGTACGGGAGGAATATAAAGTCAATTGTTTTTGTAAAATATATTTAATTAATCAAAGTATGCACCGTTGTTATCTATGCACTTGTTTCATCTCATAGGTTCATTAATCCCTTTACTAAAAAAAAAACCATGGGGGCGAGAATCAATAAACTCTTTCGAGGCGGTTGGACTGCCGCATCGGTGTTGAATTTTTTTCCTTGTTAGAAGTTGTCCAAATTCCGGAAAAAATGGTAATCTGTTGGAGCAAGAACCGGGGAGTATGGTGAATGTCGCAGACATCTCTAGCTTATCTAACTTAGTGGTTGTTTGTTGTGCAGTGTGTGGTCTTGCGTTGTCGTGAAGCAGCAGTGGCCTAGAGCGATTGACCAATCTTGGTTGTTTACCAACTAGTTCATACTTCATGGTTTGCAGTTGCTGACAATAGATATCTACCGTAATCGTTTGGCTAGATTTTAGAAAGCTGTAGTGAACGACACCGGCGCTAGTCCACCAGACACTCACAAGTAACTTTTTCTGAGTCGATTTTTGTTTAGGGCAGGATTTGGCTGGGTCTGCGGGGTCAACGTCAACCATTGCAACGAGCGCTTCCGTACTAATTATCGTACAGTATCTACTTTTCATCACAAGTAATGATTCGATTTAGAAATCCCTTTATTATTGTGTCGGTTGAGCAAAGTAACATAGCAATCGACGCGTATTTGCAAGTTCGATTCACTCAATTCATAAGGTACCCATCGTTCAAGATTTTTTTCTTTCCCGATTTGCTTCAAGTGGATTAATAAAGTTTAAAGTTAAGTGATACTTAGCCCGAAGCCTGCAGCTATCTCTGAAGTGCTTTGTAATGGATCCGCTTTCACAGTAGCCTTTAATTCTTTATTTTCCACTTTGATCTTCGGCCGTCCACGGGGTTGGTTCTGAAGGTCGAAATTTCCAGAAAGAAAACGTTGAAACCAAAAACGTACCGTGCTTTCTTTTGTGACACCAGCGCTGTACACATGATTAATCCTTCGAGCTGTTTCTGCAGCACTGCTGCCATAGTAGAACTCGTACTCGTAAATAAAGCGATATTTCATGTTTTCCATTGTGCGGTATAGCATAATATATCATAAGCGACACCAAAGAAAAAAATAATGAGAAAAAACAAATGAATGACTGTTTTCAAAACTCTAATGTATCAGCTAAATAAATTTATAAATTTGAATTTGGAATTCTTAACCAAAGAGGAGATATTTTAGATCAAATTGGTCAGTACGAAAAAACGCTAATTTCATATGAAAGGACCTAATATAAATAGATACGTCGCCACCTCTAAGGACTAAGATGAAATGTCTGACAGTCTGTAATCATACTGGCTCTCTATCCATCCCGACCGGAACAAAGCGGAATAGGCACTACAATTCGTTGGCAGAAATACGTAAGAGGATCCACCCTCTCCATAATTAATTGCCTCACTGTTGTTATTAAGAATTATTTATCTTAGAATAATTATTTCGTTTCTCGGATATTGTCAATATTCTCATTAATTGTATAGAACATGACAATATAAATGCTATTACTATCGTAATTACCAAGTAATTACATTTTTATTAACATGACATTCGTCTTAAGCAATACAATACAGTCATATAAAAGACCTATCGTAATATTAAGACATCATGAGCGAATAAGTGTGATATTTTTTTATATTTTAGCTTCACATTATGAGTTTCTCAATTTCTAACAATATAGACGATATTAAATTATGTTTTATTATATTATATTTAAATGTTAATTAGCTCACTTGTACTTAAGGTCTTAATATAAATTAAAAATGGTACTTACCACTTCGTAAACTTTTACCAACGTTGCAATATAATATTAAAGAGGTATAAATGAACAAAATAAATTAATTTAACTAAAACTATTAAACACGGTACTTTAATAAGGTATCCAATATAAAGTTAAAGATATTTCATATACTTTGAAGATTGTATTTAAAAAAAATCTCTTAATTATTTAAATATTCATTTATTGCATAAAAACAATTTTCAACTATATTATTTACTTAGAAGTAAATAATAATAATAATTAAAGTGTTGGTAAAATGTTTGGAAACTATAAATAATATTTAGAGTTAATAAATAAATTTACATACTTTGATTATATATTCCAAATCCAGGTAGTTTTATGTAGGATTTTAGAGGTTAAAAAATTAAAGTACTTCTGTGCGGTTGTAAAATTCAAAACCAACTTCTGATTATTAAAGCAGTAACTAACCGGCTAGTTGTGAGCGATAAAAGTAACCACAAAATATAGAATGTGTAATAAAAACCCTGTGGGTCCCCTCACGTGCTTTATCGAAACCAGTATTCAAACGTATTGAAATAATTTTATTTCATAAACTTGACCATAAAACGAATTCAATTCAATTGAAATACATTTTTATTTGAAAATTGTACGTGGTTTTATAACCTGTAACTAACACACGCATCGGTAAAGCAGGGTCTTTGGCAATTGGCAAAAATACTCTTACTCTACGGCCAATGCAATGGTTACCAGTTACCAGGCTCTGATTATCATCAGCACGATAATGTTTCAGCATTCTGATCTTTGCGATTGATCCATCTTCTCCTCGCTTCACTCGGATTCACATATAACATGTGTAAGCATAGAAATAATCTCATTAATAGACTCCAGTCATAAATCCCCCGCGTTAATGACTCTTGTTGCTGATAAATTAGTAGAGCCAAATAAATATGGTAATGATATGTGATACGTAAACCCGAAAATGATGATTATAAAATGACTTTCCATCTCAGTAGGCATATTTGGAGGATAGAATACTACGAACAACTTGCCTGAAGATAGTCCAATTTTACGTGACAAAATTAGAAATAACAGATGAAGTCGTTAATATCCAAGGAAAATGTTAGTAATAATTCTTTGAAATAAGTTCAATATGAACTCATTTAGTACCCGTCATCCCATTTTGTGGACACAGTTAAGTACCCAAACAGGCCGAGTTATAAATACAATCGATCGGAGTTAAATTTAAAGTATAAATATAGAATCAGGTTAGATTTTCAACAGTATTTAACCTTGAACCATGCGGTATTTCACTTTGAAGAAATCTTTTTTGGTCGATTTTATTTGGATATTCCAATATGTTTGTAGACCAATATAGACTATAATACATAATTTTTTGATAAAACATTTGTAAAACATGAGCACACAATTAACGTGAAGGTAAGTGGATGCTGTGACCCAAAAGTTTCTAAATCTATCCTCGATTAACAAATCATCATCATCTTGCAAACCACACTTATCACACTATTTCTCACCCTGTCATTCAGATTCAGCCCTAGCATACTCCTTAAGGACCGCATTTCTACAGCATTTATTCTACTCTCATGCTTCTTCGGCCAGACCCAACTTTCACTACCATACATTAAAGTAGATACTAACACATCATTATGAATTGCCATACGTGCCTTATTTGACACATTCTGACTCCTCATAATAGCGTGTTCACTCTATTTCCTGCGTTCACTCGTCGTTCTATATCCTTATTATATCTACCATCCCTGCTAAATAAACATCCCAAATATACAAACTCATCCACTTGCTCAATCAACTCCCCTTCTATTCTTATTTCACATAAAGTTTTACTTTCTTCTCTTTTAAAAACCATCACTTTCGTCTTACTTGCGTTCACTTTCATACCCCTTTCTTTCAATGACCAATTCACTAAAGTGACCATCATTTGCAACTCGGCCGCCGACGATGCAAATATGACTTGATCATCGGCGTACAAAAGGCATTTGACGGTTGACTCACCCATTCTCAACCCACATTCTTCATCTTTCAAAGTTTGCAAACAACTGTCCATAAATAGGTTAAACAGCCACGGGGAAGTCACACATCCCTGTCTGACACCTTTATGAATGCCAAACCAGTTCGAGTAGACCCCGTTGATCCTGACACAAGCACTAGAGTCCCCATAAAGATACTCGTACCTTAATGCCTGTATCAAGCCAGTGAGTGTGCCCAAATGAGTTCAGTGTTTGCCATAACACATTCCTGTCCACTCTGTCATAAGCCTTTTCCAAGTCTATGAATGCACAAAAAACTTTCTGGTTTTTGGCCAAAAACTTCTCCGCTATCATACGCACGGAAAAGTCTTGATCCGTACACTCCATCCCCTTTCTAAATCCAGCTTGCAGATCCCAAATTTTTCAATCAGTTTCTTCCATAACTCTTTCGATTAACACCTTTGCATACAGTTTACCCACAATGCTAAGCAAGCTGATACCACGGTAGTTTTTACAGTCCTGCTGCGACCCCTTTCCCTTATATATTGGGACTATAACGGCTTTGCACCAGTTTTCCGGTACCCGCTTCAGTTCCCAACATAAATTAAACAAGGTGCACAGTTGGCCTGCAACCACACACTCTCCAGCCCTTAACATTTCGAGTGATATTCTATCATATCCGGCTGCTTTACCTGCTTTCATGGTTTTCATTGCTTTCATTATTTCATCGACACTTATCTCCCTACCTCTCTCCACTTCTTCCGGAATTTCTATTTCACTTACTTCAGACGACTCTTCACACTTAAACACGCTTTCAAAGTATTCCTTCCATCTCTTTAAATTCGAAACTTCATCATTCAGCATGCAGCCATTCTCGTCTCGTATAGCATTCATTCTAGGCTGTTTGTAATTTCCCCTGGCAGTTCATACGAGCTTCCAGAACATTTTAATATTTGCCTGGAAGTTATCAGATATCCTTTTATCATTCTTATCTATCCTTTCTCGCTTTTTCCTTTCAACAACTTCTTTTACTCTCTTATTTATACGTCTAAAGTTTGCCTTTTTTCTTTCAATCTCATTATTCATACCGCCAGAATTACGAGCTTTAGTTGCCAGTAAATTTAGCCATGCTCCCTTCTTTGCTTCAACTTCCATCCGTACCTCATCATCCCACCACAATGTATTACTTTTCCTTTCATTCGTTCTCTTACTTACACCACATACTTCGGTGGCTGCATCCACCAAAACTTTCTTAATATTATTCCATCCATTCTTCAAGTCTAAATCATTCATACATAATTCATTCAACCCACTTATATTTTCCCTCAGTCTGCATTTATACTTCTCTATCACACCTTCATCTTGTAACCTCTCAATTCTTATACGCTGTAACACAGTGATAGACACAGATGTCCGATGCCGCCAACGTCTGAATAGACCATTAATTCGGCATAAGACCAAGTAATGATCCGTCCCTACGTTGGACCCACGGTAAACCCTTGTATCTACCACTGCGCTCCTCATTCTTTCATCCACAATTATGAAATCTATCATGCTTCTATAATCCCCTCTTTCCCATGTATACATGTGAATCCTCTTATGGCGAAAGAAAGTGTTCGTCACAAAAATATTATTTTCCACACATACGGTGAGGAGGTCTTTACCATTCTCATTTATTCTTTCATCGCCAAACGTTCCTAATATCCCTTTATAACCAGACCTCTTCAACCAGACCATCCTTCATAACCAACCCTTCCATTAAAATCTCCTAACAAAGTAATATTTTCATTTTCCTTAGATTTCATCAACACCAGCCTTACCATGTTCCAAAACTGCTCTCGGATATAAGTGGGCTTAGACATATCTGGGGCGTACACCCCTAGCATAAACAACTTCTTTAAGCCCACTTTCATTCGTATCCACAGCAGCCTTGGGCTTACACATTCACACACTCTCACACATTGACCCATTCTTTCTTAAAGGATGACACCCACTCCCTGGTATGCCCGCTCGGTCTTGTCTACTCCAGACCAGTAAGCGATATACATGCCATGTGCAGTGACATCTCTTTCCTTTCGTTTCGTCTCGTTTACACATAACACATCTATTCCTCTATCATTCATCATCTTATCTTTATACATCATCCATCTTATCATTCATTGCTCCACATACATTCAGCGTAGCCAGACGAGCCTCCGCAATCCACTTTTCGCCCCTCCGGGAGACAGGACGTGACAGGTGGCGAACCTCGTCGCCGGTTTTTCTCCC
The DNA here is from genome assembly GCA_963668995.1 of Parnassius mnemosyne. Classification (NCBI taxonomy): domain Eukaryota; kingdom Metazoa; phylum Arthropoda; class Insecta; order Lepidoptera; family Papilionidae; genus Parnassius; species Parnassius mnemosyne. The sequence goes on from CAVLGL010000001.1 coordinate 24,597,449, forward strand.
GGAGATTCTTCGCACCTCTGCTCCATTAAAGGGGCACCGGGAACTCGGGGCCATTTCTTTTTCTTCTTGGCTCATGGTGCGACTTTACTTTTTATATAAACAAATAAATTACTCCGCCTACGCGGATTCCAGATGAGGATTGCATTTTAGTCTTTTGCCAAGGCTGTCTCCAAGGGGACTACTGTCAGCCATCTCTTCACTCACTAGCCCATGGCGCAAAAGAGAAAGCCGATCTGTTAGGCTCTCTCTTTGCATTTAACTCGACTCTCGATGACGGGGAGAACACACACCGACCATCCTGCGGTGTGAGTGCTCCATGGGGTTTACACAACGCTCGGTTCACAATGTATGAGCCTGATGGAGTTCCTCCCATTGTGTTTAAGATGTGTGCTCCGGAGTTGGAATCGGTTTTAACGTCTTTTCCGGTACTATTACTCTCAAGGCATAGTCCCGAATTCATTGAAGACGGCTTTGGTTCACCAGATCCCTAAAAATGGCGACCACTCAGAACCGTCCAACTACAGGAACATAGCCGTCGCCTTCTTGTTCTCCAAAATAAGGAAATCATGGAATTATTATAAAATGTCAGCTCATGAGGAACCCTGAGGATCACTAGCTGATTAGTGACCGCCAATACGGTTTTCGTTACGGTTGATCACTTGATGATCTTCTGGTCTACCTAACTCATAGATGGGTGGAGGCAGTGGAGTCCAAGGGGAGGCCTTGGCATTGGAGATAAGGTTAGACATAATGAAGGCCTTCGATCGAATTTGGCACAAAGCGCTTTTTTCGAAGCTCCATTCTTATGGGCTCTCCGAGAAATTATGCAATTGGATCACCAGTTTTCTTGCTGATCGGAGCATCAAGGTCGTAGTAGACGGTGTATGCTCCGATCACAAGCCTATTAACGCTTATGTTCCACATGGCTGCGTGCTATCACCAATGCTGTTTCTCGTGCACATCAATGATATGCGGAAGAAACAGCATTGGTGATAGACGACGTCTTGCGAAAATGTCGTTTGCTAAACAAAGTGTCAGATTAGTTCAATCACCAGTAAACACAAGTCAAGAAACGCCCTATACGAAAGTTTTTCGACCAAATTGGTGTTATATAGAAGATGATCCAAATTGCAAGAAGCCTTAACCGACGAGTATGTATGCAAAGGTATATGGATGTGAGAAAAGCAAAAGAGGTGTATCAGGATCGTGGGAAACGAAGTCCGTAGTTTCTGCTTATCTTTGTGGGTAACAGGTTTAAGAGTGTTATGTTTTGTAGGTTATTATATATGTATATAGAATACAAAGGAATATAAAGGAGAACACCTTTATATAACTTTGTATAAGAGCAAGACAGTTCGATACTCTCAGTGGACACAAAACAAGAAGTGATATCATAGAACATCATAGCAGAATTCAAAGATGGCTTTACTAGGTTGCTGTGCAATAAGCCAATTTCTCGTTGCTCTGAATTTTGGTGGCGCCTCCAATTAGCATTGAAGAAGATTTAACCATACGCTTTTCGATAATACAGATTTAGCTATATAATCGGCTTGCTCAGTCTTATATGTTCATACGTAAATGGTATTCACCGCAATCTCAGGTTCAATCACCTAATAACACATTCATCGGCGTTTTTTAAGATCATCTTTTTTTCTTTTAAGGGCGTCATTGTAGAAGCGTGCTCGTCGCGGCCCCTGCCAGCCCTTTTTAGTGTATATCGCAGACCAAACGGAAGGGCAGTGGTACTGAAGAGCTCCCTGGCGGGACGTTAGCTCTATGGTCAGGAGTCCCGGAGAGCGAGAGCGGGAGTGCTGCTGTCGTCTCGGTTGGTCGATGTTATGACTGAACATAAGGTTGTGAACTCAAGACTTCTCTGGGTTCGCTTTAAATTGGGACTGAGGAAGTTATTCCTTTTGGCTGTTTATGCGCCGGTAGCTTCGTCGTCCAGGGCTGAGCTAGAGGAGTTTTGGGAGAATGTAAGAGAAGTTCTAGATTTGGTTAGGGGAAACGAAAGAATTGTTGTATGTGGTAATTTGAATGGATGGGTTGGTACCGCTCGACCAGGGTACGAGTCGGTGCTTGGATAACTTAGCGATAAAAGGGTTAATGATGCTGGCAAGCTTATACTATGCTCATACTGGCTATGTGACAAACACTATGTTTAATCACAAGAAAATCCATATGTATACTAGAGAAAGAAAGAATGAGAGAAGTATGTTCCTGGTGGATGACCGACTGCGAAAACAGGTGATGGATACGCGAGTGTTCAGGGGTGCTGACCTGGGAACACATCACTATCTAGTGATTACTAGATTTATGGGTCTGTTCGCGGGTTGGTGCTACCGGACGGCAGTGACAGAACCACAGTCAGTCTGTCGCATCCAAAGCTGGAAGCTTCAGAAAGCGGATACTAGGTACAAATATCATGCGAGGGTAGCCGAAAAGCTTGACACCATCGATGGCAGAAAAGAATGTGTGGAAAGAACATGGCAGAACCTTAGGGATGGAATGGTAAGTGCAGCGGAAGAAGTGTGTGGAACGATAAAAAGAGGTAGTAGTAAAAGAAGAGATGCATGGTGGAATGGTGAAGTGAAAGAAGCGATGGAGCAAATTTTATAGAGAAATGTATGCGTGTGATGATCTTAGTGAGGGATCCGGGGGTGATGCCGTGACTGGTACGCCAGACCCGGACCTCAATGATACTGAGGTCATCAGTATGAAAGAGATTAAACGTGCGATTCGAAGTTTGAAATATGGTAAGGCTGCGGGACTAGACAGAGTTACTGCTGAAATGGTCAAGTATGGTGGGCCTCGCATCTGGGAGAGCTTTCATCTGCTGTGCAATTTGTGCTGGCGGACGGGGGATGTCACGGATGATTGGCGATCCGCTATCATTTTGCCATTATATAAAGGTAAAGGTTCAAATTTTGACTGCGGGTGCTATTGGGCGTTCAGCTTGTCCAGTTTAGCAAGTAAAGTTTACTCGAAGGTTTTGACTCGTAGGATGTAAGAGAAATCGGAAAGATTTCTATGGGAGGCACAATGCGGATTTAGACCTGGAAGAGGATGCACAAATCAAATGTTTTCTCTCCGCATGATCACTTAGAAGCTTCTGGCTGCTAACCAGAAGATTTTCTGTGCTTTTGTGGATCTTGAGAAAGCATTTGATAAGGTTGTAAGGAAGAAAATGTGGGAACTGATGCCGGGGTATGATGTGGATGGTCGATTGCTAAGGGCTGTGCAGTCACTTTACTGTGACTGTAAAGCCTGTGTGCGGGTAGGGCATGACCTGTCACCCATGTTTAGCGTCCAAACGGGCGTAAAACAGGGTTGTGTCATGTCTTCCTGGCTGTTCATACTGTATCTCGACAGCTGTTTACAGAAGCTGAAAGATAGCTGTTTGGATATGAAATAGGGTGACATTAAAGTAAATTGTCAGCTGTATGCTGATAATGCAGTGCTTATTGCACCATCAGAGGCAGAACTGCAGGCATTAGTCACGTGTATGAAAGAGGAATGTGAAATTAAAGGTCTCCATTTGAATGCTAATAAAACTTAGGTTCTGGTATTTGAATGGGACGAAGAGAGAACGAAGTGTGAAATATGGGTAAATCAGGAATGTCTAGAACAGATAAATGAAATAGTATACTTGGGGAGTGCTTTCAGCCGGGATGGAAGATGTGATTTAGATGTGGACAAGCGTGTCGCTGCCAGGAACAAAGTCAATGGTGCCCTGACTGCGTTAGCCAAAAGGCAAGGCGTAGTGAAGAGTGCACGCCTTGCCATACATAACGCAGTATTGGTACCGACTTTGTTATATGGCAGCGAAACCTAGGTATGCCAGAAGAAGCATAAAAGTAAGTTGAATGCAGTGGAGATGCGATCTCTTCGTAAAATGTGCGGCGTTACCATGGCCGACCGAAAGCGAAACGAAGAGATTCGCAATATGGCAGGTTTGAAAGATGACCTTATCACAAAATTTGATAAGGGCATACTTCGACGGTTTGGGCACGTTGAGTGAATGAGTGAAGACCGAATGGTGAAGAAAATACATAGCGCGAAAGTAAATATTAAAAGGTGTCGAGGTAGACCGAGACTAACTTTCGAAGACCATGTGAGCAAATTGCTCGAAGAGGGGAGGATCTTGGATACCTAGACAAGCATGTATGAAGAAGATAATGAATCTGAAAGAAGCGAAAGAGGTATGTAAGGATCGTGACACTTGGTGATCTGTTCTCTCTGGCTACCCCGTCAAGGATTGTGCGTGAAGATAAGTAAGTAAGTAACTTTTTTTAGAATAAAAATTTTATGAATAACTTTTTTAATCTATGCAAACAATTTCTCACTGCGAGCTTTGAACCGGAAATTGATTTTTTTACAGAATTAGTGTTCCTAACGCGCACACAGTATACCTCACAGTAAGTGAGTAATTCGGGCTATAGATGTCTAAGACGGAATTCCTTGTTTCTAGTAAAAAGGGTCTCCAGTTCTCAACACTTAACATAAGAAACATAGTAGCAACATAATACTATTTCACGATGATATTCTATTAAAGCGTGGCCCTACCCCAATCGAGCAGACCCATTCTCGCTACAACCACAATATACTCGTAGTTGCAGAATAACTCTACCATGCATAAAATGCTTTTCCACTGCGCTATCGAGGCTTAGTATTAACCCTTCTTGAACTTCAACTATTTTATCACTAAAGGGTAAGTAAAAAAAACGATAACTTTCATTTTATTTATGATATTTATTTATTGATAAAAGGAAAACTATAATATTGATTGTTTTTTACAAAATTTACAGATTTTTTTTTTCACCTATAAAATTTACTACACATTTTGAAAGAAACAAGTTAGTTTTATCATTTTTTAATATTAGACGGACAAACGAGCAAGAGTTTACCTAATGCTTAATCACTTCCTAAGATGTTAGCCACTCTGAGGACTAAAGTTACCTACATGCCTGGCAGGACTAAGTTTAAACGCATGTAACTTTATTGCTTTTCTACCTTCTTCTATTTAGGCACTTTTACATTTCAAACTGGAATACAACACAAATAGCGATGGCAATACTTCTGGTAGGTATAGTAGGTAGTTGGTAGAAATAGGTATGAAGGTTATATTCACTCATACGTACTAGGCGAAATAACAGCTTTACCACCTAGTGATTATTGATTATGTCTGATGTTGTTGCAAAAATTATTATTTTTAGAAAATCTATTTTCCATGACTAACATCTGAAATGAATGAAGACCCCACGAAATGATTGTCTCTACATCAAATGCAACAAATATGTAGTCATCCCTCAAAGATACATAATTTGGCCACTTACTCACTTCATATGCCTCTTATGCCGCCTCGGCTCTAAACGAGATACTCCGAAAGTTATAGGTTGCAAAAGTATCTATGCACTTAACATCCCACACTAGGTCTTCATCACTCTCCTAAGGGACCAAAGTCATACCGCCGGGTCTCCTAGAAGAAATTGTATAAAAAAGTTTTTACTACCTGATAATCTTCTAATAAACTACCCCACATTGCTGTGGTCTAATGCTCTAATTTAAATATGCAAAAAGATCTAAATTAAAAGCTTTACATGTTTAGCGAGGTCTGGAGGGTTTGTGTTTCACACCAACAACTTTCATGATTTGAGCTGCTGTAGAGAACTTATTGACGAAAAAACCGAATAAATAACTTTGTTCTGACCTGAAATTTAAACCGAGGACCGCATAGTAAGCAACACAACGTAAAAATAAAAATATAAACAAGGTAGTACAAAATAATAAAGAATAAAGAACAATCTAAATTTCCACTCCATTTTTTGCCCCTTTTCACTTATTATTTCTCAAGATTTATAACTTGACAACATTTTTTATCATTTGCGTAGTCGTTGTAAGTTTTTCTTTTCACAATATGCAAAAACATTATTGACTAAAATAAAAAACATATTAATTTTTATTTTATATGGAATTGAACATAACAGTGTGGTGTTCAGTGATAGTGGATGAACGCACAAACATTTGTTCGTAACTCATCCGCTTCGAGACACTGATACCGTGACTTTTTAGAAGCTTTACCCTTCATCCCTCCATTATATGTATTTCTAATGTATTGTGGAGTAATCTACAAACACAAAAAGCACCTGAACAAACACCAGATTCGGACCAATTTTTCGTAAGTTATGCAAAACATACTTCATGCGGAAATAGATCCCCCAATCCGCAGCCTATTACCAACCAAAATTAAATAAACCTCCTAGTTAAGAAAAATAATGTCAGACATAGTCTTTTTTTCATGTATTTTACTTATACGTAGTAGTCTTGTACCGGCGTTTCATCTCGCCGTCTCAAAACAAAAACATTTCAAGGAAATATGCAAGACCTTATTTTACGATACTTTTTAGTTTCAATTGCCATAGATCATATAAGTCGCTTAGAACGTTTATAACATGACACCATGTGACCGTTACTCGTTAATCTTAAAATAAGGTGTAAACTTCTGAATCACGGTTCATTAGTTTTCTACCTACTTACTACTTTTTTCTTGTTGTTATATAATGTGGTACACGAAAAAAAATTTGGGATTTTACATGTTGTTCTTTAACACATAGGAACAATACAATATTTGTTTAACTTCTGCCATAGGGTAGTGAACAAAATACGAATCGAACGGCGCAAGCGACTACACAACAACATATTTGTACGTAGTCGGCGAATACGTGCTGCGCCGTCTTGGTCAAATCATGTCACACGATAAAGCGCCGCGTGTAACAAAGTTATTCTTGCAAGCGCAACTTCAAACTCCTATAACTTTTTCATTTCTAGAGATATTTTATTGATTCTTTCACGTGTTTGTTTTATTTTACTCAAATTTTTATAATTTATTTATAAAAAATGAAATTCTTCATTGTTTTTATTAAGAGCTATCACATCGTTCATTTCATTTTAATTAAATTGCTCGACAATGCTAAGTGGTGCAGAATTTCTATGTCATTTAGAGCAAGCACGTTCCATGAAAGATTTCCTGTCAAACATCTATTAAACCATAGTTTGCTGTCTTTCTATCATGGTGTTCACTTCCATTTTATGAGTATGTTTCTATTTTGCACTGGCAATTTACTCGCAAGACACGGAAAACATAATGCTTGATATGGTTTGGAAGTTTAAAACGTGTAATTTAGAATGTTTTGTTTTTAGGTGTAATACAAAAAAAAAAACTAACACCATTGATTAATGTAATACAACTTTTGTAGCCCAAGCTTACAATTTATGTCAACGTTTATAGATATTTGCCGTTATACCAGAAACTATACACTACACTAATACCGTTATCAAAACTTTCAGTGGGCGTATTAAGATTCATCACATGAAGACTCAATTTTACTGTCTGTAAGTCTGAAATTACTTACATTTTGCCTAACTACTACACTAATCCAACGTATCCTACGAACTAACAAATCATATACATGCATATGATTTGTTAAGTAAACATTGAATAAATATAATTTTACAAAGTTTATCGCACATATATAAATATTATATTATATTATATATGTATAAAATTCTTTTGTGTGTGCATAACAGCTTACAATCATGTATGTTACACAATTAACCACACAAAACAAATTACAAATATCTTGGTAGCGATCACCAGGGATTATTATCAGAAGACACAAGTTTGCGCGTTTAGCGCTAAAAAGAACCCCTTTGTCGTATCTCCTCAGTTTCAAGGCACTCCCCTTCTTGCCTCAGCCAGTATCGGTATCCTCGGAGTCGACATATCGAGTGACGTGCAGTTTCGTGGTCACTTGGAAGGGAAGGCCAAATTGGCCTCTAAAAAGCTTGGCGTGCTCAGCAGAGCGGGACAGTATTTCATGCCGGCACACCGCCTGCTACTTTACAAGGCGCAAGTTCGGCCTCACATGGAATACTGTTCCCATCTCTGGGCAGGGGCTCCCCAGTGCCAGCTCCTTCCACTTGACCGCATCCAACGCAGAGCGGCTCGAATTGTCGACGACCGAGCCCTTTCCGATCGGCTCGATTCATTGGCACTGCGAAGAGATGTTGCATCCCTTTGCATTTTCTTTCGCATCTACCATGGGGAGTGCTCTGAGGAATTGTTCGGATTTCAATATCAGCCGCCAAATTTCACGAACGCACATCGCGGCAGAACTCCCGATACCATCCATATCATCTGGATGATTGGCGGTCCACCACTGTGCGATTTAGAAGATGTTTTCTTCCTCACAGGACCTCCTTGTGGAATCGATTACCATCAGCGATTTTTCCGGACCGATACGACTTAGGGACCTTCAAGAAAAGAGCGTACTCCTTTTTAAAAGGCCGGCAACGCATCTGCGATTCCCCTGGTGTTGCAGTTGTTCATGGGCGGCGGTAGTCACTTACCATCAGGTGAGCCGCATGCTCGTTTGCCCCCTCTCCTACAAAAAAAAAATCATCCCTAACTTCCTTAATATTATAATAACCCTTTTTATAGAAACTTTGTTTAATAAAGTTTTTGAACTTTGAGCAGGTCAAATTATATATATTTTCTGGTATTTTGTAATAAAAGTGTATACATCGCCCCAAAAATGAATTACTGACTCGGTGTAGTCGAGAAACTGGTACTATTAGCTTGTGTCTGTCTGTTCCTAGTTTTTACAGAATGAATATCACTTATTTTTGTATAACTACTTCTATTTTTGTGTACGTACATTACATTTAACGTATTAAATGTATTGATAGGCCAAAGTTAATATATTACTTTCCTTAAATTTTTGTCGGAGCGACTCTATAGGTTTTAAATCATAGATTGCTCTTATGGCCCTCTTTTGTACACAAATATAATTTCAGTGTCAGTGGCGTGTCTCCATAGCCAAATACCATACGAAATTATTCTATGGAAATAGCTAAAGTAAACAAGTCTAGCTGTTTCCACACTGATAAAATTTATAATTTTTTTACAGCATATGCTGCAGAACTACCTCTGCTTGCTAATTTTGATATATGAGGGCTCATTGAAACTTTGTGTCTAGTGTTATTCCAAGAAAAATCGTGTTATCAACAAGACTCAGTTCCTCCCCATTTAAAATTACATTTTATAAGGATAACAAGACAGTGATAAAATTAAAATGTTTGTACAACTGACTTCAATATAAACTATTAAGGATAAATCATCCACTAACAACACACTTTGGAAAATTCAACCTCTAAGAGCGTAAATTGGGGTGTTACAGTTTGTAGGAAACTTATTTTACGGGGCGATTAATAACGGGGCGACAAACATTCAACGTTGCAGGCTTCGATCTTAGTTAGCGTTGAGTGTTTTTCTCATGGACATTTATTTGCTCGTATTGTATAAGGAAAACATTTTATTTTACGGACTCTACGCCGCAAATACACGGCTTAAAAAACGAATGTATTTTTATTTTTTATTTTAGATTACTTCAATTTTTATACAGAGTTTTCATTTAGAAATGGTACACATAAAAATTAATTACATGCTGCACCTATTAGATGCCAAAGGTTATATTATTAAATTATTTCATTTCGTTCAAAATAATTTTATGTGCTCAAAGCAAGTGTGCTTTTGAATATTTAAAGCGTTTTTACCGCCCTTAAAAAGCGAGGTAAGGCGAATTTAAATTAATAAAAATAATTGCTTTCAATTTAAGCTGTTTATGAGAGCGCTAGTAGGGTTATAGTGCTTAAGTGTTTCGTTTGTGGTTATTTAAAGAAAACTGTAGTAGATTTTTAATCCAAATGGTCGTCGATACATCTAATACATATATTCGCCAAATTTTAATGTATTTTGTATAATATGTAAGTGAAAAATTTCCCGTTACTGATGAGGATATAAAAAAGTCAATTTCTTCCATCAAGTCCGCCGCAGTAGGCTCTGATGATGTGAGCAGAATCATGATCAATCTCATCCTCGATTATGTCTTACCAGTACTTACCCACATAGTAAATTTTTCATTAAATACTGGGGTTTTTCCTTCACTATGGCGAAATGCTTTTGTTCTCCCACTTCCAAAAATAAATAATCCTAGTTCTGTTTCTCACTTCCGTCCTATCTCTATTCTTCCTTTTTTATCAAAAGTACTTGAAGCTGTTGCTCACAGACAAATTTCTGACTACGTCTTTAAAAATAACTTTTTAAGTAGCTATCAATCAGGTTTCAGGCCAGGACATAGTACAACAACAGCCCTGCTTAAAGTTACGGAAGATTTGCGTATAGGTATGGAGGAGTCAAAATTAACTGTGTTAGTCTTAATAGATTTCTCAAACGCTTTTAATGCTGTTGATCATGACATCCTTCTTACAATACTTTCTCACATTGGTTTCTCCTCATCAGCGCGGGAATGGTTCGCATCCTATCTTCAGGGACGTCAGCAGGCTGTTCGCGTGGGTCCAGTTATTTCTGACTGGTGCACGCTGGTTGCTGGCGTTCCTCAAGGCGGAATTCTCTCACCTCTTTTGTTTTCAATTTTTATAAATCTAATTACATCTCACATTCGCTGCACGTACCATCTCTATGCCGATGACTTACAAATATATGCTCAGTCTGATGTTAACGATATCGAAGATGCGATCACTGAGCTAAACTCTGACCTCACTCGTATCTCTGATTGGTCTAGCAAATTCGGTATTACTGTTAACCCTACCAAGTGCCAGGCAATTATAGTTGGAAGTAGCCGTCGCTTATCTGCATTGGATTTTAATTCACTGCCACCTGTAAATTTTAATAATGCTGTCATACCTTATTCAGCTACTGTGAAAAATCTAGGACTTATCATTGACAGCAGTCTAAGTTGGCGGCCGCAAGTCACGGAAGTAAGCAAAAAAGTTATCAACACCTTGCGTTGTCTGTATCGACTCAAGAATTTTCTTCCAGTGAGAACAAAGATAATGTTGGTTCAAACGCTCGTATTACCAATACTAGATTATGCAGATGTATGCTATGCTGATGCCTCTCAAGAACTTCTTAACAAACTGGATCGTCTTCTCAATAATTGTATTCGCTTTATCTTTGGCTTACGTAAATTCGATCACGTTTCTTCATTCCGTTCTCAGCTCAAATGGCTGCCTCTTCCACTTCGTAGATCTTTTAGAATCCTTTCTATGCTATTCTCTATTTTACACGATCCGTCTGTCCCTGCATATCTGAAATGCAAATTTCAGTATCAGGACGATTCTCACAACCGATGTCTCCGTTCCGCGGAAAATCTAACTCTTCATGTTCCTTTCTGTCGCACGGGCTTCTCTTACAATTCTTTCACTTCAAATGCAGTAAGACTCTGGAACATGTTACCCAGAAATATAAAAGAAGCAAAAACTAAACCTATCTTAAACGTTTGCTCTGGGAATATTACTTAACGAAGCAGCAGTAGTTTCGGATAATAATAAAAAATTTAAAGAACCTCGGAAACTGTTATATTCTCAAATATGTATAATATAAACATATCATATTTATTTACTGTGTATGTATTTATTGTGGGTATTTGTGTACAAGTATAAAATACTATTGTATGCATGTAAGTAGTAATGTAAATGTATATGTATGTGTATTGTATTTATTATCATTATATTATAATCTTGTATTTTTTTTTTCCTTAAACCTTTAATTTTTTTAATTTAATTTTTTAATTATGAGTTTTGCACCCATCACTAGATTCTCTGCACAAACCAAAGGTAGACTGGTAGAGAATGCCTTTAGGCATTAAGTCCGCCGTTTTGTACATTTCTTGTATGTGTGCAAATAAAGCTTAAATAAATAAATAAAATAAAAATGAGCTTACTGACGCCTATAAACAATTCAAACAAAAAAACAAAGATTTACCCTCACCCGTGATGATAAAATAAAATAACTTCCAGTCTATAAATATAATTAGCTATTATAATATGTATATTATTGTATTTAATTTTAACTGCAGAAAAAAAAACCCGAAGCGTCTCTCTTTCACGTTAATATGTCAACCAACATGTTCGACATCGTCCGAACCATTATATCACATTTCATAGGCCCCAAATTGCCACAAAACTCTAAAAATGTTCATCCACGGGTTTATTGAAATTAATAAAATATCCCCATTTAAATAGAGATAATAAAAACCTTAGCATAATATTACTGCGAGAATTCAAGGTACTGTAAGCTCATTCAACGTAGATCGGGCAAAAATTTATATTTAAAAGGTGGAAGGTAGCCTTTGTTAACCATGACATCAGTACGTCAAACGTCTCAGTCTCCTCCCTGAATATAAGCGCTCAAAACGACGGAAATTAAAAAAAGTTAAATTAAAAGCGATAAGATCCATAAAATAAGTTTTGGTACAAGCAGTAATGTATTGTATACGCGTAAATATAACAAATCGTTACACACTGTATTTTAATCAAAAACCAAAACACAGCAATCGGTGCCATTTCTCTTGCAACTGCAGTAGGCCACCAGGGTGACACCAACTCTTAAAGACATCTATATAGACAAGCAGCTAATTAGCTCGGTCGTAAGACTCGTTTTCTACCTAGGAAATCCATCTGGGTAGGTACCGCTCTTATATCTATTTCTGCCGCAATGTTCTGCGTGTGCATTGTTTTGTTCTGGTCTGAAGAGCATAGTTTTTTTACGTGGTAGAACTATGTACTATCAATCCGTCTGCCACAAACGTGACCATTATGGCAAATTCTCCCTAACGGGAGAAACCCATTTCCAGAAGAGAAACTTTACCAGCTGATGAAGAAGTTTTACGTGGCACTGCCACGGTGCAGCTATGCTAGCTATACATAGCTCACGCTTTCACAAAATACCAGTGTAAAACAGCAGAATAAAGTACTGCATTGTTTTGTATGGTGAGTGTATAGAACTGGAGACCCTGTTTACCGGTAACGTTTGATTCTTAATCGATAATTGTATCGTTGTCTGGGCCATAGCATCCACTTGTAATCAGGTGGAGTGTGGTCGTTAACTCAATCTTCTTCTCCTTAGTCACTCTTTCTCTGTATAAAAAATTAATACCTGTTAATTTATTATTTATTGAGTGAATAAAATATATTTTAATAATATGCTCATCGAATAACCTTGTTGTTTTCTTAATTTGCTTTATGTTTTAGTGATGCAAATAAGCAACGAATATTTGGAGCTATTGCTGATTAAATATTCATAACTCCAAAAACGTGGCTTCGCTGAATTGTTATAATTAGCCTATGGATGAAAATAGGCCGAGTGTCTTGTCACCGGCCGGAACGACCTCCTATAGAAATTTCACCGTCAGCTCCAGGAACCAATAGTATCTAGCATAAATGGCTTAAATATACAGTCGTCTCAGAGACGTCCGCGTATTCGAACATAGAAGTTATTGTATTTAAAGGTGGCTCTTCACGTTGGCCAATATACTGGCGAATGTGTTGGCCAATAACGATGGCCATCGTGTAGAGCGGCTGTTTATACTTACGTTGGTATGTATTGGAATGATGGCCCATAAGTTGGCGCGAGATCCGTGTGGTGTCGGTTTTTACAAAAGATCAAAGGGTTGTGGCAGAGTATTGGCCGCCGCGTCCATACGTTGGGCGCACGTTCAGCACAGAGTACATTATATATAGGGAATAGAGTCATCACTTAGAATCGTAGCATTAGCGCCATCTAGCGATATACGACGTCCCTACAGCCCAGCGACGACGTAGGATGGTCTACATTACAAAATTTATTATTTATTTTCAAAGTAATTTCCAAAAGTCAAACCATTTTAATATTAATTTGGCTTTTGGAAATTACTTTGTATACAATATAATTTAGGCAAATAAAACAACTGTTTAGCGGTTGGATGTTTTTTTATAATGCTTCGTTTTATTATATTAGTACACAACAACTTCTCTCAAAAGAAGCCACAATCCAGGTCAACAGAGCACAAATAGTTAAGCAAATCAGGGTCCAGAGTTTCATGCGTAAGTGCAACGAAAAAGGCGAAGTCTTCGGAGTCCGGGAATCAAGCAAAGTTGTTAAAGTTTTATAAACACAAACAGAGCACATTCACAAACCACAAAAGGAAATGTAATGACAAACAGACAAATTAAATTACGTTAAATGAAGTTACTAGTTTTACACTCACACAAACTACAAGTTTTAGTTTCTTTTGTTTTTAATATTGTATGTATAAAATAAAATTAAATATAAATGACATTTGTAACATGACAGACCGAAATGACCATAGATCTCTCCCTCCCGCTCTTGCCATAGATAAACGGAGAAAAGAATTTGCAACGGCGAAATCATAATAATTCACTTGAATAAATGTAAAATAAATAAATTACACTAAAAATTTAATTACAAATTTGTTTTGTAACAAAATAGTAAGTTAGCAAGGTTCGATTATATTTTGAACTGTTCATTAATTTGTTTGATTCTTAATTGGCCTATGGCTAAATTTAAAAAAGCGACATCTACTGCAACATGGACAAACTGTCTTGACATATTAATACCTCTAAGAAAAATTATAGTATGGACTGTTATGCCACTGACGTTCAGTTTGCTACGAACTCCCAGAATAAACGCACGCACCTGATTTAAATTTTATATGCACGCATCGTAACTAGTGTCTACATAATGGCAATAACAATGACCAATGAAAATACATTTCGCTTTATAGAGCTCTACCAAGCCGAAAATTGTTTGTGAAACACAAGTCTTTCAAGTCTTTTTTTTTAAAAAGACGTTACCCCCACACTAGGATTTTCTCCTGTATCGTGGAGGCAGTTTACAAACATAAATTGCATAAGGACAAACATCCAGACCCGGAAAATTTATTTGCATGCCATACAAATACTCGTTCCGTGCGGAATTCGAACCCGCGGCCCCCAGCGTAGCAACTTATTGCTAAGCCACTATGTCACGGAGCCGTCAAGAAAAAATTTTTTTTTCCATTTCTTTTTGATCATCCTTTTCCTATACACATTCACGTTGTAGTGGTATGCTGTGAATAAATAAACCGCAGCAGCCGTTAGCGCCTCAATAATCACTTTAATAAATTCGTCCGCACATTGGCCTGAACCGAAGCAAACTGAACGACCTTTCAAAGTGTGGACGCGATCACAAATTCTTGGCCAATATCTTTGCCAACACATTCGCCACTATGTTGGCCAACATGAAGAGCCGCCATAAAAAATAATTCCCGTGCCACAAACAATTGCATTCAAAACTATTTTTTCTTTATTTTTCTTTAATGTAGAACATTTGTTCATTATAACGTTTTAATACTCGTATAATCGTGTTATTAATGAGACGAAATTTACTTCTTCTCTGATACATGCGTTTTGAAATAAAGAAAACATAGATAAATAACCTCAACGTTAAGCGTTAATGGACTCATTATTCTAGTGTAGGGCAAGTCGTTAACTTAATGGCCAATACCTACGACACTGCAGCGTACAGCTGCTACTTGTTTTACTTATTTATGTGTGTACTATTAATTTCCATTCTGAACTTATCGTAATTTCAGTTGATTTCCGTAGTTTTGTACCGGCTTCAAAAACGAGACTGTACTCAATTCGACTGTAAGTTTTTTTCTTCCTCCTTTTTTATGTGTATTACCTCATAACTTTTTTCTGGGTGAACCGATTTCGATGATTTTTTTTTATTTGAAAGCTGTTTCCATTCAAAACACAGCAACATTAAACTGCTATTTTGCGCTGGTATTCCGTGAGAGCGTGGTCTTTCCCCGGTCGATCAGATCCACTCGTGTTAACCATTATATAGCTGCAGCATGTACAATTGCGTAATATCCAGCGCATATGGAAAGTTTAGCCAATTTTTTCCACTTTGAGATGGCCCCCATAGATCAGAAGGAGCGGATAATTACTATAAATGCCACGCTTGACAGTTTTTTTATTATTTTGAGTGTTTATCAGAAAGATACCGCTGCCCATCTCATGTCTTATTACCCTCTTTCGCCACGGGGTAGTAAAAGCACTATAATCCGCTGCCGCAGAAATAACCAGCGATAGTTATTCAACTGAATTGCTATGAAGCGTATTAATGTATTACCTATGACAAAGCATTTCTTTTATGTAATATTTCATTAAAAATTTTATATCTTAGGTTAATGTGTGTTTTGTATAGTAAGCCCTCTCCCCCGCTGTAATCGTGGCGGGCAGTTTGCACACACATACGTTAAAGTTGTCCCGCGCTTTTGAAAAATCTAACGGTCACTTTGTATTTTCCACTCGGTGGCGCAATAAACTTCTTTGTTTCCAGTAAGAGTTCTTGTTTGCTATCGATCCACTTGAACCTAATTTATTATGTTGCTTCACATTGCTTTGTAGCGGCATCTCTACCAAGAAAAAGAAAATATAAAAAAAATACGATTTGTTGAACAGATCTTCAGTTATACAAAACTACAAGTTAGACGTTTATGAATATAGATGGTTTACAAATAACAGACAACTGCTTATTAGACTTACTCATAATTGTATGTTCATATTAGAACTAAAAAAACGCACTCGAAAGTTATAAAAAATACAACGTGCGAGTCCGTAATAGGCCAGCCCTCGGACCGAATCACACCGCTACTGCTTTGTGTGGTCAATTGCATTGACAAAGGATATGCTATCACCTGCAGAATCCGCTGTGCTTACGCTTCTGGACAGCCTCTTTGTACATAGCGCCATCTAGGTATGAGTTTCGTAAAATACTGGTTGCCACGATATTCTGTGTAATTAATTTTCATCCCATGCATGATGTTGCCTAAACGTAATGTCCAATTTCATTTATTTAAAGAGTAAATGTTAACTAAATAAAATAGATGTCACTAAGTATTTAGATTTAACACTAAGTATTTGGGGGATGAGTCGCTCGCATCAGTAGGCTTTGACCACCTAATACTTGGCCCACCCTACACGTGTCCCCCGGGTGGTGCTAAACAAGCGACAAAGCCGGAAGAACAGACTCGGCTCCTCGCCGTGTGGTAGCGGCGTAAAAAATACCACCCCCTACATTCGCACCATGAGGCAAAACATATACGAAATGGCCCCAAGTTCCCGGCGCCCCTTTAATGGGGCAGGGGTGCGAAGAATCTCCGCGAGGAAAACCGGCAACGAGGTTCGCCACCCGTCACGTCCTGTCCCGCGGAGGGGCGAAAAGTGGATTGTGGAAGCCCGTCTGATCAGATGCATGAAGTATGCGATAAGATGTATGATAGAGGAATAGCCGTGTTATGTGTAAATGAGACGAAACGGAAGGGAAAGGATGCCACTACACATGGCATGTATACCGCGGACTGGTCTGGTGTAGACGAGACCGAGCGGGCATGCCAGGGGGTCGGTATCATCCTATCAGAAAGAATGGGTCATTGTGTGAAAGAGTATGAATGTGTAAGCCCGAGACTGCTATGGATACGGATGAAAGTGGGCTTAAAGAAGTTATTTGTGCTAGGGGTCTACGCCCCAGACATATCTAAGCCCACTTATGTCCGAGAGCAGTTTTGGGACTTGGTAAGGATGGTGCTAATAAAATGCAAGGTTAATGAAAATATTGTGATATTAGGAGATTTTAATAGAAGTGTTGGGGTGAGGAGGCTTGGTTATGAAAGGATATTGGGAACGTTTGGTGATGAAAGTATAAATGAGAATGGTAAAAGCCTCCTCACCGTATGTAAGGAAAATAATATTTTTGTGACGAACACTTTCTTTTGTCATGAGGAGATTCACACGTATACATGGGAAAGAGGTGATGATATAAGCATGATAGATTTGATAATTGTTGATGAAAGAATGAGGAGCGCGGTGGTAGATACAAGGGTTTACCGGGGGTCTAACGTAGGGACGGACCATTACTTGGTCTTATGCCGAATTAATGGTCTTTTCAGACGTTGGAGACATCGGACATCTATGTCTACCACTGCTTTACAGCGTATAAGAACAGAGAGGTTACAAGATGAACGTGTGAAAGAGAAGCCCAAATGTAGATTGAGAGAAATTATAAGTGGTATGGCCGAATTATATATGAATGATTTAGACTTGGAGACTGTATGGTATAATGACAAGAAGTCAAGATGTAGTGTAAGTAAGAGAACGAGTGAAAGGAAGAATAACACGTTATGGTGGGATGATGAGGTACGGATGGAAGTTGAAGCAAAGAAGAAAGCATGGCTAGATTTAATAGCAACCAAGACTAGTAATTCTAGCAGTATGAATGATGATATTGAAAGGAAAAAGGCAGTCTTAAGACATCTAAATAAGAGAGTAAAAGAAGTAGTTGAAAGGAAAAAGCAAGAAAGACCGGATAAGATTGATAGAAGAATATCGGATAATTTCCAGGCAAACATTAAAATGTTCTGGAAACTTGTAAAAACTGCCAGGGACATTCAAAAGCCTAGAATAAATGCTATACGAGACCAGAATGGCTGTATTCTAAATGACGAAGTTTTGCATTTAAGGGGATGGAAGGAATACTTTGAAAGCGTGTTTATGAGTGATGAGACGTTTGAATAAAATAAAATAGAAATTCCGAAAGAAGAGGAAACAGATAGAGATATAAGTATAAATGAAATAGTGAAAGCAATGAATAATAAGGCAGCCGGATATGATAGAGTATTTCTCGAAATGCTAAGTGCTGGAGAAAGAGGGGTGGCAGACCTGCTGTGCACCTTGTTTAATTTATGTTGAGAACTTTAGGGCGTACCGGGAGACTGGTGCAAAGCCGTAATAGTCTCAATATATAAGTGAAAAGGATGACAGCAGGACTGTAAAATCTACCGTGGTATCAGCTTGCTTAGCATTGTGAGTAAACTGTATGCTAAGGTGTTAATCGAAAGAGTTATGGAGGAAACTGATGGAATGGGATATACAGATCAGGTCTTTTCCATGCGCATGGTCGTGGCGAAGTTTTTGGCCAAAAACCAAAAAGTTTTTTGTGCGTTCATGGACTTGGAGAAGGCTTATGACAGAGTGGATAGGGGTGTGTTATGGCAAACACTGAACTCATTTGGGTTGAGCGCTGGATTGATACAGGCATTGAAGTCTCTGTATAGGGACTCTAGTGCTTGTGTCAGGATCAACGGGGCCTACTCGAAGTGGTTTGGCATCCATAAAGGTGCCAGACAGGGCTGTGTGTTTTTCCCGTGGCTCTTCAACCTATTTATAGACAGTTGCTTGGAAAATTTGAAAGTAGAATAATGCGGGTTAAGAATGGGTGAGTTAACCGTCAATTGCCTTTTGTACGCCGATAATCAAGTCATACTTGCATCTTCGGCGGCCGAGTTGCAAATTATGGTTACATTAATGAACAGGACATTAAAAGAAAAGGGAATGAAAGTGAACGAAAGTAAGACGAGTGATGGTTTTTGAAAGAGAAGAAAGTAAAACGATATGTGAAATAAGAATAGAAGGGGAGTTGGTCGAGCAAGTAGATGAGTATACATATGATAAGGATATAGAACGACGAGTAAATGCAGGAAATAGAGTGAATGGGGCTCTACACCCTATTGTGAGAAGTCAGAATGTGTCCAAAAAGGCTCGTATGGCAATTCACAATGCTGTGTTAGTCCTTACTTTAATGTATGATAGTGAAAGTTGGGTGTAGCAGAAGAAGCACGAGAGTAGAATAAATGCTGTATGTAATGAAATGCGGTCATTAAAGAGTATGTTATGGATAAATCTGAATGACAGAGTGAGAAATTGTGTGATTAGAGAAAAGTGTGGTTTGCAAGATGATGTTGTGACCAGAATTAAGAAAGGAATGCTTCAGTGGTTTGGTCATGTAGAAAGAATGAATGAAGAAAGAGTGACAAAGCAAATTTATGTTGCAGAGGTGAACGGCAGAGTCGGGAAGGGGCGCCCTAGGCGAAGGTTTATCGACCAAATTGGCGATATATTGGAAATGGGCCAAATCAAGAATACCTTTAACCGACGAGCGTGTATGCGTAGGTATATGGATGTGGAGGAAGCGAGAGAGGTGTGACAGGATCGTGTCAAATGGAAGTCCATAGTTTCTGCCTACCCCTCTGGGTAACAGGCGTGAGTTTTTATGTATGTATGTTAGCATTTAGAGAAACATTTGATAAGAGTTATATTTAAGTATCTAAAAATAGGTCTAAATTACTAACGAGCAAGAATTTTATTGATTTTATAAACTAAGATGAAGTTATTCTAACTAATCTATGATATATATAAATATATATATATACATATATACATACATATATATATATATATATATATATATATATGTATGTATATACGCGTGTCAGCTCAAGCACGCGCGTGACAACCTCACGGAATTATTCATGCATACGGGGTTGCGCAGCGTAGGTATATTTTCATGCCTAAAGCGCTAAGTGAGACAGGGCAGCATGAATGGGTTGGCTCAATAGGGTAAGAACACGATCTCTCAGAACAGCCGCTTATAATTGCAGCTTAATGCTGCTGTGTTTCATATGGTAAGTGTATGATATCGGAGACCCTTTTCACTGGCAACTACGTATTTCATCTAAGTCCTTACGGGTGACAACGCATCTGCATTTTGATTCGTAATCGAAGAAAGATGTGATATCTATGGGGCACAGCAACCACTTACATCAGGTGGAATGTGTGCTTGCTTGTCATACTCATGCAATAAAAAAAAACTGAATCATCAAACATGTTACAACTGCACGTCAAATTACTTTGAGTCTTGCAGATTTATTATAGCCACGGTTGAGCATGTGCCTGCTATACTACCTCGTCTCAAAGGAGTCACGGAGAAGGTCAACGTCAAGTATCTTTAAGAAATACAGGAAAGTACAAGATTGATTCTGGTTATATTGTATCTTACATAGAAAATGGCAAAGATAGACGCAAATCCTTGAAAGAGAACTTCGGTGCCAATAATGTTATAAATATTCATAAGGCTAATTAAATTTCAAAAAAAAACCTTACTAATTTCAATAAAGAATGACTGGGTGCTACCATCTACCTGGGATATAATGAATAAATAATAAAAAATTATAGTCCAAACCAAAGTATAGCAATCCTAGAGTACAAAATACCGTAAATACCGTAATTGCACAAAGTAAATTTCTTTACTCATGTGCTTATTGTGTGTAGGTCGGACCTTAAAATAATATTTTAGACGTTTATCCTCAGTTCTTAGCTTATAGTTTATGTACTCTGGTTAACACATCCAGCGTAAAAACTCATACATCGGAAATAAAAGTAAATAAAAAATACGATACAATCAGTAGTGGATATTCTAACACTACTACTACATGGATGTACATGTAATGCATAAGGCTGCAAAAATTGCTTTTATGCTCCTTATATTCAGTTTTAAAACCCTATATCAAATTTTATTAGCACCGTTCACGATGTCACGTATTACGTAAAGTTGGGGCAGAGACGAGAAACTTTAACGAAACCACAACAACTTGTTTATGACTCCAAATGTCACGACATATATTATTATGTCAGTAAATGTCAAATTTATTTAAATATAACAATATATTATATATATTATTCATTTATAAGTGATAGTAGCCTAATGTTTAAGGATAACGAAACCATGGAAACAAACGAAACTAACAATTCGCAGTTTCGAATCCACCTCTGTTCGACTACATTCTTAAAAAAGTTTTATGTTATGCTTCAATCTTTTTAAATTGGAAGAAATAGTTAACGTCAATACTTGTAATATTAATTCTTACCGATAGGATTAAAAAGTGTACCGCTTCTTGAACATTTTCAGCCAACTCCTGATCATAGACCTTGATTAGGAGCTGGCTGAAAATGTAACCTTGTGTAATAAAAAAACATAATAGTAACAATACATAATATTCCAATAAGGTTCGATTTATAACAATTTTTATTTCTTGAATTTTTTTACTATTTATAATTTAAACAATACGACGGAATTATTGAAACAATATTATTTAAAGGTGTTTCTGGAAAAATTTTAGCAGTATAACAAAATATTATCAATTCCACCAGTTCCATATAATTTAAGAGCATTTTCAGCATTTATTAATCTTCATTAGTAGAATATTAAATTTATTTAAATTAATATAAATGAATCAGGCCTATAAAAATATTATGCTGCGTACAGTGTAATGTAACATGAAATGAAAGAATTTTCCGTCCACATTAGTGTAAAGTATTATGTAATGTAACACACTATTTAACAAATTTTCATAGTGTAGACGCCTTGCGCGCGCGACCCGTGCATTTCACGAGCATTACAAGTCACGCTCGGAGCAATACGTTATGCTGCGTACAAACTGATGAAACATAACATGCAATGTAACGTGAAAGGAGCATTTCATCAGTGTGTATGCATTGCGTGCACGAATATAGTGCGTGTGGGTAACAATCCAATCGCAGGTCCTCCAATTTAGTGACCGTCTATTGTGCTGTATGTAGTCTAGCGCTGTCCTGAAGCAGCTGGCTAGAGCAATTGACCAATCTCGGTTGTTTTACGGCTAAGTTTTCCCCCATTCCACCGGTCCACAGACCAGTGTGATTTTCTGAGTCTGAGTGAAATTAGTTGCAAATGATAGGTTGACAGTAAATATTGAATGCACTTATACTTAGAACGGAACGTATTGTGAGTGTGTCTATGCACTCTGTGATATTATGACACGAGAGCTGTCAAAGCGTTAGTAAAAGTCAAAGCACTGTCTTGATACTTAGCAGTGAGAAGATTAGAAAGGTAATTGATTCATTTTTGTGGTTTTAGTAATTGACTGGACTTATTTAGTTAAGTATATATTACTGCATATTATTCATATCAATTGTTTTAGCTGATGTTGTAGTCATAACTGCAGTCATGGCTACATCATAACCGCAAAAGTGACGAAATACATAACATTTTATGATCCTCGGCTTTTAAATAATATATTTTTAATTTAGGATTTATATTGTGCCCAGGGGGAACGGATTAAGCCATACACTAGTCACGTTCGCGATGTTTTACAGCCAGGTCACAGCATGTATTGGCCGTGACCGATGTTCTTTAAGCTATGGGTTCAAGAACATGCTCAGTATTAATTATATCAAATACTATATTCATCATCATCATTACAGTCCATGTCAAGTCCACTACTGAACATAGGCCTCCCCCAAGGAATGATACAAAGCACGGTCCTGAGCCACCTGCATCCATCGACTTCCTGCATGTATATGATGTCATATCTGGTGGGAGGACGCCCTACACTTTGTCCGCCGGTACGAAGCCGCCATTCGAGAACCTTTTATCCCCATCGGTTGTCGGTTCTTCGAGCTATATGGCCGGCCCATTGCCACTTCAGCTTACTAATCCGATGGGCTATGTCAGTCACTTTGGTTCTACTGCGGATATTCTCATTTCTAAGTTTATCACGTGGAGAAACCCCCAGCATAGCCCTCTCTATAGCTCGCTGAGCGACCTTGAGCTTTCTCATACGGCCAGAAGTGAAGGACCACATCTCAGATCCATGTCATCACTGGCAACACGCACTGGTTGTACGATCTCTCGCTCGCCGTTGATGTTAATACCGTATCCTTTCCACTCCAGTAGCTTGAAAACGTCTTCCAATGCAGCGGTGAAGAGTTTCGGGGATATTACGTCACCCTGTCTTGCACCTCTCTGCAGTTGGATAGGTTTTATACTCTGGTTCTGTACTCGGATACCCATCGTAGCCCTACTGTAAAAATACTTCTGCACTTCGATATACCGACAGTTAACTTGGCACCGTTGAAGACACTGCAGCACAGTCCAAATTTCGACGGAATGAAAAACTTTCCCATAGTCCACATACGCCAGACTTAGTGGCAAATTGTACTCCTTGGACTTCTGTACAATTTTCCCAAGGGTATGTATTTGATCTATGGTGCTAAAGCCTTTTGGGAAACTGGCTTGTTCGGGAGGCTAGTAGTCGTCGAGTCTGCATGCGAGACGATTTGTAATGACTCTCAAAAACAGCACTTAGACGCGGCTCAGAAGGGAAATTGGTTTGTAATTCTTCAAGAAAGGTGACAACGCTTTCTAAGAACAAATCCACCACAATTCTGGTCCACGCCTTCGGTGTAGTGCCACCATGGAGGACGGATTCAAAGAGCTTCTGTAGGAATTCAAGTACCGGTTTTCCACCCGCTTTCATAAGCTCCGCTGTAATTCTATCCGCGCCTGGGGCCTTATCTTTTTTAAGGTGCTGGAGAGCCATTCTAATCTCCAACAGAGTGACGTCCAGAATATCATCGGAATTGTGTTGGATAAGACTTGCACTTGGATTGTTACTCACACTTTCTGAATAACTAAAACTGTATTATACGATGAAAATATTGTGAGATGTTGTTGTGCTTCAAATAAAATATTTTGAGAACATGTAAAGTTCGCCGACACGCATTGGAACAGTGTGGTGGACTAATTGCGCCATAACTCTCTCAGAAATGAAAGGAGGTCTGTGCTCAGCTGTGGAATGTTATGTACGTTATTAATATATATTATGTATGTAATAAATGAGCTGTAATTTTACTTTCTTTACGTTATATAATTAATAAAGTAATTGTTAAAGATAATACTTACGAAAACGGATTGCCAACATCACTATTCGTAAATGGTTGTCAATGGCCTAGCTTATTTAAATAAAATTCTACCATAGTAAGTCCGAGAAATGTCAGATAATTCAGAGTGTAATCAATTCATCCATTACACCATATAAAAGTCCACTGCTGAACATATGGCTCCCTCATAGTTATGATAAATTCGTTAAGATAGAGATTAGTGAATACATCACCATAGACTTAGTAACTAACTAACTTACTCACAAAACAAAATTTACATTTTTAATAATAAAACATTGTTAAAACTTTAAAATACGCAATAAATTGCTGATGAACGTATTTTGTGATTATAATTTATCTTTTTTTTATCTTGGAACACGTCAAATGAATAAAAATAAATATCTTATTATTTTATATGAGTAAAATTATACAACTTTATTCCCAAATGGAAAACATGAGCCTGCCAGCGAATTTAAATCGATCCATGTCTGTGTATATCATACAAATATTAATGTGTAATCTTCCAATTGAATTTTCGAAAATTCCAGCGAGGGAATGAAGAATCATTACCAGGGGCGCTGGCACCCTCTTGGGGTAGTATTTCATTTAATTCCGCTACCATGTCGAAGGGGAGGGTGGGGCGGGGTGATATAAGAATATAAGATTTCGTTTATCAAATATCATTATTTCATACCTCCTAATTCTATTAGCGCATTGAAATATGGTTCCTCTAATCGAAGAGAAAACGGCGGAAGAAACTTAGAAACTACGAAACTCTTATTCAAAATTTTTTATAGTCAATATATGTTATATATCATAGTATAAGCCTGATTATAAATGGATGCTGTAGCCCATAAACATCTACATCTATCCTCGATTAAGAATAAATATACAGATGCGTTGTCACCCTTGAGGACTAAGATGAAATGCTTCGTTTCCAGCAAAATAAGTCTCCGGTTCTGTAAATCCAATATACAAAACAAGGCAGCCTTAACCCGCTATTTTAGTCTAGCATTCTGTGAGAGCATAGTCCCTTCGCGGTGAAGCCGACCCATTCGTGATACAGTCATAATATAGCAGAATGGCTCCACAATGGAAAACGATAACATACTCGTCGGTTTCTTAAATGTGTTGTATGATGTACTATATTGAAAAAAAAAATACTATTTATTATAGTGAAAAGAAAATTTTAATCACAATATAATGTTCTTCACCAAATTAATGTCCCTTTCATATTTAAAAATAATATTTTTAGTAAAAAAAAAGCGCCTTAGATCAGAAAAACATAGATAGCTTATGAAATTGAACACCTTTATTTTACGTTCTACTTTTCTATGTAAACAGTTAAAAAACGGCTACTAACAGTGTTTGACTACTATCGATCCAATTTCAATTTGTTGTACAAACTCAGGTTAGGCCTTTGATGATAAAAAGTATACGGCGTTAAGTAATTCAATGGAGAATAAAAACGAAAAATGACAGAGTAAAAATGAAAATATGTACTTCAATTTCTAGATCATTGTACTAATATTTTTTTTGTAGGATAAGGGTGACAAACGAGCACACAGTCCACCTGATGGTAAGTGGTTGCTGCGGCCCATAGACATCTACATCTATCCTCTATTACAAATCAAAATGTAGATGCGTTGTCACCCGTGAGGACTAAGATGAAATGCCTCATTTCCAGTAAAAAGGGCCTCCGGCCACCTGCACTCACCAAGCGAAACGCAGAGGTAAACCTCTACTTCACGCTGGTTTTCTGTGAGGTCGTGGTACCACCCCGGTTCGAGCTGGCCCATCCGTGCGACAGCAAAATCTGCCGCATGGCTCTACCACTGTTAAATTACGAGTAAGTATATTACAACTTCACAGTATAAGTAATTATTTTTTTAATATTCTTTTTTACTTAATAGTGATACATTAAATGATTTCTTATGTTTAAGCGAATACTTCACGTTGAATAAAATGTATTTTACGGATGTATCGCGTTAAATTTTAACATATTTAATTATTGACGTGACCATGGTAGAGAGGTAGGTGTAATAAAAGTAGTACTTAGTTTTGCTCTTGTAATTTAAATTAAATTAAATTGTTAATAGTTCAATTAAATGCCTCATATTTCCATTAAAGATAACAATATCTATTAGCACTTATTACAAAATGAAATCTTCTAAAATTGCGAACTCTTACCACATGTGTAGATAAAAAAAAGAGACAAATCTTCTTATAAACGTGCAAAATTGTGTCCTATTTTAGTAAGGTTGTCACAAAAGGTGAAGACAAATTAAACAAAACATTTGTGAAATATTTTTATTATTCAGTATGATAGAATACTTTACAAATTACTGTCTCGTATAATTCTCTTAATTTGTAATAATTGTTTCTTTTAATGGTGTAGTAAATTCTGAATCTAAGATGAAGTTTTTTAACTAATCTAACGGGAAACACACATAGCATATCAAATCTACAATCTTTTATACGTTTAAATACGTTTAAAATAAGCAATGTTTTTAATGCCTTAGTATCATAAGGGTTTACTTTGAAGTTTTCTTTTAGATTTTTTATTGCTGATAAAACAAGTAGTGATAATTATGTAGCTTACTTTGCAAGAGATTAACAAGAGACTATCAGTTGGGTAGTTTAGGTATTATAATGTAAAAAACAGTCCAAGTTTTCTACAACATTGTATTTAGCTGATATCTCCCTCGATTACGTGCTCCTAGAAATCTAGTGACTACAAAAAATTTATATCAATCGTCTGTATTTTTTATTATTTAATATGTGTAACATTAACAATACCTATTTAATTCAAAGCACTTAAAGCCGTTGGTCCCGGTTGTCATTCGTAGATCTATGACAGCGTTACAGGATGCCAGAAAGTCTGACCATTAGTCTATCCAAGAGTATCGTGTTGCCCAGTTGGTTGTGGAGGTGTGAAAAGCAGCCATAATGATATCTATATTTTAAATATTTATTTAATTTAAAGACAGACCGACTAGAAGCAAGAAATAAGAACAATGTTGGTATTAATGATAAGTTTTCATAAAAAATGATTTTTAAATACATATTCAAACAAAAATACATGTTGAGGAGTTCTCTCGTGAGGAGACTATCCTGTCTGCAGCAGCAATTTATGGTGAAGATCATGGTTAGCAAATAAACATTAAATTTAAATTCAAAGTTTCGAGTCCATGCTACTAACTGTCAAAGAGTTCCTTCATAAGGATACAATGCTGGCTACAGCGACAGGTTATATCTATCATATTATTGCATAGTCACTGCAGTTACTCATATAAAATATAAATCGACGCTGCGTTCGTCTTATCTAAGCTTTCTACGTAACAATAGAAAGGGTTTTGTTCCGGGTTTTGCCATTGGATATATGGTTCATTCGAGAGGTTTAATAAAGTTCAAATGAGTAGCAAAAACTTGAGTAGGTAGTAAGTATAAAATAAAAGATATTATTTTGTAAAGAATTTATTTTTAACCATTCATTTAGTCCTCGTACTAGAAAAAAATCAATAAGCTGACAAAATAATACCTATTACAACAATATTTATAGGTGCACTTAGAATTTTACAAACTTTAAATTACTTTAAAGAATAACATACCACAAATCACATTGCTTCGAACGCCAATTTACAAGCCTTACTAAAAAATCAGATATATGACATTGATGCTCATGTTCGACCAGTGTGCGTTAAACGTCTTCTATCTACATGGTTGAATGGCGTAATAAAACAAATAATAATAAGAAAAATCGAGTTAAAACGAAATACAAGTCAGATCCCAGTGATGCAAGTAAAGGGAAATATAGATTAATACGCAATAGTTGAAATAACGTGTGTAGTAATGCACAATTCCGTCATATTCATGAATAGGTTCGTGACCCCGACCCTGCTAGAGTCCGAAAATTCCTTAGGCCCTTAGGAGCTGAGATAAAAAGTGAAATCCTATCACACCATGATATTGATCTCAATTAGCTTAATCAGCTTTTCTCTGCGTTGTGCACTGAACACCAAGCAAAGCAAGACACTTTATTTCCTTTCTAATAATCCCACTCCAATTAATAGCATCAGGCGTGATTTGCGGAAATCCATTATAATGGGGTTGTGGGGTTTTTATAAAATAATTTGCTTAATTCCGCGGAATCATGCTAATTAGTTTATAACAACCCCTATCCCACTCCAGACTCTTCTGCTTATAATTTTAGTTAAATTGACAGTTTTGATGTCGAGAAAGCCATACTGTCAGTAGGTGGTGACTGTATTAGTCGTAAAATGATCATTCTTCTCCTGGATATCCTTAACCTTGTAACTACTTCCATCTTAAAGTGTGATTCTTCTTCCTAAAAAGATCAATCCTAAATGTTTTTCTGATTACCGCCCAAATTCTTTACTCCCTTTCTTATCTAAGGTGTTAGAACGTCTGTTATCTAAGCAACTAAGCTCTTATAAACGACAACATAACATCTTCAATCCCTTGCAATCCAGATTCGACCTTAATCATGGTAAGGGTTCCGCTCTTTTATAAATTACTGATGACATAATGGAGAAAGAAGGAAAATGTTTGCAGCGCTAAGCTTTCTGCGGAGACTTAGAAATTTTCTTCCTACTGCCACTAAAGTTACGAATGCGAAATGCAGAATTTCATAAACGTGGCTGCTGATTCGCGTTTGCAGAAATACTTACATCATTTCAGCTTTGTACTGATACTGTTGATATCCCTCCACTACACATTACTTGAAACCCCGCTTAGAGTTCATCTTCTCCTCTCACGATCATCATCTATGTTTCACTAACAATATTTTGCTTGGTAATCCAGCACATTTATCCTCTTTCTTTAATAAATAATTTTAGGTTACAGCTGTACGCTTGCAGAAATCCTTGCCTTTATTATATTTGACGTATTCAGTGATTTTTTCCTTTCAAAAATCTACTCAAAGCTTATTACTTGGAGCTTTTTTTTATAGGATAAGGGTGACAAACGAACAGAGAGTCCATCTGATGGTAAGTGGTTGCTGCGGCCCATAGACATCTACACCTATCCTCGTTTGCGAATCAAAATACAGATGCGTTTTCACCCGTGAGGACTAAGATGGAATGCCTTATTTCCAGTAAATAGGGCCTCCGGCCACCTGCACTCACCAAGCAAAACGCAGAGGTAAACCTCTACTTCACGCTGGTATTCTGTGAGTTCGTGGTACCACCCCGGTTTGAGCCGGCCCATCCGTGCGACATTTTGCTGCCGCGTGGCTCTACCACTGTTAATTGCAAGCTTTAATATTTCCCATCATACTTCCGTCCTTAATTACGTTCTTGTGTTGTAATATTAATTTTCTTTCTTTTCTTTTACCTGATTTTTTAATTTATGTACGCCTTCCCTAATTGCCATTCGTTGTAAAGAACTTTTCTATGCGCAAAAAGGTTGATGATGAAGAAAGATTGATATGAAAGGAGCGATAAGACCGCCTATTGTACCTTCTATATCATTTATTTCATTTTTTTTCTTGTCTTAGCTTAGTTAGTGGTAGTTTAGGGAATCGTGGTAGCTCAGAGACTAAATGCTCGCTGTAAATTTCACAGCACGCATACAAGCCGATTCTGATTCCTGCAGGCACCTATGAAATTGTTAATTTCAATTTTCAGTGCTGATTTAACACGTGCTCAGGCATGAAGGAAACCTTTGAACGTCTGATAAATTTAATAAAAAAATATTTCAAAGATCAACATGTGAAGTTTGTCAACACGCATTGGTATTGGTTCGACAATATGGCGGACAGTTCCTTGCCCTTAAACACTCAGATATGAGAGGAGGACAGAAACATATATAGGCTGTAACTTTAACTCTCGTTATAGTGTGTATTGGTGTACAATAAAGAATATATTGATTGGCTGCTGTTAGACTCCCGACAACACACCGTCGGGTTTCAAAGAAGATAGTATTAAGCACAATAAAGTATTCGCGTAAATATAATAAATCATTAATTGTATCACGACAAAGATTGAAAAAACGAATGGGTTGCCAGGTGATGATCTATACAACGGCCGTGCCAATATTTATCGGGAAAACGTCGCCGAGTACCGGAACAAACTTATGTCTGAAGTCGAGTCTTTGCTGGACAAAGTCTCGGATTGGGGGCGACTAAATCTAGTCCAGTTTAATCCTCAGAAGACACAAGCTTGCGCGTTTACCGCTAAAAAAAGAACACCTCTGTCGTATCTCCTCATCTTCAAGGTACCCTTGTTGCCTCAGACAGTATCGGAATCCTCAGCGTCAACATATCGAGTGACGTATCTTTTCGTGGTCACTTGGAAGAGAAGGCAAAATTGGCCTCTAAAAAGCTTGGCGTGCTTAGCAGAGTGGGACAGCATTTCATGCCGGCACAACGCCTGCAACTTTACAAGGCGCAGGTTTGGCCTCACATGGAATACTGTTCCCATCTCTGGGCTGGGACTCCCCAGTGCCAGCTCCTTCCACTTGACCGCATCCAGCGTAGAGCGGCTCGAATCGTCGACGACCGAGTCCTTTCCGATGGGCTCGACTTATTGGCGCTGCGAAGAGATGTTGCATCTCTTTGCATTTTCTTTCGCATTTACCACGGGGAGTGCTCTGAGGAATTATTCGGATTAATTCCAGCCGCCAAAGTTCACGAACGCACATCGCGACAGAACTCTCGATACCATCCACACCATCTGGATGATTGGCGGTCCACCACTGTGCGATTTAGAAGATGTTTTCTTCCTCGCACAACTTCCTTGTGGAATAGTTTACCACCAGCGATTTTTCTGGACCGATACGACTTAGGAACCTTTAAGAAAAGAGCCTACTCCTTTTTAAAAGGCCGGCAACGCATCTGCAATTTCCCTGGTGTTGCGGTTGTTCATGGGCGGCGGTAGTAACTTACCATCAGGTGAGCCGCATACTCGTCTCCTATTAAAAAAAAATTATTAGAATGAAGCGTACTTAAAAATATTTCTTTATTTCTTTTTTCTTTTTTAAAAAAACGTTACCCTCACACTAGGATTTTCTCCTATGTCGTGGAGGCAGTTTACAAACATAAATTGCACAAGGACAAACATCCAGACCAGTACTTAAAAATAAAATAATATTTCTTTAATGGCAAGATAAGAAAAGTGCGATGGGGTTGGATATTATTCCATCTCGCTTCCTAATTGTCGCCAAAGCCGTCTACACTACGTTAGGAGGGGTCGTGACGAAAAAATCTTACACTTTTTCTCGCCTAGCCTCCATCCGCCAAATTCGTACTGTGCGATAAATAACTTCGTTCCAAAATAATGAAAACATTTTGAGTACTTACTTTAGAACTTCCATCAGGTGTGTGTTTTTTTATATTGATGTATGATTTTGAATTCTTTTTCGGGTTTTAATACAACTTTGATTAGTAATTTAATTTTTGTCTATCAAAACTAATTAAATTATAGGCACATTTACAGTAGGGGTATGAAAGTGAACGCAAGTAAGACGAAAGTGATGGTTTTTAAAAGAGAAGAAAGTAAAACGTTATGTGAAATAAGAATAGAAGGGGAGTTGATTGAGCAAGTGGATGAGTTTGTATATTTGGGATGCTTTTTTAGCAGGGATGGTAGATATGACAAGGATATAGAACGACGAGTGAACGCAGGAAATAGAGTTAATTACACGCTATTATGAAGAGTCAGAATGTGTCAAAGAAGGCACGTATGGCAATTCATAATGGTGTGTTAGTCTCTACTTTAATGTATGGTAGTGAAAGTTGGGTATGGTAGAAGAAGCATGAGAGTAGAATAAAGGCTGTAGAAATGCGGTCATTACGTAGTATGCTAGAGCTGAATCTGAATGACAGGGTGAGAAATAGTGTGATAAGATTAATGTGCCGTTTGCAAGATGACGTTGTGACTAGGATTAAAAAAGGAATGCTTCGGTGGTTTGGTCACGTGGAAAGAATGAACGAGGAATAAGTGACAAAGCAAATTTATGTTTCAGAAGTGAACTGCAAAGTCGGGAAGGGATGCCCTACACGAAGATTTATCGACCAAATCGCCGATACATTGAAAATGGGCCAGATTAGGAGTACCCTTAACAAACGAGCGTGTATGCGTAAATATATGGATGTAAAGGAGGGGAGAGAAGTGTGTCAGGATCGAGCCAAGTGGAAGTCCGTAGTCTCTGCGTACCCCTCTGGGTGACAGGCATGAGTGTTATTTGTATATTAACAGGTCATTTAACCATAATAAAATGTAATAAGATAGTCTTCAAAATGAAAGTAAAAATAATTATTTTGGATTATATTGGCAATATCTTGACAGCCGGGTCAGCGCGCGATTCAAAAGACGCTGAAGTTCAGCGAGCACTGTCAAATTTAGTAGTAGTTAGTCACAGAGATGTCGCTAGGTACTTGATAAGAAAGGCTGTCACAAAATGAATTATTTAAATTAATATTTTTAAGAGTATTTTTATTTAATGATTTCTTATATTTACGCGAACACTACACATTTTTAAATAAAACTAATTTTACGGATTTTATCGCGTATATTAACTTATTTTTATATTCCCGACTTTTCGGGTGCTTTCCAGCACCCATGGTCACGGGGGACTGAGGTGTTTGACGTCCTTCTGTCATAGTTAGCCCGGCTACCTTCAGTTTTTTTAATATTAATTTTTGGTTCGATTTACGCAGAATGAGCTTACAGTATCTTGAAGTCTAGCAGTGGTATACTTGGGTTTGGATTTGATTTTATTAATTATGGGGTCCCAAGCAGATGGCAGCACCCATTCATCTTCTCTATTGAAATTAGGATGTTTTTTAAATTAAATAGCCTCGCGAATCATCCTTGGGAGGAATAGGTGTTCTTTTGCGAGGATTTGTGGTCTATCAAATCTAATGTAATGGCGGGGACGATCTTGAACATGTTCACAAACTGCAGACTTCCCGATACGTCGGTGCTTCACGTCAGCTATATGTTCTTTAACGCGGGTTTTAATAGATCTTTTTGTTTGTCCTATGTACGAGAGACCACATTCACAATCCAGCTTGTACACTCCTGCATCTTGTAGAGGGATATGACGGATGGTAAAAATTGACCAATCTTCTTCAGTGGCTTGAAGTATGTTTTAATGGAAGCTCCCTTCAAGATGTAGCCAACCTTGTCTATGACTCCTCTGACATAGGTTACCAGCCACAGTCAAGCGTGTGACTGCTGTACTCAGCAGGCACACGCTCGACTGTGGCTGGCTTCACTCGGTCACTGTGACGTAGGCTCGGGACCCGAAGTTTGTTTTCTTGTAGTACTTGCTCGACGTGCTGAAGCTCGGTGGCCAGATGTTTTCTGTCACAGATCCCTCGTGCTTTTTGAAACAAAGATTTTCCCATGGTAGCTAACTGTGAAGGATGATGGTGAGATTCACCATTTAAATATCGGTTTGTATGGGTATTTTTTCTGTACACAGTATGACCAATAGTGTTATCAGGATTTCGGATGACTAAACCATCTAGGAAAGCTAAAGTATTGTTTGCCTTTCCATTGTGAATTGTATTTTAGGGTTTATGGAATTAAGGTGGTTTAAAAATGCAGTTACTTTGTCAGTAATATATTATAGTAGTAATACAGTATAATATTGTGAAAGTATCGTCTACGTACCGCTTGTAGAATCCTGGATTTACAGGAGCAGTAAGAAGGGCTTTCTCCGCAAAGTCCTCCATGAATATGTCGGCGACTACGGGAGATACAGTTGAGCCCATTGCCACTCCGTCTACTTGCATGTAGAACTCTTCTTTCCACAATAAATAGCCAGATGTGAGGCAGTGTTTGAGTAATACTGCATATTCTGTGGCCATGTTGTTATCTTCTAGCTTTCTAGTAACAATTGAGATGCAGTCTTCAATAGGTAGGCATGTGAATAGTGAATGAACATCAAAACTGACCATAGTTTCATTGTCAGCGAGATGTAGGTCTTTTATCTCACTAACAAAATGGTATGAATCCTTTGTGTGTGCTCTGGTATGTCCTCTTAGTGGTGACAGTATTTTTGCCAAGTGTTGAGCCAACTTATAAGTTGGTGAATCGATTTGGCTTACTATAGGACGTAGTGGAGTGTTTGGTTTGTGTATTTTTGGTAACCCATACAACCTCGGTGGTTTGGCACATGATGGTATTGTCGAATTCACGTCGAGATCAAATTTTTCGGAGTATTTCTTTATTAAATCAGTAGTTGTTTTAAGTGTATTAGTTGTAGGGTCTATTTTAACCTTTTTGTATGTACTTACGTCGGATAAAAGTTGTTGTATTTTGAAATTATACTCTGACGTGTCCATTATTACCGTAGCATTTCCTTTATCCGCGCGGAGAATCGTGAGCTCTGGTCTGTTGCGTAAGTTGTACAACGCTTTAAATTTGTCTTTGGGGAGATTTAGTTTCGGCGCTGAACTTCGACGTAACAAGGACGAAATGTCTTGACGTATAGCCTCTAAATCCTCTTTACCGATATTATTCTTAAACAGACAATCCTCAACACTACAGATAATTTCCTCGTACGGGATTTTTTGCGGCGTTATAGCAAAATTCAAGCCTTTCGACAATACTTTTATTGTAGGTTCGTCCAGTGTTTCTTTTGACAAATTTAAACCGTAATAAAAACCGTGCGTTGTTTATTGTTTGCGTCTGTGGTCAACGGTTGTTTTGTTTCGTTTCTACGTTGACATGGATATTTGGCATTTGATTTGATAGTTAATTTTGGTATTTTTCTATTTGTTTGTCTTGAAAGATATGTCTGGAAAGCACCCGAAACGTCGGGAATATAAAAATAAGTTAATATACGCGATAAAATCCGTAAAATTAGTTTTATTTAGAAAAAGTATTTTTATTGATAAATCCAACTAATTAGTTTGCGCTTTTTGGAAAAATATTGCAAAATATGATAAAAATAGGTAGATACTATTTGAGGTTTTTTTCTAAACATGGATTGACAAAATTACAATTTTATTTTATTAGAAACATTTATAGAATCCACATCTGGCATCCTATATTTTTCTATTCGGATTAAATTAACGGTTTCTTACTTATGTATCCAAGATATATATTTTCGCATTTCACTCGCTCATAATAAGCACGAATTTAAGTAGATATCGAGATAAAGTGTAAGTTTCTAGAAACTGCTTTTAAAAAAGTTAATTAAATTTTAAAAAGAAGAAAACGATTACTTTAAAATGAGCATATATTTTTTTTTCTGCGTAAAATGAGACATGTTACTGTTGATATTAATAAATTATGGTAAAAGTTTAATTGACTTTGTTCTTAAAGTAATATCTGTGGGGAATTTTTATTGTCTTCCGAAGTTTATCTAGGAAGAAATTTTCAAAGCTATAATCAAATAATGTTTACTTTCTTTTGTAAAACAAATAATTGTTCTTCTTTCGTAATATTGTTATCAGAATTCATTTCAGAGAAAATCGAATGAAAAGTTAATGAAAATAAGACAATAATTGTTTAAAACAAAAAAATCTACCACGTTTCAACAAACAGACAATACAGAAAAAAAAAAAAAGTATTTATAATAATTTCATCTAGACTCCTTTAAATGAAACTAAAAACGTAGGGCGCATGTTATAGATATTTAATGCATTAACCGTTTACCTAGGCTACTAATAATTTTATTGGAATACAAATTATAATACCGTCTATTTACTGCTGTATGAGCTTTCTCAAAGACAGCTATTCCCTATCCATACACTCATTATTACTGGCATTATATCTATTGCATACGCCACAAGTTTTTCTGTATTCGTTGTATTTGTATGGGGCTAGAAGAATTTACTTTATAATTTTTAGTCGTTTTAAACATGTAGTGTATTAAAAATTTTAATTAATTCTTTTCTGATACGACTCTTAACCAGTTTTGAGCTTCGTCATCCTCCTCGGGCTTGATAACGATACAAAATTTGTACCGAATTAACAAAGAAACAAGCAGAAACCAGTTATTATTGCATTTCTATCCAGCTCTAAACTATATTTTAAGTTTTAAGTTTCCAGCTTAACGGAAAGGTAGTTTAAATTCAATTGAGAAATTGTAGTTTAATAAATCAATATATATTTTAAAAATTTAAAATATAATTTAACATCTAGCTTTTGGCGGTATAGAAAATTGCATTTCTATATCTTCTCTGGTGAGTGTCGTATAAATTCAGTCATGACGAAAATCCCAGAAGAGCAAGGACTCCATGACAGCCTCGTTGGTCTAGCTTTTAGAGTTGCTGATCATGTGATTACAGGTTCAAATCACTGGTCGAAACTTAATCGTTTATTGAGATTTCTGTCAAGAAATAACAGAAACAGAAACTTTTTATATTGGGTAGGGTGACAAACGAGCACACAGTCCACCTGATGGTAAGTAGTTGCTGTGACCCATAGACATCCACATCTATCCTCAATAAAGAATCAAAATGCAGATGCGTTGTCACTCGTAAGGACTAAGATGTAATGCCTCTTTTCCAGTAAAAAGGGTCTCCGGTTCTCTACACTTACTATACGAAATACAGCAGTGTTAAGCTGCTATTTTACGCCGGTATTCTGTGAGAGCGTGCTCGTTCCCCGGTCGAGCCGACCCATTCGTGCTACAGCTATACTACTAATATAGCTGCAGCATGGCTCTACCACGTTTTATTCATTATGGATTATAGATAATACTTATTGAAAGTCTTTTGTTTCATTACCACTGGTTCGAAAAAAAACCTCTGCCCGGAGAAGAACCAGCAAGAAACCCAGCGGGACTTTTTTTTAATAACAGCTTACAATAACGTATGTTACACAATTAACAACACAAAACAAATTAGAAATAGCTTGGTAGCGATCACCTATTCCCAAGGGTTATTATCATCCATAAATTCATAAATATTATATTAACCCTTTTTATACAAACTTAGTTTAATAAAGTTTTTGAACTTTGAGCAGGTCAAATTCTGTATATTTCTGGGATTTTATTGTAAAAGCGTACATATCGCCCCAAGAATGAATTACTGACTCGGTGGAGTTGAGTAACTGGTACTACTAGCTTGTGTCTGTTCCTAGTATTTACAGAATGAATATCACTTATTTTTGTAAAACTACTTTTATTCTTGTGTACGTACATTACATTTTCACAAATGTAATGAGAAGCCAAAGTTAAGATATAAATTTCCTTAAATTTTTGTCGCAGCGACTCTTTAAGCTTTAAATCATAATTTGCTCTTATGGCCCTCTTCCGTTAGTCGCGTGTCCCCATAGCAAAATACCATACGACACTATGAAAATATCTAAAGTAAACTATTCTAGCTGTTTCAACACTGGTAAGATTTCTTTTTTATGGCATTTATGTTGCAGAACTAAGTCCGCTTGCTAGTTTTGATATATGGGGGCTCCATTGAAGCTTCGCGTCTAGTGTGATTCTAAGAAAAATGATGGTTTCGACCAGACTCAGTTCCTCTCCACTTAAAATTACATTTGTATTTAATTGTTTGACATTTGCACTCACGAATTAATTGATCAAAGTAACTTGCCTATAAGTGTCCTTCGATCAAAATTATATGAAATTGACGCCTCCTCTGTTTGTATACTATGTGGTTATGAATTTACGAACCGAATTACACGAATTTTAACCTTCCATATAGGAAAAAATAAGATTTTATACTGGCATCCCAACCTATAGCAGCTCCTACTGGCAACACTATAGGAATCATGTCATTGTGAATTTTAGTCATCTAGAATTAGGAAATAATTAAAATGCGAGCATGCACTAAGGGTGGGTAAAAATGTACAGCAGAGTAGGCTTGTACACAGAGGAAGCGTCAACTTTATATAATTTTGATCGATGGACACTTACCGGTAAGTTACTTTGATCATTGAATTTTATTCGTTGACGCCTCCTATGCTCGTATGCAGATGTTGAAAGATTAGATTGCTTCATTTTAATTTTTTATTGAATTAATCACATCTCAATTAAACAATCTTTTACAATCAAACAAATAAAACAATCATAAATCTTGATAAACTTGTTTGTTACGTAAATTATTCTTTCCTATATTCTGTATTATCTAAAATTCTAAAGCCGAAGTTATTTTCATTTATTAGTGGCTTGTTATAAAATTTGGCAAATGTTTTAGATGTACTAGTCCAACCCGCTGTTTTTCTAATGTTCTCAATGCTAATACCACTTCTATGAGCATGAGAGGTGGATGCATGTCTTGTGCTATGTGCAGTAAAAATTGATGCATCTATGCCCTCTTCTGTTTACATATTTTTAATCCATCTAGCTAATGTCTGACTTCTTGCAAATAATGAGGAGATTTTCAGACTTTCTTTAATTTTTTGTGACACACATGTAATCTTTTAAGGTTGTAGCTTGACATATACAAATGTTTGGTTTATAGTATGCTTAGTTAATAAAGGTTAAAAATTGTTTAGTTTAGATAATTTAATTGTATCAGGAATTTTAATCTGAATGCTATCTTCATTATAACTTATATTACTTAATTTAATTAATGACATAGTCTGAAACCTATGGGCAGTTCCTAAACTTAAAAGAATAATTCGCTTTTTCTATCTACTCGATAACATATTTGTCTCATTTTATAAATACCCGAAAAGAACCACTTAACGTCTCAAATCATAAATCACAATCTATAATGAGTGATAATGATGACCTCATAGAGTTGAGAGTTCCATAGGCAGAACCATTATTAATTTTTTCAGTTAAAAATGCTGAAATTTTAGGAATGTTCAATAAAATTGGATCAATTTCTTTACTCTTGCAGTAGCTTTACTATTGTTTTAGACATGAATCGTATTGTTTAATCGTGTTCTCAGACAGTGAATTAATTATAACTTGTATGCTTTCATCAGTTAGTCCTTTTCTTGTATATATTTTCCTGATAGCACTGCGGCAACCAGGGTATGTTTTTTGTGCAATGGGTGAATACTCCTGAAAGGAGATGTTAACAATTGTTTACCTGGGTAAAATTTTAATAAATCAGACTTTTCTAAAGACATAAAGTATGCGAACCAGGATTAAGAAGGCCAAAATATACCACCATTATCCTTTCTGCCCTATCAATTTCTATCTTTTTTAGACATTTTAAGATTAAGGAGAATAGTTGAAAGGCATAAAATTTTAGGTTGGTCCAAGAAATAGTAAAAGCATATACAGACATTCAGTTGGGTTCCATATGCCAAGAAACAAATTTCTTACATTAAGCATTTTTTCTAGGAGCAAATAAATTAACTTAAGCTATCCAAGCTTAGTGACAATTTTCCTGTAGGCATAAGTATTTAGTTCCTATTATGTTTCTCCATTAACTTTTCTGGATTCTTTTTCAGCCAAGAAATTACCATTTGATATGTAAGAAGCAATTATGAATGTATTTCTTTTTCAAAAACACGCCAAAGTTTTCGAGCTAAGTTACTTAGGTGCGGGTATTGTAGGCATACAATACCCGCACCTGTTTATATAAGATATAGCTGTAACCTATATCTTATATAAACAGCTACAGCTATAGATACAGCCCGATATAGCTGTAGGGTTGTCACAACTGATTAGTATTTCACAGTCATGGGAATATTTAGCAAAACATTGTAATCCGAAGTGTATACCGCCAGTAACTCAAAAAAATTAATGTGTTGTTTTTTGTCTTTTTTAATTCCAAAACCCATGCTGTGTTCTTGAGCCACATACAATACCACATCCCCTGCGTGAACTATCTGAAAAAAATTCCATTTGATATATCCCCTCTTTAATTCGATTACTTGAAAACAATATGTGATTTTTCCACCAAATAAGATGCTCAATAACCTCTTTTTGATTTTCTAGAGTTAATTTAGAATTGAAATTATTATTTTTCTTCTTCAAAGATAAATACTTATAACGCTCTAAACGTTTTGTATACATTGATTTTAAGAGACTGCAATAGTCCTGCTAGTTTAGGATTGATTTCTAAGGAATTTTCCTTTAGGCAGGGTTCACCAATCAAACTAAGAATATCTATATAATTTTCTTGGGTATGGGTGTGCAAAAAAGAATCCTAATCTTTCTTACTGCTCGAATAATACTACGCCTCTCTTTTGGTTCTGAAATAGAGCGAGATCACTTTTAAAAAGAAAAAAGAAAATATATAACCTTGTGTGGACCGCGAGTAGTATATGCCCTGTATTTGAACATTTTTGGGAATAAAATAAAATAAAATTTCGAATTTCATGTCACGTGTACCCGCTCGTTGCACCGCAAGACAACCATTAATACCACATCACTCGGTGCCACGAAGGGGTGTCATTAAAATTAATAATTGTCGGTCTCGTGCACGAGACTGACAATTATTAATTTTAATGGCAAAAAATGTTGTAAAAATATAAAAATGTATATTTATTAATGTAAGTATGTACGGGCTCACGTCCTGACACATACATAGATATTTTATTACGTTTTTCGTTTCTACGCAGTTATGCTGCCATTGTGCATTATATAAAAATTTAGATACCTACGTTGGAATCGTCTAAAAGACTAACCAAAGTTTCAAGGAGTTTCCTTTTCTACTGACTTCAAAAAGGAGACGGTACTCAATTCGACTCTATGTTTTTTTATGTGTGTTACCTCATAACTTTTTACTGGGTGAACCGATTTTGATGATTCTTTCTTTATTAGAAAGCTGGTGCTTCACATATGATCTTATATAAAGTTGATCAAGGTCTGACCATAGTTTTTGAGTTATTCTTAATAATTTGTTTTGACATCGATTGTACAAAATTTTTAATTTTAAATTATTTTTCTCATGTTAATATTCACTAATAAAATATTTCTCACTTTGCAATATTTAATAAAGTCACCAAATTTTATTCACAACTAATTAGTGTTATATTACACATATAATCCATACTTATATATGTAAAGTGGAAGAGGTTTTTAGTTTTTTTTTGTTTGTTGAATTACGCTAATCTCTATCTA
This sequence comes from Parnassius mnemosyne, assembly GCA_963668995.1. NCBI lineage: Eukaryota > Metazoa > Arthropoda > Insecta > Lepidoptera > Papilionidae > Parnassius > Parnassius mnemosyne. Next base: position 24,638,918 of record CAVLGL010000001.1, read on the forward strand.
TCACTCCGATTTTAAAAATTATATTTGTATATTATAGCCAAATTCATAAGAAATAGTATATGATATCTAGAATTAGGCCCAGCTAGCCTTGAATACTGATTTTTGTTAAGCAAGTCAGAAGAAAACGCGCCCCCGCAAAGATTTAACCGCATGCGCTGGCGTAATGGTTAGTGATACGTAAATACGTCTTCAAAAATATAGAACTTCATTCCATCAAAAAAAAACTCCACGATAACATATGCCTATTTCTTATACATAAGCCACAGTAAGGTATTATGTGACAAAAATTTATGATTATTAAAAATGATTTATGAGTGTTATTATTAGGTATGGCGTAATAATCCTTACGACCGAAAGTTACTTCATCGGGGAGATCTGTTTACGACTTTGCCTTGGCATATGGTCTGACACAACTAGTTACTTCGCCTACGCGGATTCCAGATGTGGAGGATCATACACCTTCCCTGTTGGACCTTCTGCTGACCTCTCATCCGGACGAATATCAGTTTTGCGTCGATGCCCCTCTCGGCTCTTCGGACCATTGTCTGATCCGGAGTATGGTGCCACTCACGCTTCCTTCGCGGTTGCGTTCTGCAGGTTGCCGCCGTGTTTGGCATTACAGGTCGGCGGATTGGGACGGAATGTGGTCTTTCTTTGCATCCTACCCATGGGGGCGGGTTTGCTTCTCGCCGGATGATCCCAGCGCTGTTGCTGACTCTGTCACTGATGTGGTGCTACAGGGAATGGAACTATTTATTCCATCATCTGTGGTACCCATCGGAGGCAGATCTCAGCCTTGGTTTGGTCGCTCCTGTAAGACTGCATTACGCAGTAAGCAGGAGTGTTATCAAGCCTGGGTTGCGGCTTCGGTGACTCGGGATGTAAACACCAGCACATTAAAAAAGAAGTATAACTTCGCCTCCAGGTCCTTCAAAAGAGTTATTACCAAGGCAAAGTCAGAGCGGAGGCAAAGTCAGAATTGGCGAGAAACTAGTTCGCCTTCCTTCGGGAACCCTTGCATTCTGGTCTCTCGCCAAGGCTGTCTAAGGAAATTTCTGTAAGCCATCACTACCATCTCTGCACAGGGAGGACGACTCACTGGCCCAAGACGCAAAAGACAAAGCCGACCTTTTAGGCTCCCTTTTTGCGTCCAACTCGACTCTTGATGACGGGGGGAAAATACCGCCGACCATCCCGCGGTGTGAGTGCTCCATGCCGGATGTACTATTCTCACAGCGCTCAGTTCGCAAAGCACTTCTCTCCCTGGACATCCAGAAGTCGAGTGGGCCTGACGGAATCCCCCCAATTGTGCTGAGGACGTGTGCTCCGGAGTTGGCACCGGTCCTATCGCATCTTTTCCGGTACTCCTACTCCCAAGGCGTAGTCCCGAATTCATGGAAGACAGCTTTTGTCCACCCGATCCCTAAAAAAGGCGACCGCTCAGACCCGTCCAACTATAGGCCTATCGCGATCACCTCCTTGTTCTCCAAAATAATGGAATCCATTATTAACTGCCAGCTCATCCGGTACCTTGAGGATCACCAGCTGATTAGTGACCGCCAATACGGTTTTCGTCGGGGTCGATCAGCTGGTGATCTTCTGGTCTACCTGACCCATAGATGGGCGGAGGCAGTAGAGTCCAAGGGGGAGGCGTTGGCCGTTAGTCTGGACATTGCGAAGGCCTTCGATCGGGTTTGGCACAAAGCGCTTCTTTCGAAGCTCCCTTCCTATGGGCTTCCCGAGAAATTGTGCAATTGGATCACCAGCTTCCTTGCAGAACGGAGCATCAAGGTCGTTGTAGACGGTGCATGCTCCGACTACAAGCCTATTAACGCTGGTGTTCCACAAGGCTGTGTGCTATCACCAACGCTGTTTCTTCTGCATATCAATGATATGTTGCTAACTGGTAACATTCATTGCTATGCGGATGACAGCACTGGTGATGCTCTATACACCGGCCGGGCCAATATTTCTCGGGAAAACGTCACCGAGTACCGGAACAAACTTGTGTCTGAAGTCGAGTCTTTGCTGGACAAAGTCTCGGATTGGGGGCGACTAAATCTAGTCCAGTTTAATCCTCAGAAGACACAAGTTTGCGCGTTTACTGCTAAAAAGAACCCCTTAGTCGTATCTCCTCAGTTTCAAGGCACTCCTGTTCTTGCCTCAGCCAGTATCGGTATCCTCGGAGTCGACATATCGAGTGACGTGCAGTTTCGTGGTCACTTGGAAGAGAAGGCCAAATTGGCCTCTAAAACGCTTGGCGTGCTCAGCAGAGCGGGACAGTATTTCATGCCAGCACACCGTCTGCAACTTTACAAGGCGCAGGTTCGGCCTCACATGGAATACTGTTCCCATCTCTGGGCAGGGGCTCCCCAGTACCAGCTGCTTCCACTTGACCGCATCCAGCGCAGAGCGGCTCGAATCGTCGACGACCGAGCCCTTTCCGATCGGCTCGATTCATTGGCACTGCGACGAGATGTTGCATCTCTTTGCATTTTCTTTCGCATCTACCATGGGGAGTGCTCTGAGGAATTGTTCGGATTAATCCCAGCCGCCAAATTTCATGAACGCACATCGCGGCAGAACTCCCGATACCATCCACACCATCTGGATGATTGGCGGTCCACCACTGTGCGATTTAGAAGATGTTTTCTTCCTCGCACGACTTCCTTGTGGAATCGATTACCATCAGCGATTTTTCCGGACCGATACGACTTAGGGACCTTCAAGAAAAGAGCCTACTCCTTTTTAAAAGGCCGGCAACGCATCTGCAATTCCCCTGGTGTTGCGGTTGTTCATGGGCGGCGGTAGTCACTTACCATCAGGTGAGCCGCATGCTCGTTTGCCCCCTCTCCTATAAAAAAAAATCGCTACCGGTAACAAAGTTAATGGTGCCCTGACTGCTTTAGTCAAAAGGCAAGGCGTAGTGAAGAGTGCACGCCTTGCAATACATAACGCATTGTTGGTACCGACTTTGTTATATGGCAGCGAAACCTGGGTATGCCAGAAGAATCATAAAAGTAAGTTGAATGCAGTGGAGATGCGATCTCTTCGTAAAATGTGCGGCGTTACCATGGCTGACCGAAAGCGAAACGAAGATATTCGCAATATGGCAGGTTTGAAAGATGACCTTATCACAAAAATTGATAAGGGCGTACTTCGATGGTTTGGGTACGTTGAGCGAATGAGTGAAGACCGAATGGCGAAGAAAATACATAGCGCGAAAGTAAATATTAAAAGGTGTCGAGGTAGACCGAGACTAACTTTCGAAGACCATGTGAGCAAATTGCTCGAAGAGGGGAGGGTCAAAATAGAATAGAATAGACAAGAATAGAATAGAATAGAATATTTTTATTCAATATACATTACATGTGTAATTCTTATTGAAAGTCATTTTTTACTTTACCACTGGTTCGAAAAAAAACCCTCTGTCCTGGGAAGAACCAGCAAGAAACCCAGCGGGACTTTTTTTAAATAAATTTTACAATATAAATGATTACAAACTATTTACAAAATTTATTTTAGAAACTGCTTGGAAGCGACCACCTCATTCCCAGGGGTTATTATCAACCATGTATTCATTTATACTATAATAACCCTTTTTATACAGTTTCAGCTTAATAAAACATTTAAACTTGGTAATAGAGAGAACCTGTACACTTTCCGGGACCTTGTTGTAATAGCGTATACATTGCCCCAAGAATGAATTACTGACTCTGTGGAGTCGAGAAACTGGCATCACTAGTTTGTGTTTGTTCCTAGTGTTTACAGAATGTATATCACTTTTTTTACTAAAACTATCTTTGTTTTTGTGAACATACATTAAATTTTCGTAATTATACTCAGAGGCCAAAGTTAATATATTAATTTCTTTAAATTTATCTCTAAGAGACTCTCTCGGTTTTAGATTGTAAATAGCTCTAATGGCCCTCTTCTGTAAAACAAAAATAGTTTCTGAATCAGCCGCATTTTCCCATAGCAAAATCCCATAAGACATTTTGCTATGGAAATAACTAAAATAAACTAATGTAGCTGTCTAGACACTAGTGAGACCTTTAATCTTTTTTACAGCATAGGCTGCAGAACTTAGTCTGCTTGCTAATTTGGATATATGGGGGCTCCACTGGAGCTTTGCATCAAGAGTGATGCCATGAAAAACAGTGGATACAACAGGGCTCAATTCCTCCCCATTTAAAATACATTGGTATTCAGATTTTTAACATTCGCTGTTGTAAATTTAACACAATTAGTTTTATTTAAAAGTACTTGGATACCTAGACGTGCATGTATGAAGAAGATAATGAAGGTATGTAAGGATCGTGACACTTGGCGATCTGTTCTCTCTGGCTACCCCGTCAGGAATTCTGCGAGAAGATAAGTAAGTAAGTAACTTTTTTTAGAATAAAAATTTTATGAATAGCTTTTTTAATCCATGCAAACAATTTCTCACTGCGAGCTTCGAACCGGAAATTAATGTTTTTACAGAATTAGTGTTCCTAACGCGCACACAGTATACCTCACAGTAAGTGAGTAATTCGGGCTATAGATATCTAAGACGGAATTCCTTGTTTCTAGTAAAAAGGGTCTCCAGTTCTCAACACTTGACATAAGAAACATAGTAACAACATAATACTATTTCACGATGATATTCTATTAAAGCGTGGCCCTACCCCAATCGAGCAGACCCATTCTCGCTACAACCACAATATACTCGAAGCTGCAGAATAACTCTACCACACATGAAATGCTTTTCCACTGCACTATCGAGGCGTAATATTAACCCTTCTTGAACTTCAACTATTTTATCACTAAATGGTAAGTAAAAAAACGATAATTTTCATCTTATTTATGATATTTATTTATTGATAAAAGGAAAACTATAATATTGATTGTTTTTTAAAAAATTTGCAGATTGTTTTTTTTTTCACCTATAAAATTTACTACACATTTTAAGAGAAATAAGTTAGTTTTATCACTTTTTTAATATTAGACGGACAAACGAGCAAGAGTTTACCTAATGGTAAATCACTTCCTGAATGTTAGCCACTCTGAGGACTAAAGTTACCTACATGCCTGGCAGGACTAAGTTTAAACGCATGTAACTTTATTGCTTTTCTACCTTCTTATATTTAGGCACTTTTACATTTCAAACTGGAACACAACACAAATAGCGATGGCAATACTGCTGGTAGGTATAGTAGATAGTTGGTAGAAATAGGTATGAAGGTTATATTCACTCATACCTACCAGGCGAAATAACAGCTTTACCACCTAGTGATTAATGATTATGTCTGATGTTCTTGCAAAAAATATTATTTTTAGAAAATCTATTTTCCATGACTAAAATCTGAAATGAATGAAGACCCCACGAAATGATTGTCTCTACATCAAATGCAACAAATATGTAGTCATCCCTCAGAGATACATAATTGGGCCACTTACTCACTTCATATGCCTCTTATGCCGCCTCGGCTCTAAACGAGATACTCCGAAAGTTATAGGTTGCAAAAGTATCTATGCACGTAACATCCCACATTAGGTCTTCATCACTCTCCTAAGGGACCAAAGTCATACCGCCGGGTCTCCTAGAAGAAATTGTATAAAAAAGATTTTACTACCTGATAATCTCCTAATAAACTACCCTACATTGCTGTCATCTAGTGCTCTAATTTAAATATGCAAAAAGCTTACATGTTTAGCGAGGTCTGGAGGGTTTGTGTTTCACACCAACAACTTTCATGATTTGAGCTGCTGTAGAGAACTTATAGACGAAAAAACTGAATAACTAACTTTGTTCCGACCTGAAATTTAAACCAAGGACCGCATAGTAAGCAACACAACGTAAAAATAAAAATATAAACAAGGTAGTACAAAATAATAAAGAATAACCTAAATTTCCACTCCGTTTTTTGCCCCTTTTCACTTGTTATTTCTCAAGATTTATAACTTGACAACATTTTTTTATCATTTGCGTAGGCGTTGTAAGTTTTTTGTTTTTACAATATGCAAAACATTATTTACTAAAATAAAAACATATTAATTTTTATTTTTATATGGAATTGAACATAACAGTGTTATGTTCAGTGATAGTGGATGAACGCACAAAAATTTGTTCGTAACTCATCCGCTTCGAGACACTGATACCGTGACTTTTTAGGAGCTTTATCCGTCATCCCTCCATTGTATGTATTTCTAATGTATTGTGGAGTAGTCTACAAACACAAAAAGCACCTGAACAAACACCAGATCTGGACCAATTTTTCGTAAGTTATGCAAAACATACTTCATGCGAAAATAGATCCCCCAATCCGCAGCCTATTACCAACCAAACGCTTAGTCACCAAGTTATCCTTTCATTAAATAAACCTCCTAGTTAAGAGAAATAATGTCAGACAAAGTCTTTTTTTCATGTAACGGTGGTAGAGCCTTGCAGCAGCTTTTGCTGTTGCACGTATGGGCCGGCTCGAGCCGGGTTAGTACCACGACCTCACAGAATACCGGCGTGAAGTGGAAGCTCTGCTTCCGCGTTTCGTCTGGTGAGTGCAGGTGACCGGATGCCCAATTCCCCCCCCCCCCCCATCAACATGGTAGCGGAATTACGTCATAAACTACCCCAGGAGGGTACCAGTACCCCTGGAGAATCCCTCGCTGAGCATCCACGACCATGCTATTCCACTCCTGAGCGTGGGTGCACAGGCAGCCCCGCGTATTCTGGGGGGGGGGGGCAAAATTCCACTCAACACAATAACTGCTCGGGGCAAACTGAGCAACAAGACCAAGGCGACCCCTGCCACGCTATCCGTGAATTTCTGCAACATCAGGGGACTTCACTCGAACCTAAACGCCGTCCACTACCATCTTGAGACGGCGAAGCCGGCCTTGCTCTTTCTGACCGAGACGCAGGTGTCCTCTCCGGCTGATACTTCGTATCTCTCCTACCCGGGGTACAAATTGGAGCACTCCTTTGTGCCTCGGGCTGGAGTTTGCGTGTATGTCAGAGAGGACATCTGTTCTCGACGCCTCGGCAGTCTTGAAGGTTCGGACCTGTCCATCCTTTGGCTACGCGTAGACAGCGACGACCATCCGCGCGTCTACGTGTGCCTCTATAGGTCCCATAGCGGTAATGCCGAAACAGACCGACTCATCGACCACGTCCAAATGGCTACAGATTCCTTGCTACAACAGGTCCCATCCGCAGAGATCGTGATCCTTGGCGATTTTAACGCCCACCACGCCGAATGGCTCGGTTCACGTTTAACCGATCATGCGGGGAGATCTGTTTATGACTTTGCCTTGGCATATGGTCTGACACAACTGGTTACATCGCCTACGCGGATTCCAGATGTTGAGGATCATACACCTTCCCTGTTGGACCTTCTGCTGACCTCTCATCCGGACGGATATCAGGTTTCCGTCGATGCCCCTCTTGGCTCTTCGGACCATTGTCTGATCCGGAGTGTGGTGCCACTCACGCTCCCCTCGCGGTTGCGTTCTGCAGATTGCCGCCGTGTTTGGCATTACAGGTCGGCGGATTGGAACGGAATGCGGTCTTTCTTTGCTTCCTACCCATGGGGGCGGGTTTGCTTCTCGCCGGATGATCCCAGCGCTGTTGCTGACTCTGTCACTGATGTACTGCTACAGGGAATGGAACTATTTATTCCATCATCTGTGGTACCCATCGGAGGCAGATCTCAGCCTTGGTTTGGTCGCTCCTGTAAGACTGCATTGCGCAGTAAGCAGGAGTGTTATCAAGCCTGGGCTGCGGCTTCGGTGACTCGGGATGTAAACACCAGCACACTCAAAAAGAAGTATAACTTCGCCTCCAGGTCCTTCAAAAGAGTTATTGCCAAGGCAAAGTCAGAGCACATAGGCAGAATTGGCGAGAAACTAGTTCGCCTTCCTTCGGGAACCCGTGCATTCTGGTCTCTCGCCAAGGCTGTTCAAGGGAATTTCTGTAAGCCATCACTACCATCTCTGCACAGGGAGGACGACTCACTGGCCCACGACGCAAAAGAGAAGGCCGACCTTTTAGGCTCCCAACTCGACTGTTGATGACGGGGGGAACACACCGCCGACCATCCCGCAGTGTGAGTGCTCCATGCCTGATGTGCGATTCTCACAGCGCTCGGTTCGCAGAGCACTCCTCTCCCTTGACATCCACAAGTCGAGTGGGCCTGACGGAATCCCCCCAATTGTGCTGAGGACGTGTGCTCCGGAGTTGGCACCGGTTCTAACGCGTCCTTTCCGGTACTCCTACTCCCTAGGCGTAGTCCCAAAATCATGGAAGACAGCTTTTGTCCACCCGATCCCTAAAAAAGGCGACCGCTCAGATCCGTCCAACTACAGGCCTATCGCCATCACCCCTTGTTTTCCAAAATAATGGAATCCGTTGTAAACTCCCACCTCATGCGGTACCTTGAGGATCACCAGCTGATTAGTGACCGCCAGTACGGTTTTCGTCGGGGTCGATCAGCTGGTGATCTTCTGGTCTACTTAACTCATAGATGGGCGTTGGCAGTAGAGTACAAGGGGGAGGCATTGGCCGTTAGTTTGGACATTGCGAAGGCCTTCGATCGGGTTTGGCACAAAGCGCTTCTTTCGAAGCTCCCTTCCTATGGGCTTCCCGAGAAATTATGCAATTGGATCACCAGCTTTCTTGCAGATCGGAGCATCAAGGTCGTTGTAGACGGTGCATGCCCCGACTACAAGCCTACTAACGCTGGTGTTCCACAAGGCTGCGTGCTATCACCAACGCTGTTTCTTCTGCATATCAATGATATGTTGCAAGCTGGTAGCATTCATTGCTATGCAGATGACAGCACTGGTGATGCTCTATACACCGGCCGTGCCAATATTTCTCGGGAAAACGTCACCGAGTACCGGAACAAACTTGTGTCTGAAGTCGAGTCTTTGCTGGACAAAGTCTCGGATTGGGGGCGACTAAATCTAGTCCAGTTTAATCCTCAGGAGAAACAAGTTTGCGCGTTTACCGCTAAAAAGAACCCCTTTGTCGTATCTCCTCAGTTTCAAGGTACTCCCCTTGTTGCCTTAGCCAGTATCGGAATCCTCGGCGTCGACATATCGAGTAGCGTGCAGTTTCGTGGTCACTTGGAAGAGAAGGCCAAATTGGCCTCTAAAAAGCTTGGCGTGCTCAGCAGAGCGGGACAGTATTTCATGCCGGCTCAACGCCTGCAACTTTACAAGGCGCAGGTTCGGCCTCACATGGAATACTGTTCCCATCTCTGGGTTGGGGCTCCCCAGTGCCAGGTTCTTCCACTTGACCGCATCCAGCGCAGAGCGGCTCGAATCGTCGACGACCGAGTCCTTTCCGATCGGCTCGACTCATTGGCACTGCGAAGAGATGTTGCATCTCTTAGCATTTTCTTTCGCATCTACCATGGGGAGTGCTCTGAGGAATTGTTCGGATTAATCCCAGCCGCCAAATTTCATGAACGCACATCGCGGCAGAACTCCCGATACCATCCACACCATCTGGATGATTGGCGGTCCACCACTGTGCGATTTAGAAGATGTTTTCTTCCTCGCACAACTTCCTTGTGGAATTGTTTACCACCAGCGATTTTTCCGGACCGATACGACTTAGGGACCTTCAAGAAAAGAGCCTACTCCTTGTTAAAAGGCCGGCAACGCATCTGCAATTCCCCTGGTGTTGCGGTTGTTCATGGGCGGCGGTAGTCACTTACCATCAGGTGAGCCGCATGCTGGTTTGCCCCCTCTCCTATATAAAAAAAAAATGTATTTTACTTATACGTAGTAGTCTTGTACCGGCGTTTCATCTCGCCGTCTCAAAACAAATAAATATTTCAAGGAAATATGCCAGACATTGAAACTCCATGGCTGATTATTTAGCTTATTATATTTAATTACGGCTCGTGACGCACATTGACCTTATTTTACGATACTTTTTAGTTTCAATTGCCATAGATCATATAAGTCGCTTAGAACGTTTATAACATGACACCATGTGATCGTTACTCGTTAATCTTAAAGTAAGGTGTAATCTACTGAATCACGGCTCATTAGTTTGCTACCTACTTACCACTTTTTCCTTGTTGTTATATTATTTGGTACACGAAAAAAAAATTGGGATTTTAAATGTTGTTCTTTAACACATAGGAACAATACAATATTTGTTTAACTTCTGCCATCGGGTAGTGAACAAAATACATTTCGAACGGCGCAAGCGACTACACAACAATATATTTGTACGTAGTCGGCGAATACGTGCTGCGCCGTCTTGGTAAATCATGTCACACGATAAAGCGCCGCGTGTAACAAAGTTATTCTTGCAAGCGCAACTTCAAAGTCCTATAACTTTTTCATTTCTAGAGATATTTTATTGATTCTTTCACGTGTTTTTGTTTTATTTTACTCAACTTTTTATAATTTATTTATAAAAAATGTAAACTTCTTCATTGTTTTTATTAACAGCTATCACATCATTCATTTCATTGTAATTAAATTGCTCAACAATGCTAAGTGGTGCAGAATTTCTATATCATTTAGAGCAAGCACGTTCCATGAAAGATTTCCTGTCAAACATCTATTATACCATAGTTTGCTGTCTTTCTATCATGGTGTTTACTTCCATTTTATGAGTATATTTCTATTTTGCACTGGCAATTTACACGCAAGACACGGAAAACATAATGCTTGATATGGTTTGGAAGTTTAAAACGTGTAATTTAGAATGTTTTGTTTTTAGGTGTAATACAAAAAAACTAACACCATTGATTAATATAATACAACTTTTGTAGCCCAAGCTTACAATTTATGTGAACGTTTATAGATATTTGCCGTTATACTAGAAACTATACACTACACTAATACCGTTATCAAAACTTTCAGTGGGCGTATTTAAGATTCATCACATTAAGACTCAATTTTACTGTCTGTAAGTCTCAAATTACTTATATTTTGCGTAAGCATATATATGATTTGTTAAGTAAATATTGAATAAATATAATTTTACAAAGCTTATCGCACATATATAAATATTATATTATATATGTATAAAATTCTTCTGTGTGTATGTGACTGAACTCCTCCTAAACGGTTCGACCGGATTTAATGAGATTTTGTGTGTGTGATTAAATTGATTCGAGAATGGTTTAGATATACAATTGGCCCTGGTAGGTGGCGCTGTTTTCGAGATCCGGAAATTACCCACCCGAGTGTAAACAGAAACAGAAACTTTTTTATTCAATATAGATTATAAATAATACTTATTGTAAGTCACTCTTTTGTTTAATTACCATTGGTTCGAAAAAATACCTCTATCCCGGGAAGAACCAGCAAGAAACCGAGCGGGACTTTTTTTAAATAACAGCTTACAATCATGTATGTAACACAATTAACCACACAAAACAAATTACAAATATCTTGGTAGCGATCACCAGGGATTATTGTCATCCCTAAATTCCTTAATATTATAATAACCCTTTTTATACAAACTTTGTTTAATAAAGTTTTTGAATTACTGACTCGGTGAAGTCGAGTAACTGGTACTACTAGCTTGTGTCTGTTCCTAGTTTTTACAGAATGAATATCACTTATTTTTGTATAACTACCTCTATTTTTGTGTACGTACATTACATTTAACGTATTAAATGTATTGATAGGCCAAAGTTAATATATTACTTTCCTTAAATTTTTGTCGGAGCGACTCTATAGGTTTTAAATCATAGATTGCTCTTATGGCCCGCTTTTGTAACACAAATATAATTTCAGTGTCAGTGACGTGTCGTTATAGCCAAATACCACACGAAATTATTCTATGGAAATAGCTAAAGTAAACAAGTCTAGCTGTTTCCACACTGATAAAATTTATAATTTTTTTTAGAGCATATGCTGCAGAACTAAGTCTGTTTGCTAATTTTGATATATGAGGGCTTCATTGAAACTTCGTGTCTAGTGTTATTCCAAGAAAAATAGTGTTATCAACAAGACTCAGTTCCTCCCCATTTAAAATAACATTTTATAAGGATAACATGACAGTGGTAAAATTAAAATTTTTGTACAACTGACTTCAATATAAATTATTAAGGATAACTCATAAACTACTTGTCACACCTTAATCAAATTTATACGAGACTATATAAAAAGCATCAGCTTTTAAATGAAAAAAGAATCATCAAAATCTGTTCACCTAGAAAGTTATGAGATAACACACATCAAAATAAAATAAAAAAATACAGTCGAATTGAGTAAGTCTTCCTTTTTGAAGTCGGTTTAAAAAACGAACAGACGATGGTAAGAGGATCCTGTGATCCATAAATATCTACATCTAAACTTCATTAAGATTCAAAATGTAGGTGTATTGTCGCCCCATGAAAAAAAAAATAAGATTCATCATTACCATTATAAAGGATCTACACTCACGATACGAAATGCAGTAGACTTAAGCAGCTATTTGACGCGGGTATTCCTGTGAGAGTGTAGTCCTTCGCAAATTGCGTTGAAGTATTCGTGTTGCAACCATGACATAGATGCAGCATAACTTTACCACGTACAATTACCTGTACTTTTTTTTATAGGATAAGGGTGACAAACGAGCACACAGTCCACCTGATGGTAAGTGGTTGCTGCGGCCCATAGACATCTACATCTATCATCGTTTGCGAATCATAATGCAAATGCGTTGTCACGCGTGAGGACTAAGATGGAATGCCTCATTTCCAGTAAAAAGGGCCTGCGGCCACCTGCACTCACCAAGGGAAACGCAGAGGTAAACCTCTACTTCACGCTGGTTTTCTGTGAGGTCGTGGTACCACCCCGGTTGAGCCGGCCCATCCGTGCGACAGCAAAAAGTACTAAGAAATATACATGTAATTACGTAAAAATTAAAAGCTGGCAATTGTGACAAAAGCGTTATTTTATTTCTAAGGCATCCACTAACAACACACTTTGAAAAATTCAACCTCTAAGAGCGTAAATTGGGGTGTTACAGTTTGTAGGAAACTTATTTTACGGGACGATTAATAACGGGCGACAAACATTCAACGTTGCAGGCTTCGATCTTAGCGGTGAGTGTTTTTCTCATGGACATTTATTTGTAGTCTTTTCGCGCGTCACTTCCAGACAAAATCTGCTCGTATTGTATAAGGAAAACATTTTATTTTACGGACTCAATCGCAATAGTGTAATAACTGATGGTGATAATAAAACTTTGCCGTTAACAGATAAAATAACCCAAAGTTGTTAAATAAGCCGTGGACGAATTTGAATGGATAAAATTACTTCTAAAGCCAATTAACGTTAACCTATTTTGATATTATTCATATTTCTCCATTAAGACATGCGATTAAATATAATAATAAAAAAAGGTTATAAAATGAAAATAATATTTTCTTGCTTTTCGCACTTTTCCTAACAATGAACTATCAATAAAAAGCGACAAACTCCAAATCGAACGAAGAATGATTTTTTAAACATGAATGACACCGCATCATTTACACATATTGCAACCTTGCGGAGCGGGGTGCAAGCTTTAAGTCCGATTCACACATATCAGTGAAGTCACAGTTCTGGCACTTTCAGTGACAGTGCCGGCGCCGGCAATAACGGACTGCAATCAGCGACGTCGAATTTTTTTGTTCGATCACAAACGTCAACACAAGTTACTTTCTTTACTAATTGTCTTCCCAGTTACTGCAGAAGAATCTTTTAAATATTCAAAATATTTAGACCACTTTAAAAAATTCCTTATAATCATGTTATACGTAATTTTCTTTTGTCTTTAGTTAATTATTTGTATAATGTCATGAATTACCCGTATGTTTCTCTTAATTGCCAAGCTTTATGCACCCATTTCCTTTTTTTTCTTGATGCTGCTAGTCTTCTTCGTCTAAAGGAATGGCTATCATTGCCAGTTCCGTACTATTGAACAGAACATTAAAGTAGCGTGCAGTGGCGGTGTAAGATTATCTACTACCCCATACCATCCCGTGTATGTAAGAGGCGACAGAGGCAAACTGAAATAGTAGATGAGCAATACTGTGATTGCCAACCTGCCTGCTAAACATAGTATCTATGGATAAATCCTCCCAATGAGACAATATTCGAGGAAGCTCTGCGTTCTGCAGTGGACTTATTTAGGTTTTTATGAAGAACAGTCATAGCAACAATCACAATAGCCTCAATACGTCGTACATGTTTTGCCTAAAGATCTGTGGCCTGAATACTCACATGAGTGAATTGAAGCAGGCACTGCCGCATCACAGTAGCACTGATACGGCCCTGTACTGATACGTAGCCGATATTATGACTTCACTGATATGTGTGAATTGGCCATAATATTATTGATTCCCGATACGTTTCCGTATCTTATTGATAGGATTAATAGTGTATTCATTTCAATGTAACAATAGTGTTTTATTATAAGTGTACATTAATTTCAATAGCAAATACAAGGAATCATTTCGTGAACTTATAATGAAGCTTATTTTAAAACTTGCATGTTGATATTGAGTGTTGTGGTGTGATTGAGTGTTGTGGTGTGCCCCTGCAGGTCAAAGCGCAAGGTTCAGCATCATCGCAATGTGATGTCCAGTGGAAAAGCTCCCCTCCATATGGAGTGCTGTCGTGGGCGCTACATTGTTGTTCTCTCCACACATCATCTTCTAACAGTGTGATGTTGCCTCGGCAGGGCTGTAATTGATAAAAAAATTAGTGGTCCGAAGTATAAAAAAATGTCGTAGCTTCCATTGATACTCCTATGCTAGTAAATTTAGTTATTTATTTTTTATCTTAGTAAACATTGAAGCGTGATAAACGTCATAAAAAATATAGCGTATCATTCATCCCTCCGCTAGGTACAAGTACCCTCAATTTCTGGTAGGGTTATATCGTAATTTAGTGATGACGGACTTCATCTCTCCTGGAAATATTTTTCCTTACATCCAGATTTTCTCAACATATTTACCTTTACCGCCGAGTCCTTAGTTATACACTTATTTTAGACTTAAAATTTCGCAGTACGTGAGCAAGCCGGGTTCGACCCCCACCGGCTTTGGCAGTAGTATTGTTTATTGCAATTTTAAGTGCTGCTTTACCACATGCTCGACGTCGAAGCAAAACATCCAGCTTGTCTGTGAAAATAAAAAAAACGTTGGCCGTCACGGGACGCCTGACGAGAATGTGAAACATCAAACTTGATGGTAGAATTTATCATTAATGAAAAACAATAAACAAACATGGAGTTAAATAACTGAAAGAAGGTTTTACAGCCAAGGCGGGCAAATAAATATTTTGCATCAGAAATATTTCTAAGTCACGTCAAGTCCAACAGCTTAGATCGTCTTTTCGTCGGTTTTATCGTCGGTTCTGAGCCACCTGCATCCATCGACTTCCTGCATGTCTTACCAGGTCGTCACTCCATCTAGTGGGGGGGTCACCCTACACTTAGCCAACCGGTACGAGGCTGCCACTCGAGAACCTTTCTTCCCCATCGGTTGTTGGTTCTTCGAGCTATATGGCCGGCCCATTGCCACTTCAGTAATTATTTATTCTGTGCTTGAGCTTACTAATCCGTTGGGCTATATCGGTCACTCTGGTTCTACTGCGGATATCCTCATTTCTAAGTTTATCACGCAGAGAAACCCTGAGCATAGCCCTCTCCATAGCTCGCTGAGTGACCTTGAGCGTCCTCATCCGGCCAGCAGAGAAGGACCACGTCTCAGATCCATAAGTCATCACTGGCAAAACGCACTGGTTGTACAGCGTCGTTTTCAAATTGTGAGGTATAACTGACGAGAAGATGTGTCGTAATTTCCCGAACGCCACTCAGGCAATTTGAATGCGTCGATTGACCTCTTGGTCGAAATTGGACTTACAATTTCGAGCTTAGTGCTCTCAACAACTACCGGCATATGTGTGACATGGACTTTTGAATAGATATTTTGGGGGCAAAACATATTCCGAAAATATATAAACAAAACAAAGGATATAACTTAGTCACAATTCCAGCAAATGCCAATACACTTAGGCTAATAAAATATCATAGAGAAATTAATAAATGAGATACGTGAACAACACTTCCAAATTCTCTTTCACCGTTTCTTTCGTACTCTCTCGTCAGTTTCTCGTTTAGTTTTTCATTCAGTAATTAATATACCTCGAGCACAGATTGCCTCATAGGGAAGATATTTACCAGGCTTGACAGAAGGATAGCCGACCACAGTTTATTGTTTATTACTGAGTTATTATCAGAAAGTTACCGATGTCTATCTCCTGGTTCAGTTACTCTCTCGCCTCTTACAACACCCACATATTAATATGTGTTGGTGGATTCTACTACATCGCAAATACACGCCTTAACAAACGAACGTAATTTTTTTATTTTAGATTACTTCAATTTTTTATACAGAGTTCTCATTTTGAAATGGTACACATAAAAATAAATAAAATGCTGCACTTATTTGCTGCCAAGGGTCATATTACTAAATTATTTCATTGCTTTCAAAATTATTTTATGTGCTCAAAGCAAGTGTGCTTTTGAATATTTAAAGCGTTTTTACAGACCTTATAAAGCGAGGTTAGGCGAATTTAAATTAATAATAATAATTGCTTTCAATTTAAGCTGTTTATGAGAGCGCTAGTAGGGTTATAGTGCTTAAGTGTTCCGTTTGTGGTTATTTAAAGAAAACTTTAGTAGATTTTTAATCCAAATGCTCGTCGATACATCTAATACATATATTCGCCAAATTTTATTGTATTTTGTATAATATGTAAGTGCTTACTGAAGCTTAAGAAGCTTACTGACGCCTATAACCAATACAAACAAAAAGACAAAGATTTACCCTCACCCGTGATGATAAAATAAAATAACTTTCAGTCTATAAATATTATTAGCTATTATAATATGTATATTATTGTAATAGCTGTGCCCCGCAGTTTCACCCGCGTCATCACGTGTCCGAGGTGCGCGACATGACCTTATTCAAGCATTTTATAATTGCAATTAAATATTTCATTTAGCTTACTAATCCGTTGGGCTATGTCGGTTATTCTGGTTCTACTGCGGATATCCTCATTCCTAAGTTTATCACGCAGAGAAACTCCGAGCATAGCCCTCTCCATAGCTCGCTGAGCGACCTTGAGCTTCCTCATACGGCCAGCAGTGAAGGACCACGTCTCAGTTCCATAAGTCATCACTGGCAACACGCACTGGTTGTACAATTTCGTTTTAAGGTTTTGAGGTATGTCTGACGAGAAGATGTGTCGTAGCTTCCCGAACGCTGCCCAGCCGAGTTGAATCCGTCGATTGACCTCTCGGTCAAAGTTGGACTTACCTAGTCGGACTATTTGTCCCAGGTAAACATACTCGTCAACAACTTAGAGCTTAGTGCTCCCAACAACTACCGGCATAGGTGTGACATGGACATTAAACATCTTTGTTTTGTCCATGTTCATCTTAAGACCTATCCGTTGGGAAACACTATTGAGGTCATTGAGCATAGTGCTTAGGCCCTCCAGCGATTCTGCCATAAGGACTATATCGTCGGCAAATCGAAGGTGAGTGATGTACTCGCCATTGATGTTGATACCGTACCCTTTCCAGTCCAGAAGCTTGAAAACGTCTTCCAATGCAGCGGTGAAGAGTTTCGGGGATATGACGTCACCCTGTCTTACACCTCTCTGCAATTTGATAGGTTTCGTACTCTGGTTCTGTACTCGGATAGCCATCGTAGCCCTACTGTACAAGCACTTCAACACTTCGATATACCGACAGTCAACTTGGCACCGCTGAAGGGACTGCAGCACCGCCCAAATTTCGACGGAATCAAAGGCTTTCTCATAGTCCACATACGCCAGACATAGTGGCAAATTGTACTCTTCGGACTTCTGTACAACTTGCCGAAGGGTATGTATGTGGTCTTTGGTGCTAAAGCCCTTTCGGAAACCGGCTTGTTCGGGAGGCTGGAAGTCGTCAAGTCTGCGCGCGAGACGATTCGTAATGACTCTCGAAAACAGCACGTAGACGCGGCTCAGGAGGAAATCGGTCTGTAGTTCTTCAAGAGAGCGTTGTCACCTTTCTTGAAGAACAAGACCACCGCACTTCTGCTCCACGCCTCCGGTGTAATGCCACCATGGAGGACGGAATTAAAGAGCTTCTGAAGGACTTCAAGTACCGGTCTTCCACCCGCTTTCAGAAGCTTCGCTGTAATTCCATCCTCGCCTGGTGCCTTACCGTTTTTAAGGTGCTGGAAAGCCATTCTAATCTCGCTCAGACTGACGTCCGGGATATCTTCGGAATAGTGTCGGATGAGACTCGCTCTTGGATCGTTACTCACACTTGCGTGTGGCTCCAACGATGACGTGTACAGCTGCCCATAGAACCTTTCAATCTCACTCAAAATCTCAGGTGTCCCGGAAACGATGCTGCCACATTCCGTCTTCAGCTTTGACAGTTGGCACTTTCTGGCAGACAGATCTCTGGCAAAGACTTTGGAGCCTTGGTTCCGCTCGATCGCTTCTTCAATACGAGCTGTATTGAAGTTGCGTAAGTCCCGCCGCATGCATTTGGAGACCTGTCTGTTCAGATGCCTGTATGCTGTCAAGTCTGTTGAAGAATGTAGCTTCATCTCCCGTCTAACAGCCATAAGATTAAGAGTGTGATCGGAGAGTTTTTGTGTTCTTCTGCGGCGGGTCTTGCAGAACTTAGCTCCGACCGCATGGACAGTTTCCACGAGCTTGTCATTCATATCGTCCACTTCATTGCAGTCTTCTAGGCACTGAAAACGGTTTTGTAACTCGAGCTGAAAGGTTTCGGGACTTTGGAACAGAGCACGAGGGGGACGGAGCGTTGACTTCATTAGACGAGACCTCTCCAACTTAACGTTTAGGTTCAGTGTGCCTCTAACCATTCGGTGATCGCTACCAGTTTTCACCCTCGCAATCACGGAGACATCACTGAATAGTTTTCGTCTGGTCGTCATAATGAAGTCAATCTCATTTTTTGTCGAACCGTCGGGGCTCGACCAGGTCCACTTCCTGCGGGGCGCTTCTGGAAGAAAGAGTTCATCATAAAGAGTCCCTCTTTCTCCATGAAGTCGGCCAGCTGCTGGCCCCTTGGGTTCCGTTGCCCTATTCCAAATTTCCCTACTTTCAGCTCACCGTTCTCTCTTGTGCCTAGTTTTGCATTGAAGTCTCCCATTAACACCGTATATTGGGGTTTGGAGGAATGCATGGCTCTAGAGATATCCTCATACATTTCCTCCACCTCCT